>JBBMRE010000183.1:20000-27500 GCA_037974335.1 Prionace glauca
ACCTCTCTCTCTCCCTCACTTTGTCTCTCTCTCTCTCTACCTCTATCTCTCTCTCTCTCACTCTGTCTCTCTCTCTGTCCCTCTCTCTCTGTCACTCTCTCTGTCTCTCTCTCTTTCTTACTCACTCTCTCTCACACTCTCTGTCTCTCTCTCTCTCTCAATCTCTGTCTCTCTCTCTCTCTCTCTCTCTCTGTCTCTCTCTCTCACTCTCTCTCTCCCTCTCTCTCTTTCCCCCTCTGTCTCTCTCTCGCTCTCTCTCTGTGTCTCTCTCTCTCTGCCTCTCTCTCTCCCTCACTTTGTCTCTCTCTCTCTCACTCTGTCTCTCTGTCTGTCAGTCTCTCTCACTCTGTCTCTCTCTCTGTCCCTCTCTCTCTCTCTCTCCCTCTCTCTGTCTCTCTCTCACTCTCTCTTTGTCTATCTCTCTCTTTCTCCCTCTGCCTCTGTCTGTCTCTCTCTTTCTCTCTCCATCTGTCTCCCTCTCTCTCTGTCTCACTGTCTCCCTCTCTCTCTGTCTCACTGTCTCTCTCTCTGTCCCTCTGTTTTTCTCTCTCTGTCTCTCTCTCCCTCATCTCTCTCTCTGTCTCTCGCTCTCTCTGACTCTGTCTCTCTGTCTCGCTCTCTCTCCTTGTCCCTGTGTCTCTCCCCCGCTGTCTCTCTCTCCTTCTCTCTCTCTCTGTCCCTGTCTCTCTCTATCTCTGTCTCTGTCTTTCTGTCTCTCTCTCTCCCTATGCCTCTCTGTCTTTCTATCTGTCTCTCTCCTTCTCTACCCCTCTGTCTCTCTCTCTCTGTCTCCCTCTGTCTCTCTCTCTCTTCCCTCTGTCACTCTCGCTCTGTCTATTTCTCTCTGTCTCTCTCTGTCACTCTGTTTCCCTCTCTCTCTCCCTCACTCTGTCTCTCCCTCTGTTAATTTCTCACTCTCTCAGACTCACTCTGTCTCTCACTCTGTCTCTCTCCCTGTCTCTGTCTCTCTCTCTTTCTTTCTCCCTCTGTCTCTCGCTCTCTCTCTAACTCTCTGTCTCTTTCTCTCTCTCTGTCTCTCTCTTTCTCTCTCCCTCTGTTTTTCGCTCTGTCTCTCACTATCTCTCTCACTCTCTGTCTCTATTTCTCACCCTCTCAGTCTCTCTCTCTCTCTCTCACTCTGCCTCTCTCGCTCTCTCTGTCTCTCTCTCTCACTCTGTCCTTCTCCCTGTCTGTCTCTCTCTTTCCCTCCCCTGCTGTCTCGTGCTCTGTCTCTCACTCTCTCTCTTACTCTCTGTCTCTATCGCTCTGCCTCTGTCTGTCTCTCTATCTGTCTCTCACTCTGTCTCTCTGTCTCTCATTCTGTCTCTCTCTCTCTCTCTCGCTGTCTCTCTGTCTATCTCTGTCTCCCTATCTGTCTCTCTCTCTGTCTGTCTCTCTCTCACTCACTCTCTCTCTCACTCTCTCTTTCGCACAATGTCTCTGACTCTCTCTCTCACTCTGTCTCTCTATCTGTCGGTCTGTCTCTCTCTCTCTCTCTCACTCTCTCTCTCTCTCTCTGTCTCCCTCTCTATTTCTCACTCTCTGTCTCTCCCTCTCCTCTCTCTCCAACTCTCTCTCTCTCTCTGTCTATCTCACTCTCTCTGTCACTCTCTCTCTGTCCTTGTCTCTGTCTCTCCCTCTGTCTCTGTCTGTCTGTCTCTCCCTCTCTATCTCCCTCTCTCTCCCTCTCTCTCTCTCTATGTCTCTCTCTCTCTGTGTCCCTTTCTCTCAGTCTGTCTCTCTGCCGCTCTCTCTCTGTCTCTCTCCGTCTCTCTCTCTCACACTCTGTCTCTCACTCTGTCTCAGTCTCTGCCGCTCTCTCTCTCTCTCTCTCTCTTTCTCTCTCCGTATGTCTCTCGCTCTGTCTCTCAAACTCTCTCTCACTCTCTGTCTCTATCTCTCCCTCTCTGTCACTCAGTCTGTATCAATCTCACTCTTGTCTCTCTCTCTGCCTCTCCCTCTCTGTCTCTCACTCTCTCTCTCTCTGTCTGTCTGTCTCTCTCTGTCTGTCTGTCTCTCTCACTCACTCTCTCTCTCATTCTCTCTCTCAGTCTCTCTATCCCTCTCTCTCTCAGTCTTGCCCTCTCTGCCTCTCTGTCTCTCTCTGTTTTTCTCTCTCTGTGTCTCTCTCTCTGTCCCTCTCCGTCCCTGTTTCTCTACGTCTCTGTCTCTGACTCTTACTCTCTCTCTGTCTCTCTCTTTCTCTCTCTCTCTCCCTCTATCTCTCTCTGTCTCTCTCTCTCTCCCTCTCTGTCTGTCAATCTCTCTATATCTCTCTCTGTCTCTCTGTCTCAGTCTCTCTCTCTCTCTGACTCTCTCCCTCCACATGTCTTTCTCTCTGTCTCTCTCTCTCTGTCACTCTGTTTCTCTCTCTCTCTCCCTCTGTCTCTGTCTCTTCCTCACTCTCTCTCTGCCTCTCTCTCTGTCTGTCTGTCTCTCTCTCACTCTCTCAGTTCGTCTCACTGTCTGTCTTGCTCTCACTTTCTCTCTCTCTCTGTCTCACTCTCTTTCTGACTCTCTCTGACTCTTTCTCTTTCTCTGTCCCTCTCACTCTCATTCTGTATCACTCTCTCTCTCTGTCTCTCTGCCTCACTCTCTCTCTCTGTTTCTCTTTCACTCTCTGTCTCCCTCTCGCTCATTCTCCCTATCTCTCTCTCACTGTCTCTGTCTCTCTCTGTGTCTCTCTTTCTCTCTCACTCTGTCTCCCTCTCTCTCACTCTGTGTCTCCCTCTCTCTCACTCTCTGTCTCTCTCTCTCTCTCTCACTCTTTCTGTCTCTGTGTCAGTGTCACTCTCTCTCTCCTTGTCTCTGTCCCTCTCACTCTCTGTCTCTCTCTCTCTCCCTCTCCATCTCTCTCCCACTCCCTCTGCCTTGTTGTCTGTCTGTCTCTCTCTCACTTTCTCTTTTTCTCTCCCACTCTGTCTCTCTCTCTCTCACAAATTGTCTCTCCCTCAGTCTCTCTCTCTCTGTCACTCTGTTTCTCTCTCACTCTCCGTCTGTCCGTCTCTCTCCCTCTGTCTCTGTCTCTCTCTCACTCTTTCTCTCTGTCTTTCTCTATCTGTCTCTCTCTCTCTCTGCCCGCCTCTCTCTCTCCTTGTCTCCTTCTCGCTCCTTGTCACTCTCTCTCTCGCTGCCTCTCTCTCTCTGTCTCTCTCTCCCTGTCCCTCTGTCGGTCTCTCTTTCTTTCTCCCTCTGTCTCTCTCTCTCTGTCTCTCAGTCTGTCTCTCTCTCTGTCACTCTCTCTCCGTCTGACTTTCTCTCTGTCCCCCTCTCTCTCTGTCACTTTGTTTCTCTCCCTCTGTCTCTCTCCCTCTGTCGCTATCACACTCTCTCTCCCTCTGTCTCTCTCTCTCTCCCTCTCTTGCTGTCACTCTCTCTCTCCCTGTCTCTCTCTCTCTGCCTAACTCTCTCACTTTGTCTCTGTCTCTTTCTCTCTCTCTCTGTCTCTCTCTCTCTCACTCTGTCTCTCTCTCCCTGTCTCTCTGTCAGTCTCTCTTTCTTTCTCCCTCTGTCTCTCTCTCTCTGTCTCTCTCTCTCTCACTCTGTCTCTCACTTTGTCTCTGTCTCTGTCTCTCTCTCTCTGTCTCTCTCTCTCTCACTCTGTCTCTCACTTTGTCTCTGTCTCTCAACTTCACTCTGTCTCTCGCTCTGTCACTCTCTCCCTCTCTCTGTCTCTCTGTCTCTGTCTGTCTTTCTCTTTCTCTCTCCCTTTGTTTCTCTCTCTCTTTCACTCTCTCTCTCTCTGTCTCTCTCTCTCTCTCTCTGTCTCTCTCTCTCTCTCTGTCTCTCTCTCTCTGTCTCTCTCTCTCTCGAACTCCCTGTGCCTCTCTGTCTGTCTCTCTCTCTCTCTGTCTCCCTCTCTCTGTCTGTCTCTCTCTCTGTCTCTCTCTCTCTCTCTCTGTATCTCTTTCTCCCACTGCCTCTCTCTCTCTTTCTTTCTCCCTCTGTATCCCTCTCTCTCTCTCCATCTCTCTCTCTCTCTCTCTCTCCCTGTCTCTCTCCCCCTGTCTCTCTCTCTCTGTCTCTCTCTGTCTCTCTCTCTCTCTCTCTCTCTCACTCTCTGTCTCTCCCTCTCTCTCACTCTCTGTCTCTCTCTGTCTCTCTCTCTCACTCACTCACTCACTGTCTCTCTCTCTCTCACTCTTTCTGTCTCTGTCTCAGTGTCACTCTCTCTCTCCTTGTCTCTGTCCCTCTCACTCTCTGACTCTCTCTCTCCCTCTCCATCTCTCTCCCTCTGCTTTGCTGTCTGTCTGACTGTCTGTCTGTCTCTCTCTTTCTCTTTTGCTCTCCCTCTCTCTCTTTCTCTCTCTCTCTTTCTATCTCTCTCAATCTCTCTCTCTCTGTTTCTCTCTCTCCGTCTGTCCCTGTCTCTCTCTCTCCCTCTGTCTCTCTCTCAGTCTCTCTCTCTCTCTCTCTTGCTCTATCTCTCTCTCCTCTCACTCTCTGTCCCTCCCTCTCACTCTCTGTCTCTCTGTGTCTCCCCATCGCTTTCGCTCTGTCTCTCTCACTATCTCTCTCTCGCTCGATCTCTCTCTGTCTCTCACTCTGTCTCTGTCTCTCTCTTTCTGTTGTTCACTCTGCCTCTCACTCTGTCCCTGTCTCTCACTCGCTCTCTCTGTCTCTCTCTCTCACTCTCTCTCTCTCTCTCTGTCTCTTCCTCTCTGTCTTACTCGGTCTCCCTCTGCCTTTCTGTCTCTCTGTCTGTCCCTCTCTTTGTGTCTCCCTCTTTCTCTCTCTACCTCTCTCTCTCCCTCACTTTGTCTCTCTCTCTCTCTACCTCTATCTCTCTCTCTCTCACTCTGTCTCTCTCTCTGTCCCTCTCTCTCTGTCACTCTCTCTCTCTCTCTCTCTCTGTCTCTTCCTCTCTGTCTTACTCGGTCTCCCTCTGCCTTTCTGTCTCTCTGTCTGTCCCTCTCTTTGTGTCTCCCTCTTTCTCTCTCTACCTCTCTCTCTCCCTCACTTTGTCTCTCTCTCTCTCTACCTCTATCTCTCTCTCTCTCACTCTGTCTCTCTCTCTGTCCCTCTCTCTCTGTCACTCTCTCTGTCTCTCTCTCTTTCTTACTCACTCTCTCTCACACTCTCTGTCTCTCTCTCTCTCTCAATCTCTGTCTCTCTCTCTCTCTCTCTCTCTCTGTCTCTCTCTCTCACTCTCTCTCTCCCTCTCTCTCTTTCCCCCTCTGTCTCTCTCTCGCTCTCTCTCTGTGTCTCTCTCTCTCTGCCTCTCTCTCTCCCTCACTTTGTCTCTCTCTCTCTCACTCTGTCTCTCTGTCTGTCAGTCTCTCTCACTCTGTCTCTCTCTCTGTCCCTCTCTCTCTCTCTCTCCCTCTCTCTGTCTCTCTCTCACTCTCTCTTTGTCTATCTCTCTCTTTCTCCCTCTGCCTCTGTCTGTCTCTCTCTTTCTCTCTCCATCTGTCTCCCTCTCTCTCTGTCTCACTGTCTCCCTCTCTCTCTGTCTCACTGTCTCTCTCTCTGTCCCTCTGTTTTTCTCTCTCTGTCTCTCTCTCCCTCATCTCTCTCTCTGTCTCTCGCTCTCTCTGACTCTGTCTCTCTGTCTCGCTCTCTCTCCTTGTCCCTGTGTCTCTCCCCCGCTGTCTCTCTCTCCTTCTCTCTCTCTCTGTCCCTGTCTCTCTCTATCTCTGTCTCTGTCTTTCTGTCTCTCTCTCTCCCTATGCCTCTCTGTCTTTCTATCTGTCTCTCTCCTTCTCTACCCCTCTGTCTCTCTCTCTCTGTCTCCCTCTGTCTCTCTCTCTCTTCCCTCTGTCACTCTCGCTCTGTCTATTTCTCTCTGTCTCTCTCTGTCACTCTGTTTCCCTCTCTCTCTCCCTCACTCTGTCTCTCCCTCTGTTAATTTCTCACTCTCTCAGACTCACTCTGTCTCTCACTCTGTCTCTCTCCCTGTCTCTGTCTCTCTCTCTTTCTTTCTCCCTCTGTCTCTCGCTCTCTCTCTAACTCTCTGTCTCTTTCTCTCTCTCTGTCTCTCTCTTTCTCTCTCCCTCTGTTTTTCGCTCTGTCTCTCACTATCTCTCTCACTCTCTGTCTCTATTTCTCACCCTCTCAGTCTCTCTCTCTCTCTCTCACTCTGCCTCTCTCGCTCTCTCTGTCTCTCTCTCTCACTCTGTCCTTCTCCCTGTCTGTCTCTCTCTTTCCCTCCCCTGCTGTCTCGTGCTCTGTCTCTCACTCTCTCTCTTACTCTCTGTCTCTATCGCTCTGCCTCTGTCTGTCTCTCTATCTGTCTCTCACTCTGTCTCTCTGTCTCTCATTCTGTCTCTCTCTCTCTCTCTCGCTGTCTCTCTGTCTATCTCTGTCTCCCTATCTGTCTCTCTCTCTGTCTGTCTCTCTCTCACTCACTCTCTCTCTCACTCTCTCTTTCGCACAATGTCTCTGACTCTCTCTCTCACTCTGTCTCTCTATCTGTCGGTCTGTCTCTCTCTCTCTCTCTCACTCTCTCTCTCTCTCTCTGTCTCCCTCTCTATTTCTCACTCTCTGTCTCTCCCTCTCCTCTCTCTCCAACTCTCTCTCTCTCTCTGTCTATCTCACTCTCTCTGTCACTCTCTCTCTGTCCTTGTCTCTGTCTCTCCCTCTGTCTCTGTCTGTCTGTCTCTCCCTCTCTATCTCCCTCTCTCTCCCTCTCTCTCTCTCTATGTCTCTCTCTCTCTGTGTCCCTTTCTCTCAGTCTGTCTCTCTGCCGCTCTCTCTCTGTCTCTCTCCGTCTCTCTCTCTCACACTCTGTCTCTCACTCTGTCTCAGTCTCTGCCGCTCTCTCTCTCTCTCTCTCTCTTTCTCTCTCCGTATGTCTCTCGCTCTGTCTCTCAAACTCTCTCTCACTCTCTGTCTCTATCTCTCCCTCTCTGTCACTCAGTCTGTATCAATCTCACTCTTGTCTCTCTCTCTGCCTCTCCCTCTCTGTCTCTCACTCTCTCTCTCTCTGTCTGTCTGTCTCTCTCTGTCTGTCTGTCTCTCTCACTCACTCTCTCTCTCATTCTCTCTCTCAGTCTCTCTATCCCTCTCTCTCTCAGTCTTGCCCTCTCTGCCTCTCTGTCTCTCTCTGTTTTTCTCTCTCTGTGTCTCTCTCTCTGTCCCTCTCCGTCCCTGTTTCTCTACGTCTCTGTCTCTGACTCTTACTCTCTCTCTGTCTCTCTCTTTCTCTCTCTCTCTCCCTCTATCTCTCTCTGTCTCTCTCTCTCTCCCTCTCTGTCTGTCAATCTCTCTATATCTCTCTCTGTCTCTCTGTCTCAGTCTCTCTCTCTCTCTGACTCTCTCCCTCCACATGTCTTTCTCTCTGTCTCTCTCTCTCTGTCACTCTGTTTCTCTCTCTCTCTCCCTCTGTCTCTGTCTCTTCCTCACTCTCTCTCTGCCTCTCTCTCTGTCTGTCTGTCTCTCTCTCACTCTCTCAGTTCGTCTCACTGTCTGTCTTGCTCTCACTTTCTCTCTCTCTCTGTCTCACTCTCTTTCTGACTCTCTCTGACTCTTTCTCTTTCTCTGTCCCTCTCACTCTCATTC
>JBBMRE010000183.1:35000-520486 GCA_037974335.1 Prionace glauca
GTGTTCCATTGTCTCTGTGTTCCATTGTCTCTGTGTTCCATTGTCTCTGTTCTCAGAGTCTCTGTGTCTCTGTGTTCCATTGTCTCTGTGTTCCATTGTCTCTGTGTTCCATTGTCTCTGTGTTCCATTGTCTCTGTGTTCCATTGTCTCTGTGTTCCATTGTCTCTGTGTTCCATTGTCTCTGTTCTCAGAGTCTCTGTGTCTCTGTGTTCCATTGTCTCTGTGTTCCATTGTCTCTGTGTTCCATTGTCTCTGTGTTCCATTGTCTCTGTTCTCAGAGTCTCTGTGTCTCTGTGTTCCATTGTCTCTGTGTTCCATTGTCTCTGTGTTCCATTGTCTCTGTTCTCAGAGTCTCTGTGTCTCTGTGTTCCATTGTCTCTGTGTTCCATTGTCTCTGTGTTCCATTGTCTCTGTGTTCCATTGTCTCTGTGTTCCATTGTCTCTGTGTTCCATTGTCTCTGTTCTCAGAGTCTCTGTGTCTCTGTGTTCCATTGTCTCTGTGTTCCATTGTCTCTGTGTTCCATTGTCTCTGTGTTCCATTGTCTCTGTGTTCCATTGTCTCTGTGTTCCATTGTCTCTGTGTTCCATTGTCTCTGTGTTCCATTGTCTCTGTGTTCCATTGTCTCTGTGTTCCATTGTCTCTGTGTTCCATTGTCTCTGTTCTCAGAGTCTCTGTGTCTCTGTGTTCCATTGTCTCTGTGTTCCATTGTCTCTGTGTTCCATTGTCTCTGTGTTCCATTGTCTCTGTGTTCCATTGTCTCTGTGTTCCATTGTCTCTGTGTTCCATTGTCTCTGTGTTCCATTGTCTCTGTGTTCCATTGTCTCTGTGTTCCATTGTCTCTGTGTTCCATTGTCTCTGTGTTCCATTGTCTCTGTGTTCCATTGTCTCTGTGTTCCATTGTCTCTGTTCTCAGAGTCTCTGTGTCTCTGTGTTCCATTGTCTCTGTGTTCCATTGTCTCTGTGTTCCATTGTCTCTGTTCTCAGAGTCTCTGTGTCTCTGTGTTCCATTGTCTCTGTGTTCCATTGTCTCTGTGTTCCATTGTCTCTGTGTTCCATTGTCTCTGTGTTCCATTGTCTCTGTGTTCCATTGTCTCTGTGTTCCATTGTCTCTGTGTTCCATTGTCTCTGTGTTCCATTGTCTCTGTGTTCCATTGTCTCTGTTCTCAGAGTCTCTGTGTCTCTGTGTTCCATTGTCTCTGTGTTCCATTGTCTCTGTGTTCCATTGTCTCTGTTCTCAGAGTCTCTGTGTCTCTGTGTTCCATTGTCTCTGTGTTCCATTGTCTCTGTGTTCCATTGTCTCTGTGTTCCATTGTCTCTGTGTTCCATTGTCTCTGTGTTCCATTGTCTCTGTTCTCAGAGTCTCTGTGTCTCTGTGTTCCATTGTCTCTGTGTTCCATTGTCTCTGTGTTCCATTGTCTCTGTGTTCCATTGTCTCTGTGTTCCATTGTCTCTGTGTTCCATTGTCTCTGTGTTCCATTGTCTCTGTGTTCCATTGTCTCTGTGTTCCATTGTCTCTGTGTTCCATTGTCTCTGTGTTCCATTGTCTCTGTTCTCAGAGTCTCTGTGTCTCTGTGTTCCATTGTCTCTGTGTTCCATTGTCTCTGTGTTCCATTGTCTCTGTGTTCCATTGTCTCTGTGTTCCATTGTCTCTGTGTTCCATTGTCTCTGTGTTCCATTGTCTCTGTGTTCCATTGTCTCTGTGTTCCATTGTCTCTGTGTTCCATTGTCTCTGTGTTCCATTGTCTCTGTGTTCCATTGTCTCTGTGTTCCATTGTCTCTGTGTTCCATTGTCTCTGTTCTCAGAGTCTCTGTGTCTCTGTGTTCCATTGTCTCTGTGTTCCATTGTCTCTGTGTTCCATTGTCTCTGTTCTCAGAGTCTCTGTGTCTCTGTGTTCCATTGTCTCTGTGTTCCATTGTCTCTGTGTTCCATTGTCTCTGTGTTCCATTGTCTCTGTGTTCCATTGTCTCTGTGTTCCATTGTCTCTGTGTTCCATTGTCTCTGTGTTCCATTGTCTCTGTGTTCCATTGTCTCTGTGTTCCATTGTCTCTGTGTTCCATTGTCTCTGTGTTCCATTGTCTCTGTTCTCAGAGTCTCTGTGTCTCTGTGTTCCATTGTCTCTGTGTTCCATTGTCTCTGTGTTCCATTGTCTCTGTGTTCCATTGTCTCTGTGTTCCATTGTCTCTGTGTTCCATTGTCTCTGTGTTCCATTGTCTCTGTGTTCCATTGTCTCTGTGTTCCATTGTCTCTGTGTTCCATTGTCTCTGTGTTCCATTGTCTCTGTGTTCCATTGTCTCTGTGTTCCATTGTCTCTGTGTTCCATTGTCTCTGTGTTCCATTGTCTCTGTGTTCCATTGTCTCTGTTCTCAGAGTCTCTGTGTCTCTGTGTTCCATTGTCTCTGTGTTCCATTGTCTCTGTGTTCCATTGTCTCTGTTCTCAGAGTCTCTGTGTCTCTGTGTTCCATTGTCTCTGTGTTCCATTGTCTCTGTGTTCCATTGTCTCTGTTCTCAGAGTCTCTGTGTTCCATTGTCTCTGTGTTCCATTGTCTCTGTGTCTCTGTGTTCCATTGTCTCTGTGTCTCAGAGTCTCTGTGTCTCTGTGTTCCATTGTCTCTGTGTTCCATTGTCTCTGTGTTCCATTGTCTCTGTGTTCCATTGTCTCTGTGTTCCATTGTCTCTGTTCTCAGAGTCTCTGTGTCTCTGTGTTCCATTGTCTCTGTGTTCCATTGTCTCTGTGTTCCATTGTCTCTGTTCTCAGAGTCTCTGTGTCTCTGTGTTCCATTGTCTCTGTGTTCCATTGTCTCTGTGTTCCATTGTCTCTGTGTTCCATTGTCTCTGTTCTCAGAGTCTCTGTGTCTCTGTGTTCCATTGTCTCTGTGTTCCATTGTCTCTGTGTTCCATTGTCTCTGTTCTCAGAGTCTCTGTGTCTCTGTGTTCCATTGTCTCTGTGTTCCATTGTCTCTGTTCTCAGAGTCTCTGTGTCTCTGTGTTCCATTGTCTCTGTGTTCCATTGTCTCTGTTCTCAGAGTCTCTGTGTCTCTGTGTTCCATTGTCTCTGTGTTCCATTGTCTCTGTGTTCCATTGTCTCTGTTCTCAGAGTCTCTGTGTTCCATTGTCTCTGTGTTCCATTGTCTCTGTGTTCCATTGTCTCTGTGTTCCATTGTCTCTGTGTTCCATTGTCTCTGTTCTCAGAGTCTCTGTGTTCCATTGTCTCTGTGTTCCATTGTCTCTGTGTTCCATTGTCTCTGTGTTCCATTGTCTCTGTGTTCCATTGTCTCTGTGTTCCATTGTCTCTGTGTTCCATTGTCTCTGTTCTCAGAGTCTCTGTGTCTCTGTGTTCCATTGTCTCTGTGTTCCATTGTCTCTGTTCTCAGAGTCTCTGTGTCTCTGTGTTCCATTGTCTCTGTGTTCCATTGTCTCTGTGTTCCATTGTCTCTGTGTTCCATTGTCTCTGTGTCTCAGTGTCTCTGTGCCTCATTGTCTCTGTATCTCTGTGTCACAGTATCTCAGAGTCTCAGAGTCTCTGTGTCTCTGTGTTCCATTGTCTCTGTGTTCCATTGTCTCTGTGTTCCATTGTTTCTGTTCTCAGAGTCTCTGTGTCTCTGTGTTCCATTGTCTCTGTGTTCCATTGTCTCTGTGTTCCATTGTCTCTGTGTTCCATTGTCTCTGTGTTCCATTGTCTCTGTGTTCCATTGTCTCTGTGTCTCAGTGTCTCTGTGCCTCATTGTCTCTGTATCTCTGTGTCACAGTATCTCAGAGTCTCAGAGTCTCTGTGTCTCTGTGTTCCATTGTCTCTGTGTTCCATTGTCTCTGTGTTCCATTGTCTCTGTGTTCCATTGTTTCTGTTCTCAGAGTCTCTGTGTCTCTGTGTTCCATTGTCTCTGTGTTCCATTGTCTCTGTGTTCCATTGTCTCTGTGTTCCATTGTCTCTGTGTTCCATTGTCTCTGTGTTCCATTGTCTCTGTGTTCCATTGTCTCTGTGTCTCTGTGTTCCATTGTCTCTGTGTTCCATTGTCTCTGTGTTCCATTGTCTCTGTGTTCCATTGTCTCTGTGTCTCTGTGTTCCATTGTCTCTGTGTTCCATTGTCTCTGTGTTCCATTGTCTCTGTGTTCCATTGTCTCTGTGTTCCATTGTCTCTGTGTTCCATTGTCTCTGTGTTCCATTGTCTCTGTGTTCCATTGTCTCTGTGTTCCATTGTCTCTGTGTTCCATTGTCTCTGTGTTCCATTGTCTCTGTGTCTCAGTGTCTCTGTGCCTCATTGTCTCTGTATCTCTGTGTCACAGTATCTCAGAGTCTCAGAGTCTCTGTGTCTCTGTGTTCCATTGTCTCTGTGTTCCATTGTCTCTGTGTTCCATTGTCTCTGTGTTCCATTGTCTCTGTTCTCAGAGTCTCTGTGTCTCTGTGTTCCATTGTCTCTGTGTTCCATTGTCTCTGTGTTCCATTGTCTCTGTTCTCAGAGTCTCTGTGTCTCTGTGTTCCATTGTCTCTGTGTTCCATTGTCTCTGTGTCTCTGTGTTCCATTGTCTCTGTGTTCCATTGTCTCTGTGTTCCATTGTCTCTGTGTTCCATTGTCTCTGTGTTCCATTGTCTCTGTGTTCCATTGTCTCTGTGTTCCATTGTCTCTGTGTCTCAGTGTCTCTGTGCCTCATTGTCTCTGTATCTCTGTGTCACAGTATCTCAGAGTCTCAGAGTCTCTGTGTCTCTGTGTTCCATTGTCTCTGTGTTCCATTGTCTCTGTGTTCCATTGTCTCTGTGTTCCATTGTTTCTGTTCTCAGAGTCTCTGTGTCTCTGTGTTCCATTGTCTCTGTGTTCCATTGTCTCTGTGTTCCATTGTCTCTGTGTTCCATTGTCTCTGTGTTCCATTGTCTCTGTTCTCAGAGTCTCTGTGTCTCTGTGTTCCATTGTCTCTGTGTTCCATTGTCTCTGTGTCTCTGTGTTCCATTGTCTCTGTGTTCCATTGTCTCTGTGTTCCATTGTCTCTGTGTTCCATTGTCTCTGTGTTCCATTGTCTCTGTGTTCCATTGTCTCTGTGTTCCATTGTCTCTGTGTTCCATTGTCTCTGTGTCTCAGTGTCTCTGTGCCTCATTGTCTCTGTATCTCTGTGTCACAGTATCTCAGAGTCTCAGAGTCTCTGTGTCTCTGTGTTCCATTGTCTCTGTGTTCCATTGTCTCTGTGTTCCATTGTCTCTGTGTTCCATTGTCTCTGTTCTCAGAGTCTCTGTGTCTCTGTGTTCCATTGTCTCTGTGTTCCATTGTCTCTGTGTTCCATTGTCTCTGTGTTCCATTGTCTCTGTTCTCAGAGTCTCTGTGTCTCTGTGTTCCATTGTCTCTGTGTTCCATTGTCTCTGTGTCTCTGTGTTCCATTGTCTCTGTGTTCCATTGTCTCTGTGTTCCATTGTCTCTGTGTTCCATTGTCTCTGTGTTCCATTGTCTCTGTGTTCCATTGTCTCTGTGTTCCATTGTCTCTGTGTTCCATTGTCTCTGTGTTCCATTGTCTCTGTGTCTCAGTGTCTCTGTGCCTCATTGTCTCTGTATCTCTGTGTCACAGTATCTCAGAGTCTCAGAGTCTCTGTGTCTCTGTGTTCCATTGTCTCTGTGTTCCATTGTCTCTGTGTTCCATTGTCTCTGTGTTCCATTGTCTCTGTTCTCAGAGTCTCTGTGTCTCTGTGTTCCATTGTCTCTGTGTTCCATTGTCTCTGTGTTCCATTGTCTCTGTGTTCCATTGTCTCTGTGTTCCATTGTCTCTGTGTTCCATTGTCTCTGTGTTCCATTGTCTCTGTGTTCCATTGTCTCTGTGTTCCATTGTCTCTGTGTTCCATTGTCTCTGTGTTCCATTGTCTCTGTGTTCCATTGTCTCTGTGTTCCATTGTCTCTGTGTTCCATTGTCTCTGTGTTCCATTGTCTCTGTGTTCCATTGTCTCTGTTCTCAGAGTCTCTGTGTCTCTGTGTTCCATTGTCTCTGTGTTCCATTGTCTCTGTGTTCCATTGTCTCTGTTCTCAGAGTCTCTGTGTTCCATTGTCTCTGTGTCTCAGTGTCTCTGTGTCTCAGTGTCTCTGTATCTCTGTGTCACAGTGTCTCAGTGTCTCAGAGTCTCTGTGTCTCTGTGTTCCATTGTCTCTGTGTTCCATTGTCTCTGTTCTCAGAGTCTCTGTGTTCCATTGTCTCTGTGTCTCAGTGCCTCTGTGTCTCAGTGTCTCTGTATCTCTGTGTCACAGTGTCTCAGAGTCTCAGAGTCTCTGTGTCTCTGTGTTCCATTGTCTCTGTGTTCCATTGTCTCTGTTCTCAGAGTCTCTGTGTCACAGTGTCTCAGAGTCTCAGAGTCTCTGTATCTCTGTGTTCCATTGTCTCTGTGTTCCATTGTCTCTGTGTTCCATTGTCTCTGTGTTCCATTGTCTCTGTGTTCCATTGTCTCTGTGTTCCATTGTCTCTGTGTTCCATTGTCTCTGTGTTCCATTGTCTCTGTGTCTCAGGGCCTCCGTGTCTCAGAGTCTCTGTGTCTCTGTGTTCCATTGTCTCTGTGTCTCAAAGTCTCAGAGTCTCAATGTCTCAGTGTCTCTGTGTCTTGTTACTCAGTCTCTCTGTGTCACTTTGTCTCAGTGTCTCAGAGTCGTTGGGTCTCTGGGGCTCAGTGAATCTGTGTCTCACCTTCTCAGTGTCTCAGATTCTCAGTGTCTCTGTGTCTCTGCGTCTCAATGTTTCAGTGTCTCAGTGTCTCAGTGACTCAGTGCATCTGAATCTCAGTGTCTATGTCTCTGTGTCTCAGTTTATCTGTGCCTCTCTGTCTCAGTGTCACAGTGCCTCTGGGTCTCAATGTCTCATTGTCTCAGTGTCTCAGATCTCAGTGTCTCTGTGTCTCAGTGTCTCCGAGTCTCAATGTCTCTGTGTCTCAGTGAATATGTGTCTCCGTGACTCAGTTTCTCAGAGTCTCAGTGTCTCTGTGTCTCTGTGTTTCGGTGTCTCAGTGTCTCTGTGTCTCAGTGTCTCTGTGCCTCAGTGTCTCTGTGTCTCAGGGTCTCTGTGTCTCAGTGCCTCAGTGTCTCAGTGTCTCAGAGTCTCAGAGTCTCAGAGTCTCAGTGTCTCAGTGTCTCTGTGTCTCAATGTCCCAGTGTTTCAGAGTCTCAGTGTCTCTGTGTCTAAGTGTCTCAGTGTCTCTGTGGCTAAGTGTCTCTGAGTCACAGTGTCTCAGTGTCTCTGTGTCTCAGTGTCTCTGTTACTCAGTGCCTCAGTGTCTCAGTGTCTTTGTGTGTCAGTGTCTCTGTGTCTCAGTGTCTCAGTGTCTCTGTGCCTCAGTGTTTCACTGCCTCAGTGTCTCAGTGTCTCAGAGTCTCACTGTCTCAGTGTCTCTGTGTCACAGTGTATCAGCGTCTCAGTGTCTCTGTGTCTCAGTGTCTCAGTGTCTCAGAGTCTCAGTGTCTCTGTGCCTCAGTCTCTCTGTGCCTTATTGTCTCAGTGCCTCAGTGTCTCAGAGTCACATTGTCTCTGTGTCTCAGTATCTTTGTGTCTCAGAGTCTCTGTGTCTCTTTGTCTGAGTTTATCTGTGCCTCAGTGTCACAGTGTCTCTGTGTCTCAGTGTTTCAGTGTCTCTGTGTCTCAGTGTCTCAGGGCATCTGCATCTCAGAGTATCTTTGTCTCAGTGTCTCTGTGTCTCTGCGCCTCAGTGTCTCAGAGTCTCAGTGTCTCTGTGCCTCAGTCTCTCTGTGTCTCAGTGTCTCAGAGTCTCAGTCTCTCAGTGTCTCTGTGCCTCAGTGTCTCAGAGTCACATTGTCTCTGTGTCTCTGTGTCTCAGTATCTTTGTGTCTCAGAGTCTCTATGCCTCAGAGTCTCAGCGTCTCTGAGTCTCAGCATCTCAGTGTCTCATAGTCTCTGTGTCTCAATGTCTCTGATTCTCAGTGTATCAGTGTCTGAGAGACACAGTGTCTCTTTGTCTGAGTTTATCTGTGCCTCAGTGTCACAGTGTCTCTGTGTCTCAGTGTTTCAGTGTCTCTGTGTCTCAGTGTCTCTGTGCCTCAGAGTCTCAGTGTATCAGTGTCTCAGAGACTCAGTGTCTCTGTGTCTGAGTGTCTCTGTGCCTCAATGTCACAGTGTCTCAGTGTCTCAGATTATCAGTGTCCCTGTGTCTCAGTGTTTCTCTATCTCTGTGCCTCAGTGCCTCAGTGTCTCAGATTCTCAGTGCCTCAGTGTCTCTCTGTCTCTGTGTCTCTGTGCCTCAGTGTTTCAGTGCCTCAGTGTCCAAGTGTCTCAGAGACACATTATCTCTGTGTCTCTGAGTCTGTGTCTCAGTGTCTCAGAGTCTCAGTGTTTCATTGTCTCTGTGTTTCAGTGTATCAGTGTCTCAGAGACTCAGTGTGTCTTTGTCTCTGTGTCTGAGTGTCTCTGTGCCTCAGTGTCACAGTGTCTCTATGTCTCTGTGTGTCAGTGTCTCTGTGTCTCAGATTATCAGTGTTTCAGTGTCTCTGTGCCTCAGTGTCTCAGTGACTCTGTGCATCAGTGTCTCATTGTCTCAGTGTCTCTGTGTCTCGGTGCCTCAGTGCCTCAGTGCCTCAGTGTCTCAGTGTCTCTGTGTCTCAGAGTCGCAGTGTCTCTGTGTCTCAGTGTGTCTGTGCCTCTGTGTCTCAGTGACAGGGTCTCAGAGTCTCTGTGCCTCAGTGTCTTAGTATCTCAAAGGCTCAGTGTCTCTGTTTCTCAGTGTCACAGTGTCTCAGAGTCTCAGTGTCACAGTGTATCTGTGTCTCAGTGCTTCAGTGTCTCTGTAAATCAGTGTATCTGTTTCTCTGTGCCGCAGTGTCTCTGTGTCTCAGGGTCTCTTTGTCTCTGTGTCTCAGTGTCTCTGTGCCTCAGTGTCTTAGTGTCTCAGAGTCTCAGAGTCTCAGTGTCTCTGTGTCTAAGTGTCTCAGAGTCTCAAGGCATCTGCATCTCAGAGTATCTTTGTCTTAGTGTCTCTGCGATTTGATGTCTCTGTGTCTCAATGTCTCAGTGTCTCTGTGTCTCAATGTCTCAGTGTCTCTCTATCTCTGTGCCTCAGTGTCTCAGAGTCTCAGTGTCTCAGTGCCTCAGTGTCTCAGTGTCTCAGTGTTTCACAGTCTCAGTGTCTCTGTGTCTCAGTGTCTCTGTGCATCAGTGTCTCTGTGCCTCTGTGTCTCAGTGTCACAGTGTGTCTGTGTCTCAGTGTCTCTGTGTCTCAGTGTCACTGTGTCTCAGTGTCTCTGTGTCTCAGTGTCTTAGTGTCTCAGAGTCTCAGTGTCTCTGTGTCTAAGTGCCTCAGTGTTTCTGTCCCTCAGTGTCTCTGTCCCTCAGTGTCTCTGTGCCTCAGTGTCTCAGAGTCTCAGTGTCTCAGAGTCTCAGTGTCTCAGTGTGTCTGTGTTTCAGTGTCTCTGTGCCTCAGTCTCTCTGTGTCTCTGTGCCTCATTGTTTCAGTGCCTCAGTGTCTCAGAGTGACATTGTCTCAGTGTCTCTGCGTCTCAGCATCTCAGTGTCTCAGAGTCTCTGTGTCTGAGTTTCAGTGTCTCAGTGCCTCTCTGTCTGAGAGACACAGTGTCTCTTTGACTCTTTGTCTGAGTTTCTCTGTGCCTCAGTGTCACAGTGTCTGTGTGTCTCAGTGTGTCAGTGTCTCAATGTCTCAGTGTCTCTGTGTCTCACAGTCTCAGGGCATCTGCATCTCAGAGTATCTTTGTCTCAGTGTTTCAGTGTATCAGTGTCTCAGAGATTCAGTGTCTCTTTGTCTCTGTGTCTGAGTGTCTCAGTGTCTCAGATTATCAGTATCTCAGTGTCTCTGTGCCGCAGTGTCTCAGAGTCTCAGTGTCTCGGTGCCTCAGTGCCTCAGTGGCTCTGTGCCTCAGTGTCTCAGTGTCTCTCTGCCTCAGTGTCTCATTGTCTCAGTGTCTCAGATTCTCAGTGTCTCAGTGTCTCTGTGTCTCGGTGCCTCAGTGTCTCATTGTCTCAGTGTCTCAGAGACTCAGTGTCTCTGTGTCTAAGTGTCTCTGTGCCTCAATGTCCCTTTGTCTCAGTGTCTCAGATTCTCTGTGTCTCAGTGTCTCTGTGTCTCAGTGTCTCAGAGATTCAGTGTCTCTTTGTCTCTGTGTCTGAGTGTCTCAGTGTCTCAGATTATCAGTGTTTCAGTGGCTCTGTGCCTCAGTGTCTCAGTGTCTCAGATTCTCAGTGTCTCAGTGTCTCTGTGTCTCGGTGCCTCAGTGTCTCATTGTCTCAGTGTCTCAGAGTCTCACTGTCTCAGTGTCTCAGTCTCTCTGTGTTTCGGTGCCTCAGTGTCTCGGTGCCTCAGTGTCTCAGAGTCTCAGATTATCAGTGTCTCAGTGTCTCTGTGTCTCGGTGCCTCAGTGTCTCAGTGTCTCAGTGTCTCAGTGTCTCAGAGTCTCAGTGTCTCAGTGTCTCAGTGTCTCTGTGTCTCGGTGCCTCAGTGTCTCAGTGTCTCAGTGTCTCAGTGTCTCAGAGTCTCAGTGTCTCAGTGTCTCAGTGTCTCTGTGTCTCAGTGTCTCAGTGTCTCAGTGTCTCAGTGTCTCGGTGTCTCGGTGCCTCAGTGTCTCAGTGTCTCAGTGTCTCAGTGTCTCGGTGTCTCAGTGTCTCAGTGTCTCGGTGCCTCAGTGCCTCAGTGTCTCAGTGTCTCAGTGTCTCAGTGTCTCAGTGTCTCAGTGTCTCGGTGCCTCAGTGTCTCAGTGTCTCAGTGTCTCGGTGTCTCGGTGTCTCGGTGCCTCAGTGCCTCAGTGTCTCAGTGTCTCAGTGTCTCAGTGTCTCAGTGTCTCGGTGCCTCAGTGTCTCAGTGTCTCAGTGTCTCAGTGTCTCAGTGTCTCTGTGTCTCAGTGTCTCAGAGTCTCAGATTATCAGTATGTCTGTGCCTCAGTGACTCAGTGACTCAGGGTCTCAGTTTCTCTGTGCCTCAGTGTCTCAGTTTCTCAGGATATCAGTGTCTCTGTCTCTCAGTGTCACAGTGTCTCTGAGTCTCAGTGTCTCAGTGTGTCTGTGTCTCAGTGTTTCAGTGTATCAGTGTCTCACTGTCTCTGTCCCTCAGTGTCTCTGTGTCTCTGTGCCTCAGTGTTTCAGTGTCTCAGAGTCTCAGTGTTTCAGTGTCTCTGTGTCTCGGTGCCTCTGTGCCTCAGTGTCTCAGTGCCTCTGTGTCTCAGTGTCTCAGTTTCTCAGGGTATCAGTGTCTCTGTGTCTCAGAGTCACAGTGTCTCAGAGTCTCAGTGTCTCAGTGTATCTGTGTCTCTGTGTCTCAGTGTCTAAGGGACACAGGGTCTCTTTGTCTCTGTGTCTGAGTTTCTCTGCGCCTCAGTTTCACAGTGTCTCTGTGTCTCAGTGCCTCAGAGTCTCAGTATCTTTGTGTCTCTGTGTCTCAGTGTTTCAGTGTCTCGGTGTAGCAGGGTCTCAGAGACTCAGTCTCTCCTTGTCTCTGTGTCTGAGTGTCTCTGTGCCTCAGTGTCACAGTGTCTCTGTGTCCCTGTGTCTCTGTGTATCAGTGTCTCAGAGGCTCAGTGTCTCTGTTTCTCTGTGTCTCAGTATCTCTGTGCCTCAGTCTCTCAGTGTCTCAGTGTCTCAGTGTCTCTGTGTCTCAGTCTCTCAGTGTCTCAGTATCTCTGTGTCTCATTGTCTCCGAGTCTCAGGGTACCTGCGTCTCAGAATATCTTTGTCTCTGTGTCTCACTGTCTCTGTGTCTCTGCGCCTCAGTGTCTCAGTGTCTCAGAGTCACATTGTCTCTGTGTCTCTGTGTCTCAGCGTCTCTGTGCCTCAGTGACTCAGAGTCTCAGACACAGTCTCAGTGTATCAGTGTCTTTGTGTATCAGTGTCTCAGAGGCTCAGTGTCTCTGTTTCTCTGTGTCTGAGTGTCTCTGTGCCTAATTGTCACAGTGTCTCAGTGTCACAGATTATCAGTGTCTCAGTGTCTCAGAGTCTCAGTGACTCTGTATCTGTGTGTCTCAGTGAATCTGTGCCTCAGTGGCTCATTGCCTCAGTGTCTCTGAGTCTCAGTGTGTTAGTGTCCCTGTGTCTCAGTGTATCAGTGTCTCAGAGACTCAGTGTCTCAGTGTCTCTGAGTCTGTGTCTCAGTGTCTCAGAATCTCAGTGTTTCAGTGTATCAGTGTCTCAGAGACTCAGTGCCTCTTTGTCTCTGTGTCTGTGTGTCTTTGTGCCTCAGATTATCAGTGTCTCAGTGCCTCTGTGCCTCAGTGTCTCAGTATCTCTGTGCCTCAGTGTCTCATTGTCTCAGAGTCTCAGTATCTCGGTGTCTCTGTGTTTCGGTGCCTCAGTGTCTCAGTGTCTCCGTGGCTCAGAGTCTCAGTGTCTCAGAGCCTCAGTGTCTCTGTGTCTAAGTGTCTCTGAGTCTCAATGTCTCAGTGTCTCTCTATCACTGTGCCTCAGTGTCTCAGTGTCTCAATGTCTCTGTGCCTCAGCGTCTCTAAGTCTCAGCGTCTCAGTGTCTCAGAGTCTTATTGTCTCAGTGTCTCTGTGTCTCAGTGTCTGAGGGACACAGGGTCTCGTTGTCTCTGTGTCTGAGTTTCTCTGTGCCTCAGTGTCACAGTGTCTCTGTGTCTTGGTGTAGCAGTGTCTCAGAGACTCAGTCTCTCCTTGTCTCTGTGTCTGAGTGTCTCTGTGCCTCAGTGTCACAGTGTCTCTGTGTCCCTGTGTCTCTGTGTATCAGTGTCTCAGAGGCTCAGTGTCTCTGTTTCTCTGTGTCTCAGTGTCTCAGTGTCTCTGTGTCTCATTGTCTCTGCGTCTCAGAGTATCTTTGTCTCTGTGTCTCACTGTCTCTGTGTCTCTGCGCCTCAGTGTCTCAGTGTCTCAGAGTCACATTGTCTCTGTGCCTCAGCGTCTCTGTGTCTCAGTGTCTCAGAGTCTCAGCGTCTCTGAGTCTCTGAGTCTCAGTGTATCAGTGTCTCAGAGACTCAGTGTCGCTGTGTCTTTGTGTCCAAGTGTCTCTGTGCCTAATTGTCACAGTGTCTCAGTGTCACAGATTATCAGTGTCTCAGTGTCTCAGAGTCTCAGTGACTCTGTATCTGAGTGTCTCAGTGAATCTGTGCCTCAGTGGCTCATTGCCTCAGTGTCTCTGAGTCTCAGTGTCTCAGTGTCCCTGTGTCTCAGTGTATCAGTGTCTCAGAGACTCAGTGTCTCAGTGTCTCTTTGTGTCTCAGTGTCTCAGTGTCTCTGTCTCTCTGTGCCTCATTGTTTCAGTGCCTCAGCGTCTCAGAGACTCAATGTCTCAGTGGCTCTGTGTCTCAGTATCTCTGTGCCTCAGTGTCTCTGTGCCTCAGTGTCACAGTGTCTCTGTGTCTCAGTGTCTCTGTGTCTCAGTGTCACAGCGTCTCTGTGCCTCAGAGTCTCAGTATCTTAGTGTCTCTGAGTCTCAGAGTCTCTGTGTCTCAGTGTATCAGTGTCTCAGAGACTCAGGGCCTCTGTGTCTGAGTGTCTCAGTGTTTCTCTATCTCTTTGCCACATGCCTCAGTGTCTCAGATTCTCAGTGTCTCTTTGTGTCTGTGTCTCAGTGTCTCTGTGCCTCAGTGTCTCTGTGTCTCTGAGTCTGTGTCTCAGTGTCTCAGAATCTCAGTGTCTCATTGTCTCAGTGTCTCAGAGTCTCAGTATCTCGGTGTCTCTGTGTCCCGGTGCCTCAGTGTCTCAGTGTCTCTGTGTCTCAGAGTCTCAGGGTCTCAGTGTCTCTGTGTCTCAGTATCTCTGTGCCTCTGTGTCTCAGTTTCTCAGGGTATCAGTGTCTCTGTGTCTCAGTGTCACAGAGTCTCAGTGTCTCAGTGTGTCTGTGTCTCAGTGCTTCAGTGTCTCTGTCCCTCAGTGTCTCTGTGTCTCTGTGCCTCAATGTCACAGTGTCTCTGTGTCTCGGTATCTCAGTGTTTCTCTATCTCTGTGCCTCAGTGCTTCAGTGTCTCAGATGCTCAGTGTCTCTGTGTCTCTGTGCCTCAGTGTCGCTGTCTCTGCGCCTCAGTGTTTCAGTGCCTCTGTCCCAGTATCTCAGAGTCACATTGTCTCTGTGTCTCTGTGTCTCAGTCTCTCAGAGTCTCAGTGTTTCATTGTCTCTGTGTTTCAGTGTATCAGTGTCTCAGAGATTCAGTGTCTCTTTGTCTCTGTGTCTGAGTGTTTCTGTGACTCAGTGTCTCAGATTATCTGGGTTTCAGAGTCTCTGAGCCTCAGTGTCTCATTATCTCAGTGTCTCAGAGTCTCAGTGTCTCTGTGTCTCAGAGTCTCAGTGTCTCTGTGTCTCTGTGTCTCTGTGTCTCAGTGTGTCTGTGCCTCAGTGTCTCAGTGACTCAGGGTCTCAGAGTCTCTGTGCCTCAGTGTCTTAGTATCTCAAAGGCTCAGTGTCCTCAGTTTCTCTGTGCCTCAGTGTCTCAGTTTCTCAGGGTATCAGTGTCTCTGTCTCTCAGTGTCTCAGAGTCCGAGTGTCTCAGTGTGTCTGTGTCTCAGTGCTTCAGTGTCTCTGTCCCTCAGTGTCTCTGTGTCTCTGTGCCTCAATGTTTCAGTGTCTCAGAGTCTCAGTGTCTCTGTGCATCAGTGTCTCACTGTCTCTGTGTCTCAATGTCTCAGTGTCTCAGTGTCTGAGTGTCTCTGTGACTCAGTGTCTCAGTGTCTTGTGTCTCAGTGTCTCAGTGTCTCTGTGCCTCAGTGTCTCAGTGTCTCTGTGTCTCAATGTCTCAGAGTCTCAGTGTCTCTGTGCATCATTGTCTCAGTGTCTCTGTGTCTCAATGTCTCAGTGTCTCAGTGTCTCTGTGACTCAGTGTCTCAGTGTCTCTGTGCCTCAGTGTCTCTGTGCCTCAGTGTCTCAGTGTCTCTGTGTCTCAGTGTCTCAGTGTCTCAGTGTCCCTGTGCCTCAGTGTCTCTGTGTCTCAATGTCTCAGTGTCTCAGCGTCTCTGAGTCTCAGCATCTCAGTGTCTCAGAGTCTTATTGTCTCAGTGTCTCTGTGTCTCAGTGTATCAGTGTCTGAGGGACACAGGGTCTCTTTGTCTCTGTGTCTGCGTTTCTCTGTGCCTCAGTGTCACACTGTCTCTGTGTCTCAGTGTCTCTGTGCCTCTGAGTCTCAGAGTCTCAGAGTCTCAGAGTCTCAGTGTCTCAGTGTCTCAGTGTCTCAGTGTCTCTGTGCCTCAGAGTCTCAGTATCTTTGTGTCTTTGTGTCTCAGTGTATCAGTGTCTCAGATTATCAGTGTCTCTGTGTCACAGTGTCTCAGTGTCTCAGTGTCTCGGTGTCTCAGTGTTTCAGTGTCTCCGGTTCTCAGTGTCTCAGACTCTCAGTGTCTCTGTGTCCCAGTATCTCTGTGTCTCAGAGAATCAGTGACTCGGTGACTCTCTGTCTGAGAGTCTCTGTGCCTCAGTGTTTCAGTGTCTCAGTGTGTCAGTGTCTCCGTGTCTCAGTGTCTCAGTGTCACGGTGTCTCGTATCTCAGTGTCTCAGTGTCCCTGTGCCTCAGTGTCACAGTGTCTCAGTGTGTCAGTGTCTCCGTGTCTCAGTGTCTCAGTGTCACGGTATCTCGTGTCTCAGTGTCTCAGTGTCCCTGTGCCTCAGTGTCACAGTGTCTCAGTGTCTCAGTGTCTCCGTGTCTCAGAGGCTCAGTGTCTCTTTATCTCTGTGTCTGAGTTTCTCTGTGCCTCAGTGTCACAGTGTCTCTGTGTCTCAGTGTCTCTGTGTCTCAGTGTCTCAGAGTCTCAGTGTCTCTTTGTCCCAGTGTCTCTGTGACTCAGAGTCTCAGAGTTTCAGTGTCTCTGTGTCTGAGTCTCAGAGTTTCAGTGTCTCAGTCTCTCAGAGTCTGAGTGTCTCTGTGTCTCAGTGTCTCAGAGACCCTGTGTCTTGTTACCTCAGTGTCTCAGTGTCTCTGTGCCTCAGTCTATCAGACTCTCAGTGTCTCAGTGCCTCAGTGTCTCCGAGTCTTAGTTTCTCAGTGTCACTGTGCCTCTGTGTCTCAGAGTCTCAGCGACTCTGTGTCCCTGTGTCTCTGTGTCTCAGTGTATCAGTGTCTCAGAGACTCAGTGTCTCTTTGTTTCTGTGTCTGAGTGTCTCTGTGCCTCAGTGTCACAGTGTCTCAGTGTCTCGGTGTCTCAGTATCTCAGACTCTCAGTGTCTCTGTATCCCAGTATCTCTGTGTCTCAGTGTCTCAGAGAATCAGTGCCTCGGTGACTCTCTGTCTGAGAGTCACTGTGCCTCAGTGTTTCAGTGTCACCGTGTCTCAGTGTCTCAGTGTCTCCGTGTCTCAGTGTCTCAGAGTCACAGTGTCTCTGTGTCTCAGTGTATCAGTGTCTCAGAGATTCAGTGTCTCTGTGTCTCTCTGACTCAGTGTCTCTGTTTCCCAGTGTCTCTGTGTCTCAGTGTCTCTGCGCCTCAGTGCCTCAGTGTCTCTGTGTCTCTGTGTCTCTGTGTTTCTGTGTCTCAGTGCCTCAGTGCCTTTGTGTCTCTGTGTCTCTGTGTCTGAGTGTCTCTGTGTCTCTGTGTCTCAGTGCCTCAGTGCCTTTGTGTCTCAGTGTCTCTGTGTCTGAGTGTCTCTGTGCCTCAATGTCTCAGAGTCTCAGTGACTCTGTGTCTCTGTGCCTCACTGTCTCATTGCCTCAGTGTCTCAGAGTCTCAGTGTCTCTGTGTCTCAGTATCTCTGTGTCTCAGTGTCTCAGAATCTCAGTGTCTCTGTGCCTCTGTGTCTCATATTCTCAGAGTATCAGTGTCTCAGAGACTCAATGTCTCTGTGTCTCTCTGTCTGAGTGTCTCTGTGCCTCAGTGTCACAGTGCTTCAGTGTATCTGTGTCTCAGTGTCTCTGTGCCTCAGTGTCACAGAGTCTCAGTATCTCTGGATCTCAGTGCCTCAGAGTCTCAGTGTCTCTGTGTCTAAGTGTGTCAGTGTCTCTGTATCTAAGTGTCTCTGTGTCACAGTGTCTCAGTGTTTCAGCATCTCAGAGTCTCAGTGTCTCTGTACCTCAGTGTCTCTGTGTCTCAGCGTCTCTGTGCCTCAATGTCTCTGTGTCTCAATGTCTCAGTGTCTCTCTATCTCAGTTCCTCAGTGTCTCAGAGTCTCAGTGTGTCAGTGTGTCTGCGTCTCAGAGTCTCAGTGTTTCAGAGCCCAGTGTCTCAGCGTCTCTGAGTCTCAGTGTCTCAATGTCTCAGAGTCTCTGGGTCTCAGTGTTTCAGTGTCTCTGTGTTTCAGTGCATCAGTGTCTCAAACACTCTGTGTCACTGAGTTTCTCTGTGTTGAGTGTCTCAGTGTCTCAGTGTCTCTGACTCTCAGTGTCTCTGTGTCCAAGTGTCTCTGTGCCACAGTGTCTCAGAGCCCAGTGTCTCAGCGTCTCTGAGTCTCAGTGTCTCAATGTCTCAGAGTCTCTGGGTCTCAGTGTTTCAGTGTCTCTTTGTTTCAGTGCATCAGTGTCTCAAACACTCTGTGTCACTGAGTTTCTCTGTGTCTCAGTGTCTCAGTGTCTCAGAGTCTCAGAGTCTCAACGTCTCTGTGTCACAGTGTCTCAGTGTTTCAGCATCTCAGAGTCTCAGTGTCTCTGTACCTCAGTGTCTCTGTGTCTCAGCGTCTCTGTGCCTCATTGTCTCTGTGTCTCTGTGTCTCAGAGTCTCAGAGTCTCAGTCTATCAGGCTCCCAATGTCTGTGTGTCTCTGTGTCTCAGAGACTCAGTGTCTCTGTGTCTTAGTATCTCAAAGTCTCAGTGTCCAAGTGTCTCTGTGTCTCAGTGTCTCAGAGTCACAGTGTCTCTGTGTCTCAGTGTATCAGTGTCTCAGAGACACAGTGTCTCTGTGTCTCTGTCTGAGTGTCTCTGTGCCTCAGTGTCACAGTGTCTCAGTTTTTCAGAGTCTCAGTGAGTCTGTCTCTGTGTCTCAGCGTCTCAGTTTCTCAGTGTCACTGTGCCTCAGTGTATCTGTGTCTCAGTGTCTCTATGTCTCAGTGTCTCAGTGTCTCTGCGTCTATGCGTCTCAGTGCCTCAGTATATCTGTGTCTCAGTGTCTCAGTGTCTCCGTGTCTCAGTGTGTCAGTGTCTCTGTGCCTCAGTGTCTCTGTGCCTCAGTGTCTCAGATTCTCACTGTGTCTGTCTCTCTAAGTCACAGTGCCTCTGTGTCTCATCGTCTCAGAGTCTCAGTGTCTCTGTGTCTCAGTGTCTCTGTGCCTCATTGTCTCTGTGTCTCTGTGTCTCAGTGTCTCAGATTCTCACTGTCTCTGTGTCTCTGTGTCTCAGTGTCTCAGTGTCTCTGTGTCTCTGTGCCTCATTGTCTCTGTGTCTCAGTGTCTCAGAGTCTCAGAGTCTCAGTGTCTCAGAGTCTCTGTGTCTTGGTGCCTCAGTGTCTCAGTGTCTCTGTGCCTAGTCTATCAGACTCTCAGAGTCTCTGTGTCTCAGTGTCTCAGAGGCTCAGTGTCTCTGTGTATCAGTGTCTTAGTATCTCAAAGTCTGAGTGTCACAGTGTCTCTGTGTCTCAGTGTCTCAAAGCCTTTGTGTCTCAGTGTCTCAGTGTCTCTGACTCTCAGTGTCTCTGTGTCCAAGTGTCTCTGTTTCTCAGTGTCTCAGAGTCACAGTGTCTCTGTGTCTCAGTGTATCAGTGTCTCAGAGACTCAATGTCTCTGTGTCTCTCTGTCTGAGTGTCTCTGTGCCTCAGTGTCACAGTGCCTCAGTGTCTCAGATTATCAGTGTCTCAGAGTCTCAGTGAGTCTGTCTCTGTGTCTCTGTATCTCTGTGTCTCAGTGTCTCTGTGCCTCTGTGTATCTGTGTCTCAGTGTCTCTGTGCCTCAGTGTCACAGAGTCTCAGTGTCTCTGTGTCTCAGTGCCTCAAAGTCTCAGTGTCTCTGTGTCTAAGTGTCTCAGTGTCTCTGTATCTAAGTGTCTCTGTGTCTCAGTGTCTCTGTGTCTCAGTGTCTCAGAGTCTCAGTGTCTCTGTGCCTCAATGTCTCTGTGTCTCAATGTCTCAGTGTCTCAGAGTCACAGTGTCTCAGTGTTTCAGTGCATCAGTGTCTCAAACAATCTGTGTCACTCAGTTTCTCTGTGCTGAGTGTCTCTGTGCCTCAGTGTCTCAGAGTCTCAACGTCTCTGTGTCACAGTATCTCAGTGTTTCATCGTCTCAGTATCTCTGTGTCTCAGCGTCTCTGTACCTCAGTGTCTCTGTGTCTCAGCGTCTCTGTGCCTCATTGTCTCTGTGTCTCTGTGTCTCAGTCTATCAGACTCTCAATGTCTCTGTGTCTCTGTGTCACAGAGAGTCAGTGTCTCTGTGTCTCAGTGTCTTAGTATCTCAAAGTCTCAGGGTCCAAGTGTCTCAGTGTCTCAGAGTCACAGTGTCTCTGTGTCTCTCTGTCTGAGTGTTTCTGTGCCTCAGTGTCACAGTGTCTCAGTGTCCTAGAGTCTCAGTGAGTCTGTCTCTGTGTCTCAGTGTCTCAGTTTCTCAGTGTCTCTGTGCCTCAGTATATCTGTGTCTCAGTGTCTCTGTGTCTCAGTGTCTCAGTGTCTCTGTGTCTCAGTGCCTCAGTGTATCTGTGTCTCAGTGTCTCTGTGTCTCAGTGTCTCAGTGTCTCTGTGTCTCAGTGCCTCAGTATATCTGTGTCTCAGTGTCTCTGTGTCTCAGTGTCTCAGTGTCTCTCTGTCTCTGTGTCCCAGTGCCTCAGTGCCTCAGTGTCACAGAGACTCAGTGTCTCTGTGTCTCAGTGTCTCAGTGCCTCAGTGTCTCACTGTCACTGTGTCTCAGTGTGTCAGTGTCTCTGTGCCTCAGTGTCCCTGTGCCTCAGTGTCTCAGATTCTCACTGTTTCTGTGTCTCTAAGTTACAGTGTCTCAGTGTTTCATCGTCTCAGAGTCTCAGTGTCTCTGTGTCTCTGTGCCTCAGTGTCTCTGCGTCTCAGTGTCTCTGTGTCTCAGTGCCTCTCTGCCTCATTGTCTCTGTGTCTCTGTGTCTCAGTGTCTCAGATTCTCACTGTCTCTGTGTCTCAGTGTCTCAGTGTCTCTTTGCCTCATTGTCTCTGTGTCTCTTTATCTCAGTGACTCAGAGTCTCAGAGTTTCAGAGTCTCAGTGTCTCAGAGTCTCAGTGCCTTGGTGCCTCAGTGTCTCAGAGTCTCTGTGCCTCACTCTATCAGACTCTCAGTGTCTCTGTGTCTCAGTGTCTCTGTGTCTCAGAGACTCAGTGTCTCTGTGTGTCAGTGTATCAGTGTCTCAGAGACACAGTGTCTCTGTGTCTCTCTGTCTGAGTGTTTCTGTGCCTCAGTGTCACAGTGTCTCAGTGTCCTAGAGTCTCAGTGAGTCTGTCTCTGTGTCTCAGTGTCTCAGTTTCTCAGTGTCTCTGTGCCTCAGTGTATCTGTGTCTCAGTGTCTCTGTGTCTCAGTGTCTCAGTGTCTCTGTGTCTCAGTGCCTCAGTATATCTGTGTCTCAGTGTCTCTGTGTCTCAGTGTCTCAGTGTCTCAGTGTCTCTCTGTCTCTGTGTCCCAGTGCCTCAGTGCCTCAGTGTCACAGAGTCTCAGTGTCTCTGTGTCTCAGTGTCTCAGTGCCTCAGTGTCTCACTGTCACTGTGTCTCAGTGTGTCAGTGTCTCTGTGCCTCAGTGTCTCTGTGCCTCAGTGTCTCAGATTCTCACTGTTTCTGTGTCTCTAAGTTACAGTGTCTCAGTGTTTCATCGTCTCAGAGTCTCAGTGTCTCTGTGTCTCAGTGTCTCTGTGCCCCAGTGTCTCTGCGTCTCAGTGTCTCTGTGTCTCTGTGTCTCAGTGCCTCTGTGCCTCATTGTCTCTGTGTCTCTGTGTCTCAGTGTCTCAGATTCTCACTGTCTCTGTGTCTCAGTGTCTCAGTGTCTCTGTGCCTCATTGTCTCTGTGTCTCTGTATCTCAGTGACTCAGAGTCTCAGAGTCTCAGAGTCTCAGAGTCTCAGTGTCTCAGAGTCTCAGTACGTTGGTGCCTCAGTGTCTCAGAGTCTCTGTGCCTCACTCTATCAGACTCTCAGTGTCTCTGTGTCTCAGTGTCTCTGTGTCTCAGAGACTCAGTGTCTCTGTGTCTCAGTGTCTTAGTATCTCAAAGTCTCAGTGTCACAGTGTCTCTGTGTCTCAGTGTCTCAAAGTCTTTGTGTCTCAGTGTCTCAGTGTCTCTGACTCTCAGTGTCTATGTGTCCAAGTGTCTCTGTGTCTCAGTGTCTCAGAGTCACAGTGTCTCTGTGTCTCAGTGTATCAGTGTCTCAGTGAGTCTGTCTCTGTGTCTCTGTATCTCTGTGCCTCAGTGTCTCTATGTCTCTGTGTCACAGTGCCTCAGTATCTCTGTGCCTCAGTGTCTTAGATTCTCAGTGTCTCCAAGTCTTTGTGTCCCAGTGTCTCAGTGTCTCAGAGACTCAGTGTCTCTGTGTCTCTGTCTGAGTGTCTCTGTGTCTCAGTGTATCTGTGTCTAAGTGTATCTGTGTCTCAGTGTCTCAGAGTCTCTGAGTCTCAGTGTCTCAGAGTGTCAGTGTCTCAGTGTCTCTGTGTCTCATTGTCTCTGTGTCTCCGTGCCTCAGTGTCTCTGTGTCTCAGTGTCTCAGAGTCTCAGAGTCTCTGTGTCTCAGTGTCTCTGCGTCTCATTGTCTCAGAGTCTCACTGTCACAGTGTCTCAGTGTCTCTGTATCTCAGGGTCTCAGTGTCTCAGTGTCTCTGTGTCTCAGTGTCTCAGACTCTCAGTGTCTCTGTGTCCCAGTGTCTCCGTGTCTCAGTGTCTCAGTGTCTCACAGTCTCTTTGTCTCTGAGACTCAGTGTCTCAGGGAATCAGTGCCTCGGTGTCTCTCTGTCTGAGATTATCTGCGCCTCAGTGTCACAGTGTCTCAGTGTCTCTGTGTCTCAGTGTATCCGTGTGTCAGAGACTCAGTGCCCCTTTGTCTCTGTGTCTGAGTGTCTCTGTGCCTCAGTGTCTCAGACTCCCAGTGTCTCTGTCTCTCAGACTCTCAGTGTCTCTGTGCCTCTGTGTCTCATAGTCTCAGTATCTCAGTGTTCCTGTGTTTCAGTGTCTCTGTGTCTCAGGGTCTCAAAGTCTTAGTGTCTCTGTGTCCCTGTGTATGTGTGTCTCAGTGTATCAGTGTGTCAGCGTCTCAGTGTCTCGGTGTCTCAGTGCTTCATAGTCTCAGTGTATCTGTGTTTCAGTGTCTCAGACTCTCAGTGTCTCTGTGTCCCAGTATCTCTGTGTCTCAGTGTCTCAGAGAATCAGTGCCTCGGTGACTCTCTGTCTGAGAGTCTCTGTGCCTCAGTGTTTCAGTGTCACAGTGTCTCAGTGTCTCTGTGTCTTAGTGTCTCAGAGTCACAGTGTCTCTGTGTCTCAGTGTATCAGTGTCTCAGAGATTCAGTGTCTCTGTGTCTCTCTGTCTCAGTGTCTCTGTGTCTGAGTGTCTCAGTGTGTCAGAGTTTCAGTGTCTCTATGTCTCTGTGTCTCAGTGTCTCTGTGCCACAGTGTCTCAGAGTCTCAGTGTCTCAGTGTCTCTGTGTCTCAGTGTCTCTGTGTCTCAGTGTCTCTTTGCCTCAGTATCTCTGTGTCTCAGTGCCTCAGTGTCTCTGTGTCTCAGTGTCTCCGTGTCTCAGTGTCTCTGCGCCTCAGTGTATCTGTGTCTCTGTGTCTCAGTGCCTCAGTGTCTCTGTGTCTCATTGTCTCCGTGTCTCACTGTCTCTACGCCTCAGTGTATCTGTGTCTCTGAGTCTCAGTGCCTCAGTGTCTCTGTGTCTCAGTGTCTCCGTGTCTCAGTGTCTCTGCGCCTCAGTGTATCTGTGTCACTGTGTCTCTGTGTCTCAGTGCCTCTGTGTCTCTGTGTCTCAGTGTCTCAGAGACTCTGTGTCTTGTTTCCTCAGAGTCTCAGTGTCTCTGTGCCTCAGTGTCTCCGAGTCTCAGTGTGTCAGTGTGTCAGTGTCTCAGTGTCACTGTGCCTCTGTGTCTCTGTGTCTCAGAGTCTCAGTGTCTCTGTTTCTCTGTGTCTCAGTGTATCAGTGTCTCAGAGACTCAGTGTCTCTTTATTTCTGTGTCTGAGTGTCTCTGTGCCTCAGTGTCACAGTGTCTTAGTGTCTCAGTGTCTTTGTGTCTCAGAGTCTCAGTGTATCTGTGTTTCAGTGTCTCTGTGTCTCAGGGTCTCGGTGTCTCAGACTCTAAGTGTCTCTGTGTCCCAGTATCTCTGTGTCTCAGTGTCTCAGAGAATCAGTGCCTCGGTGACTCTCTGTCTGAGAGTCTCTGTGCCTCAGTGTTTCAGTGTCACAGGGTCTCAGTGTCTCGGTGTCTCCGTGTCTCAGTGCCTCAGTGTCTCAGAGATTCAGTGTCTCTGTGTCTCTCTGTCTCAGTGTCTCTGTGTCTCATTGTCTCAGAGACTCACTGTCACAGTGTCTCAGTGTCTCTGTATCTCAGGGTCTCAGTGTCTCTGTGTCTCAGTGTCTCAGACTCTCAGAGGCTCTGTGTCCCAGTGTCTCCGTGTCTCAGTGTCTCAGTGTCTCACAGTCTCTTTGTCTCTGAGACTCAGTGTCTCAGGGAATCAGTGCCTCGGTGTCTCTCTGTCTGAGATTCTCTGTGCCTCAGTGTCACAGTGTCTCAGTGTCTCTGTGTCTCAGTGTATCCGTGTGTCAGAGACTCAGTGCCCCTTTGTCTCTGTGTCTCAGTGTCTCTGTGCCTCAGTGTCTCAGACTCTCAGTGTCTCTGTGTCTCAGTGTCTCAAAGTCTTTGTGTCCCAGTGTCTCAGTGTCTCAGACTCTCAGTGTCTCTGAGCCTCTGTGTCTCGTAGTCTCAGTATCTCAGTGTTTCTGTGTGTCAGGGTCTCAAAGTCTCAGTGTCTCTGTGTCCCTGTGTCTCTGTGTCTCAGTGTATCTGTGTCTCAGCGTCTCAGTGTCTCGGTCACTCAGTGTTTCAGAGTCTCAGTGTATCTGTGTTTCAGTGTCTCAGACTCTCAGTATCTCTGTGTCCCAGTATCTCTGTGTCTCAGTGTCTCAGAGAATCAGTGTCTCGGTGACTCTCTGTCTGAGAGTCTCTGTGCCTCAGTGTTTCAGTGTCACAGTGTCTCAGTGTCTCAGTGTCTCTGTGTCTCAGTGTCTCAGAGTCACAGTGTCTCTGTGTCTCAGTGTGTCAGTGTCTCAGAGATTCAGTGTCTCTGTGTCTCTCTGTCTCAGTGTCTCTGTGTCTGAGTGTCTCAGTGTGTCAGAGTTTCAGTGTCTCTATGTCTCTGTGTGTCAGTGTCTCTGTGCCACAGTGTCTCAGAGTCTCAGTGTCTCAGTGTCTCTGTGTCTCAGTGTCTCTTTGCCTCAGTATCTCTGTGTCTCAGTGCCTCAGTGCCTCAGTGTCTCGGTGTCTCAGTGTCTCCGTGTCTCAGTGTCTCTGCGCCTCAGTGTATCTGTGTCTCTGTGTCTCAGTGCCTCAGTGTCTGTGTCTCATTGTCTCCGTGTCTCACTGTCTCTGCGCCTCAGTGTATCTGTGTCTCTGAGTCTCAGTGCCTCAGTGTCTCTGTGTCTCAGTGTCTCCGTGTCTCAGTGTCTCTGCGCCTCAGTGTATATGTGTCACTGTGTCTCTGTGTCTCAGTGCCTCTGTGTCTCTGTGTCTCAGTGTCTCAGAGACTCTGTGTCTTGTTACCTCAGTGTCTCAGTGTCACTGTGCCTCTGTGTCTCATAGTCTCAGAGTCTCAGTGTCTCTGTGTCTCAGAGTTTCAGTGTCTCTGTTTCTCTGTGTCTCAGTGTATCAGGGTCTCAGAGACTCAGTGTCTCTTTGTTTCTGTGTCTGAGTGTCTCTGTGCCTCAGTGTCTCGGTGTCTCAGTGTCTCAGAGTCTCAGTGTATCTGTGTGTCAGTGTCTCTGTGTCTCAGGGTCTCAAAGTCTTAGTGTCTCAGTGTCTCGGTGTCTCAGACTCTCAGTGTCTCTGAGGCTCAGTTTCTCAGAGAATCAGTGCCTCGGTGACTCTCTGTCTGAGAGTCTCTGTGCCTCAGTGTTTCAGTGTCACAGGGTCTCAGTGTCTCAGTGTCTCAGTGTCTCAGAGTCACAGTGTCTCTGTGTCTCAGTGTATCAGTGTCTCAGAGATTCAGTGTCTCTGTGTCTCTCTGTCTCAGTGTCTCTTTGTCCCAGTGTCTCTGTGCGTCAGTGTTGCAGAGTGTCAGTATCTCAGTGTCTCTGTGTCACAGTGTCTCTGTGTCTCAGTGTCTCTGCGCCTCATTGCCTCAGTGTCTCTGTGTCTCTGTGTCTCAGTGTCTCTGTGTCTCAGAGTCTCAGTGTCTCAGGATCTCTGTGTCTCAGTGTATCAGTGTCTGAGTGTCTCAGTGTCTCTGTTTCTGTGTGTCTCAGTGTCTCTTTGCCTCGCTGTCTCATTGCCTCAATTTCACAGTGTCTCAGATTATCAGTGTCTCAGAGTCTCAGTGACTCTGTGTCTCTGTACATCAATGTCTCATTGCCTCAGTGTCTCAGAGTCTCAGTGTCTCAGTATCTCTGTGTCTCAGTGTCTCTGTGCCTCAGTGTCTCAGAATCTCAGTGTCTCAGAGTCTCAGTGTCTCAGTTTATCTGTGCCTCAGTGTCTCAGTTTCTCAGGGTATCTGCGTCTCAGAGTATCTTTGTCTCTGTGTCTCAGTGTTCAGTGTCTCAGAGATTCAGAGTCTCTGTGTCTCAGTGTCTCAGTGTCTCTGTCCCTCAGTGTCTCTGTGTCTCAGTGTGTCAGTGTCTCTGTGCCTCAGAGTCTCTGTGTCTCAGTGTCTCTGTGTCTCAGAGTCTCAGAGTTTCAGTGTCTCTGTGTCTCTGTGTTTCAGCGTCTCAGAGTCTCAGTGTCTCTGTGTCTCAGTGTCTCTGTGTCTCAGAGTCTCAGAGTTTCAGTGTCTCTGTGTCTCTGTGTTTCAGCGTCTCAGAGTCTCTGTGTCTCAGTGTCTCTGTGTCTCAGAGTCTCAGAGTTTCAGTGTCTCTGTGTCTCTGTGTTTCAGCGTCTCAGAGTCTCAGAGTCTCTGTGTCTCAGAGTCTCTGTGTCTCAGTGTCTCTGTGTCTCAGAGTCACAGTGTCTCAGTGTCTCTGTGCCTCATTGTCCCTGTGTCTCTGTGTCTCTGTGTCTCAGTGTCTCAGAGTCTCAGAGCCTCAGTGTCTCAGTGTCTCTGTGCCTCAGTCTATCAGACTCTCAGTGTCTCTGTGTCTCAGTGTCTCTGTGTCTCAGAGACTCAGAGTCTCAGTGTCTCTGTGTCACAGTTTATCTGTGCCTCAGTGTCTCAGTGTCTCAGAGTCTCCGTGTCTCTATGTTTCAGTTTTTCTGTGCCTCAGTGTCTCAGTTTCTCAGGGTATCTGCGTCTCAGAGTATCTTTGTCTCTGTGTCTCAATGTCTGTGCGTTTCGGTGTCTCAGTGTATCAGTGTCTCTTTGCCTCTGTGACTGAGTGTCTATGTGCCTCAGTGTCTCAGTGTGTCAGAGACTAAGTGTCTCTTTGTCTCTGTGTCTGAGTGTCTCTGTGCCTCAGTGTCACAGAGTCTCTGTGTCTCAGTGTCTCAGTGTCTCAGAGTCAAAGTGTCTCAGTGTCTCAGCGTTTCTCTGTCTCAGTGTCTCTGTGTCTAAGTGTCTCAAAGTCTCAGTGTCTCTGTGTCTCAGTGTCTCTTTGTCTCTGTGTCTGAGTGTCTCTGTGCATCAATGTCACAGTGTCTCAGTGTCTAAGATTATCAGTGTCTCTCTGTCTCAGTGTCACAGGTTCTCAGTGTCTCAGTGTATCAGTGTCTCGGAGTCTCAGTGTCTCAGGTTCTCTGTGTCTCAGGTTCTCTGTGTCACAGTGTCTCTGTGTGTCAGTGTATCAGTGTCTCAGAGACACAGTGTCTCAGTGTCTCTCTGTCTGAGTGTTTCTTTGCCTCAGTGTCACAGTGTCTCAGTGTCCTAGAGTCTCAGTGAGTCTGTCTCTGTGTCTCAGTGTCTCAGTGTCTCAGTTTCTCAGTGTCTCTGTGCCTCAGTGTATCTGTGTCTCAGTGTCTCTGTGTCTCAGTGTCTCAGTGTCTCTGTGTCTCTGTGTCTCAGTGCCTCAGTATATCTGTGTCTCAGTGTCTCTGTGTCTCAGTGTCTCAGTGTCTCAGTGTCTCTCTGTCTCTGTGTCCCAGTGCCTCAGTGTCACAGAGTCTCAGTGTCTCTGTGTCTTTGTGTCTCAGTGTGTCAGTGTCTCAGTGCCTCAGTGTCTCAGTGTCTCTATGTCTCAGTGTGTCAGTGACTCTGTGCCTCAGTGTCTCTCTGCCTCAGTGTCTCAGACTCTCACTGTTTCTGTGTCTCTAAGTTACAGTGTCTCAGTGTTTCATCGTCTCAGAGTCTCAGTGTCTCAGTGTCTCAGTGTCTCTGTGTCTCAGTGCCTCAGATTCTCACTGTCTCTGTGTCTCAGTGTCTCAGTGTCACTGTGCCTCATTGTCTCTGTGTCTCTGTATCTCAGTGACTCAGAGTCTCTGTGTCTTGGTGCCTCAGTGTCTCAGTGCCTCTGTGCCTCAGTCTATCAGTGCCTCTGTGCCTCAGTGCCTCAGTGTCTCAGTGTCTCTGTGCCTCAGTCTATCAGACTCTCAGTGTCTCTGTGTCTCAGTGTCTTAGTATCTCAAAGTCTCAGTGTCACAGTGTCTCTGTGTCTCAGTGTCTCAAAGTCTTTGTGTCTCAGTGTCTCTGACTCTCAGTGTCTATGTGTCCAAGTGTCTCTGTGTCTCAGTGTCTCAGAGTCACAATGCCTCAGTGTCTCAGATTATCAGTGTCTCAGTGAGTCTGTCTCTGTGTCTCTGTATCTCTGTGTCTCAGTGTCTCTGTGTCTCTGTGTCACAGTGCCTCAGTATCTCTGTGCCTCAGTGTCTCAGATTCTCAGTGTCTCAGAGACTCAGTGTCTCTGTGTCTCAGTGTATCTGTGTCTAAGTGTATCTGTGTCTCAGTGTCTCAGAGTCTCTGAGTCTCAGTGTCTCAGAGTGTCAGTGTCTCAGTGTCTCTGTGTCTCATTGTCTCTGTGTCTCCGTGCCTCAGTGTCTCTGTGTCTCAGTGTCTCAGAGTCTCAGTGTCTCTCTGTCTCAGTGTCTCTGTGTCTCATTGTCTCAGAGTCTCACTGTCACAGTGTCTCAGTGTCTCTGTATCTCAGGGTCTCAGTGTCTCAGTGTCTCAGTGTCTCAGACTCTCAGTGTCTCTGTTTCCGTGTGTCTCCGTGTCTCAGTGTCTCAGTGTCTCAGTGACTCACAGTCTGTTCGTCTCTGAGACTCAGTGTCTCAGGGAATCAGTGCCTCGGTGTCTCTCTGTCTGAGATTCTCTGTGCCTCAGTGTCACAGTGTCTCAGTGTCTCTGTGTCTCAGTGTATCCGTGTGTCAGAGACTCAGTGCCCCTTTGTCTCTGTGTCTGAGTGTCTCTGTGCCTCAGTGTCTCAGACTCTCAGTGTCTCTGTGTCTCAGTGTCTCAAAGTCTTTGTGTCCCAGTGTCTCAGTGTCTCAGACTCTCAGTGTCTCTGTGTCTCAGTGTCTCTGTGCCTCTGTGTCTCATAGTCTCAGTATCTCAGTGTTTCTGTGTTTCAGTGTCTCTGTGTCTCAGGGTCTCAAAGTCTCAGTGTCTCTGTGTCCCTGTGTCTCTGTGTCTCAGTGTATCAGTATCTCAGCGTCTCAGTGTCTCGGTGTCTCAGTGTTTCAGAGTCTCAGTGTATCTGTGTTTCAGTGTCTCAGACTCTCAGTGTCTCTGTGTCCCAGTATCTCTGTGTCTCAGTGTCTCAGAGAATCAGTGCCTCGGTGACTCTCTGTCTGAGAGTCTCTGTGCCTCAGTGTTTCAATGTCACAGTGTCTCAGTATCTCTGTGTCTCAGTGGCTCAGAGTCACAGTGTCTCTGTGTCTCAGTGTATCAGTGTCTCAGAGATTCAGTGTCTCTGTGTCTCTCTGTCTCAGTGTCTCTGTGTCTGAGTGTCTCAGTGTGTCAGAGTTTCAGTGTCTCTATGTCTCTGTGTCTCAGTGTCTCAGTGACTCTGTGCCACAGTGTCTCAGAGTCTCAGTGTCTCAGTGTCTCTGTGTCTCGGTGTCTCTGTGTCTCAGTGTCTCTGTGTCTCAGTGTCTCTTTGCCTCAGTATCTCTGTGTCTCAGTGCCTCAGTGTCTCTGTGTCTCAGTGTCTCCGTGTCTCAGTGTCTCTGAGCCTCAGTGTATCTTTGTCTCTGTGTCTCAGTGCCTCTGTGTCTCTGTGCCTCAGTGTCTCCGTGTCTCAGTGTCTCTGCGTCTCAGTGTATCTGTGTCACTGTGTCTCTGTGTCTCAGTGCCTCTGTGTCTCTGTGTCTCAGTGTGTCAGAGAATCTGTGTCTTGTTACCTCAGTATCTCAGTGTCTCTGTGCCTCAGTCTATCAGACTCTCAGTGTCTCAGTGTCTCTGTGCCTCAGTGTCTCTGAGTCTTAGTGTGTCAGTGTCTCAGTGTCACTGTGCCTCTGTGTCTCAGTGTCCCTGTGTCTCTGTGTCTCTCTGTCTCAGTGTATCAGGGTCTCAGAGACTCAGTGTCTCTTTGTTTCTGTGTCCGAGTGTCTCTGTGCCTCAGTGTCACAGTGTCTTAGTGTCTCGGTGTCTCAGTGTCTCAGAGTCTCAGTGTATCTGTGTTTCAGTGTCTCTGTGTCTCAGGGTCTCAAAGTCTAAGTGTCTCAGTGTCTCAGTGTCTCGGTGTCTCAGACTCTCAGTGTCTCTGTGTCCCAGTATCTCTGTGTCTCAGTGTCTCAGAGAATCAGTGCCTCGGTGACTCTCTGTCTGAGAGTCTCTGTGCCTCAGTGTTTCAGTGTCACAGGGTCTCAGTGTCTCAGTGTCTCCGTGTCTCAGTGTCTCAGTGTCTCAGAGTCACAGTGTCTCTGTGTCTCAGTGTATCAGTGTCTCAGAGATTCAGTGTCTCTGTGTCTCTCTGTCTCAGTGTCTCTTGTCCCAGTGTCTCTGTGCGTCAGTGTCTCAGTGTCTCTGTGTCACAGTGTCTCTGTGTCTCAGTGTCTCTGCGCCTCATTGCCTCAGTGTCTCTGTGTCTCTGTGTCTCCGTGTCTCAGTGTCTCTGTGTCTCAGTGTCTCTGTGCCTCATTGTCTCTGTGTCTCTGTGTCTCAGGGTCTCAGATTCTCACTGTCTCTGTGTCTCAGTGTCTCTGTGCCGAATTGTCTCTGTGTCTCTGTACCTCAGTGACTCAGAGTCTCAGAGTCTCAGAGTCTCAGTGTCTCAGTGTCTCTGTGCCTCAGTCTATCAGACTCTCAGTGCCTCAGTGCCTCAGTGTCTCAGTGTCTCTGTGCCTCAGTCTATCAGACTCTCAGTGTCTCTGTGTCTCAGTGTCTCTGTGTCTCAGAGACTCAGTATCTCAAAGTCTCAGTGCCTCATTGTCTCTGTGTCTCTGTATCTCAGTGACTCAGTGTCTCAGTGTCTCTGACTCTCAGTGTCTATGTGTCCAAGTGTCTCTGTGTCTCAGAGTCACAATGCCTCAGTGTCTCAGATTATCAGTGTCTCAGTGAGTCTGTCTCTGTGGCTCTGTATCTCTGTGTCTCAGTGTCTCTGTGCATCAGTGTATCTGTGTCTCAGTGTCGCTGTGCGTCAGTGTCTCAGTGTCTCAGTGTCTCAGTGTCTCTGTGTCACAGTGCCTCAGTATCTCTGTGCCTCAGTGTCTCAGATTCTCAGTGTCTCCAAGTCTTTGTGTCCCAGTGTCTCAGTGTCTCAGAGACTCAGTGTCTCTGTGTCTCTGTCTGAGTGTCTCTGTGTCTCACTGTCTCTGTGTCTCAGTGTCTCAGAGTCTCAGGATCTCTGTGTCTCAGAGTCTCAGTGTCTCTGTGTCTCAGTGTCTCTGTATCTCATTGTCTCAGAGTCTCACTGTCACAGTGTCTCTGTGTCTCAGTGTCTCAGACTCTCAGTGTCTCTGTGTCCGAGTGTCTCCGTGTCTCAGTGTCTCAGTGTCTCACAGTCTCTTTGTCTCTGAGACTCAGTGTGTCAGGGAATCAGTGCCTCGGTGTCTCTCTGTGCCTCAGTGTCACAGTGTTTCAGTGTCTCTGTGTCTCAGTGTATCCGTGTGTCAGAGACTTTGTCTCTGTGTCTGAGTGCCTCTGTGCCTCAGTGTCTCATAGAATCAGTGCCTCGGTGACTCTCTGTCTGAGAGTCTCTGTGCCTCAGTGTTTCAGTGTCACAGTGTCTCAGTGTCTCTGTGTCTTAGTGTCTCAGAGTCACAGTGTCTCTGTGTCTCAGTGTATCAATGTCTCAGAGATTCAGTGTCTCTGTGTCTCTCTGTCTCAGTGTCTCTGTGTCTGAGTGTCTCAGTGTGTCAGAGTTTCAGTGCCTCTATGTCTCTGTGTCTCAGTGTCTCTGTGCCACAGTGTCTCAGAGTCTCAGTGTCTCAGTGTCTCTGTGTCTCAGTGTCTCTGTGTCTCAGTGTATCTTTGCCTCAGTATCTCTGTGTCTCAGTGCCTCAGTGTCTCTGTGTCTCAGTGTCTCCGTGTCTCAATGTCTCTGCGCCTCAGTGTATCTGTGTCTCTGTGTCTCAGTGCCTCAGTGTCTCTGTGTCTCATTGTCTCCGTGTCTCACTGTCTCTGCGCCTCAGTGTATCTGTGTCTCTGAGTCTCAGTGCCTCAGTGTCTCTGTGTCTCAGTGTCGCCGTGTCTCAGTGTCTCTGCGCCTCAGTGTATCTGTGTCACTGTGTCTCTGTGTCTCTGTGTCTCAGTGCCTCTGTGTCTCAGTGTCTCAGAGACTCTGTGTCTTGTTTCCTCAGAGTCTCAGTGTCTCTGTGCCTCAGTGTCTCCGAGTCTCAGTGTGTCAGTGTGTCAGTGTCTCAGTGTCACTGTGCCTCTGTGTCTCTGTGTCTCAGAGTCTCAGTGTCTCTGTTTCTCTGTGTCTCAGTGTATCAGTGTCTCAGAGACTCAGTGTCTCTTTATTTCTGTGTCTGAGTGTCTCTGTGCCTCAGTGTCACAGTGTCTTAGTGTCTCAGTGTCTTTGTGTCTCAGAGTCTCAGTGTATCTGTGTTTCAGTGTCTCTGTGTCTCAGGGTCTCGGTGTCTCAGACTCTAAGTGTCTCTGTGTCCCAGTATCTCTGTGTCTCAGTGTCTCAGAGAATCAGTGCCTCGGTGACTCTCTGTCTGAGAGTCTCTGTGCCTCAGTGTTTCAGTGTCACAGGGTCTCAGTGTCTCGGTGTCTCCGTGTCTCAGTGCCTCAGTGTCTCAGAGTCACAGTGTCTCTGTGTCTCAGTGTATCAGTGTCTCAGAGATTCAGTGTCTCTGTGTCTCTCTGTCTCAGTGTCTCTTTGTCCCAGTGTCTCTGTGCGTCAGTGTTGCAGAGTGTCAGTGTCTCAGTGTCTCTGTGTCACAGTGTCTCTGTGTCTCAGTGTCTCTGCGCCTCATTGCCTCAGTGTCTCTGTGTCTCTGTGTCTCAGTGTCTCAGTGTCTCTGTGTCTCTGTGTCTCTGTGCCTCAGTGTCACAGTGTCTCAGTGTCTCTGTGTCTCAGTGTCTCTGTGTCTCTGTGTCTCTGTGTCTCTGTGCCTCAGTGTCACAGTGTCTCATTGTCTCTGTGTCTCAGAGTCTCAGTGTCTCAGGATCTCTGTGTCTCAGTGTATCAGTGTCTGAGTGTCTCAGTGTCTCTGTTTCTGTGTGTCTCAGTGTCTCTTTGCCTCACTGTCTCATTGCCTCAATTTCACAGTGTCTCAGATTATCAGTGTCTCAGTGTCTCAGAGTCTCAGTGACTCTGTGTCTCTGTGCATCACTGTCTCATGGCCTCAGTGTCTCAGAGTCTCAGTGTCTCAGTATCTCTGTATCTCAGTGTCTCTGTGCCTCAGTGTCTCAGAATCTCAGTGTCTCAGAGTCTCAGTGTCTCAGTTTATCTGTGCCTCAGTGTCTCAGTTTCTCAGGGTATCTGCGTCTCAGAGTATCTTTGTCTCTGTGTCTCAGTGTCTGTGCGTTTCGGTGTCTCTGTGTCTCAGTGTCTCTGTGTCTTAGTGTCTCTGTGTCTCAGTGTCTCTATGTCTCAGTGTCTCAGAGACTCAGAGTCTCTGTGTCTCAGTGTCTCTGTGTCTCAGTGTATCAGTGTCTCAGAGATTCAGAGTCTCTGTGTCTCAGTGTCTCAGTGTCTCTGTGTCTCAGTGTCTCTGTGTCTCAGTGTGTCAGTGTCTCTGTGCCTCAGTGTCTCTGTGTCTCAGTGTCTCTGTGTCTCAGAGTCTCAGAGTTTCAGTGTCTCTGTGTCTCTGTGTTTCAGCGTCTCAGAGTCTCAGTGTCTCTGTGTCTCAGAGTCTCTGTGTCTCAGTGTCTCTGTGTCTCAGAGTCACAGTGTCTCAGAGTCTCTGTGTCTCAGAGTCTCTGTGTCTCAGTGTCTCAGTGTCTCTGTGTCTCAGTGTCTCAGAGTCTCAGAGTCTCAGTGTCTCTGTGTCCAAGTGTCTCTGTGTCTCAGTGTCTCAGAGACTCAGTGTCTCTGTGTCTCACTGTCTCAGTGTCTCTGTGTCTCAGTGTCTCTGTGTCTCAGAGACTCAGAGTCTCAGTGTCTCTGTGTCACAGTTTATCTGTGCCTCAGTGTCTCAGTGTCTCAGAGTCTCCGTGTCTCTATGTTTCAGTTTTTCTGTGCCTCAGTGTCTCAGTTTCTCAGGGTATCTGCGTCTCAGAGTATCTTTGTCTCTGTGTCTCAATGTCTGTGCGTTTCGGTGTCTCAGTGTATCAGTGTCTCTTTGTCTCTGTGACTGAGTGTCTAAGTGCCTCAGTGTCTCAGTGCCTCAGTGTCTCAGTGTGTCAGAGACTAAGTGTCTCTTTGTCTCTGTGTCTGATTGTCTCTGTGCCTCAGTGTCACAGAGTCTCTGTGTCTCAGTGTCTCAGTGTCTCAGAGTCAAAGTGTCTCAGAGTCTCAGCGTTTCTCTGTCTCAGTGTCTCTGTGTCTCAGTGTCTCTGTGTCTAAGTGTCTCAAAGTCTCAGTGTCTCTGTGTCTCAGTGTCTCTTTGTCTCTGTGTCTGAGTGTCTCTGTGCATCAATGTCACAGTGTCTCAGTGTCTAAGATTATCAGTGTCTCTCTGTCTCAGTGTCACAGGTTCTCAGTGTCTCAGTGTATCAGTGTCTCGGAGTCTCAGTGTCTCAGTTTCTCTGTGTCTCAGTGTCTCTGTGTCTCAGTGTCTCTGTGTCTCAGCGTCTCTGTACTTCAGTGTCTCTGTGTCTCAGCGTCTCTGTGCCTCATTGTCTCTGTGTCTCTGTGTCTCAGAGTCTCAGTCTATCAGTCTCTCAATGTCTCAGTGTCTCTGTGTCACAGAGACTCAGTGTCTCTGTGTCTCTCTGTCTGAGTGTTTCTGTGACTCAGTGTCACAGTGTCTCAGTGTCCTAGAGTCTCAGTGAGTCTGTCTCTGTGTCTCAGTGTCTCATTTTCTCAGTGTCTCTGTGCCTCAGTGTATCTGTGTCTCAGTGTCTCTGTGTCTCAGTGTCTCTGTGTCTCAGTGCCCCAGTATATCTGTGTCTCAGTGTCTCTGTGTCTCAGTGTCTCAGTGTCTCTCTGTCTCTGTGTCCCAGTGTCTCAGTGTCTCAGAGACTCAGTGTCTCTGTGTCTCTGTCTGAGTGTCTCTGTGTCTCAGTGTATCTGTGTCTAAGTGTATCTGTGTCTCAGTGTCTCAGAGTGTCAGTGTCTCAGTGTCTCTGTGTCTCATTGTCTCTGTGTCTCCGTGCCTCAGTGTCTCTGTGTCTCAGTGTCTCAGAGTCTCAGTGTCTCTGTGTCTCAGTGTCTCTGTGTCTCATTGTCTCAGAGACTCACTGTCACAGTGTCTCAGTGTCTCTGTATCTCAGGGTCTCAGTGTCTCAGTGTCTCTGTGTCTCAGTGTCTCAGACTCTCAGAGGCTCTGTGTCCCAGTGTCTCCGTGTCTCAGTGTCTCACAGTCTCTTTGTCTCTGAGACTCAGTGTCTCAGGGAATCAGTGCCTCGGTGTCTCTCTGTCTGAGATTCTCTGTGCCTCAGTGTCACAGTGTCTCAGTGTCTCTGTGTCTCAGTGTATCCGTGTGTCAGAGACTCAGTGCCCCTTTGTCTCTGTGTCTCAGTGTCTCTGTGCCTCAGTGTCTCAGACTCACAGTGTCTCTGTGTCTCAGTGTCTCAAAGTCTTTGTGTCCCAGTGTCTCAGTGTCTCAGACTCTCAGTGTCTCTGTGCCTCTGTGTCTCGTAGTCTCAGTATCTCAGTGTTTCTGTGTGTCAGGGTCTCAAAGTCTCAGTGTCTCTGTGTCCCTGTGTCTCTGTGTCTCAGTGTATCTGTGTCTCAGCGTCTCAGTGTCTCGGTCACTCAGTGTTTCAGAGTCTCAGTGTATCTGTGTTTCAGTGTCTCAGACTCTCAGTGTCTCTGTGTCCCAGTATCTCTGTGTCTCAGTGTCTCAGAGAATCAGTGTCTCGGTGACTCTCTGTCTGAGAGTCTCTGTGCCTCAGTGTTTCAGTGTCACAGTGTCTCAGTGTCTCAGTGTCTCTGTGTCTCAGTGTCTCAGAGTCACAGTGTCTCTGTGTCTCAGTGTGTCAGTGTCTCAGAGATTCAGTGTCTCTGTGTCTCTCTGTCTCAGTGTCTCTGTGTCTGAGTGTCTCAGTGTGTCAGAGTTTCAGTGTCTCTATGTCTCTGTGTGTCAGTGTCTCTGTGCCACAGTGTCTCAGAGTCTCAGTGTCTCAGTGTCTCTGTGTCTCAGTGTCTCTTTGCCTCAGTATCTCTGTGTCTCAGTGCCTCAGTGCCTCAGTGTCTCTGTGTCTCAGTGTCTCCGTGTCTCAGTGTCTCTGCGCCTCAGTGTATCTGTGTCTCTGTGTCTCAGTGCCTCAGTGTCTGTGACTCATTGTCTCCGTGTCTCACTGTCTCTGCGCCTCAGTGTATCTGTGTCTCTGAGTCTCAGTGCCTCAGTGTCTCTGTGTCTCAGTGTCTCCGTGTCTCAGTGTCTCTGCGCCTCAGTGTATCTGTGTCACTGTGTCTCTGTGTCTCAGTGCCTCTGTGTCTCTGTGTCTCAGTGTCTCAGAGACTCTGTGTCTTGTTACCTCAGTGTCTCAGTGTCTCTGTACCTCAGCCTATCAGACTCTCAGTGTCTCAGTGTCTCTGTGCCTCAGTGTCTCCGAGTCTTAGTGTGTCAGTGTCTCAGTGTCTCAGTGTCACTGTGCCTCTGTGTCTCATAGTCTCAGAGTCTCAGTGTCTCTGTGTCTCAGAGTTTCAGTGTCTCTGTTTCTCTGTGTCTCAGTGTATCAGGTTCTCAGAGACTCAGTGTCTCTTTGTTTCTGTGTCTGAGTGTCTCTGTGCCTCAGTGTCACAGTGTCTTAGTGTCTCGGTGTCTCAGTGTCTCAGAGTCTCAGTGTATCTGTGTTTCAGTGTCTCTGTGTCTCAGGGTCTCAAAGTCTTAGTGTCTCAGTGTCTCGGTGTCTCAGACTCTCAGTGTCTCTGTGTCCCAGTATCTCTGTGGCTCAGTTTCTCAGAGAATCAGTGCCTCGGTGACTCTCTGTCTGAGAGTCTCTGTGCCTCAGTGTTTCAGTGTCACAGGGTCTCAGTGTCTCTGTGTCTCAGTGTCTCAGTGTCTCAGAGTCACAGTGTCTCTGTGTCTCAGTGTATCAGTGTCTCAGAGATTCAGTGTCTCTGTGTCTCTCTGTCTCAGTGTCTCTTTGTCCCAGTGTCTCTGTGCGTCAGTGTTGCAGAGTGTCAGTATCTCAGTGTCTCTGTGTCACAGTGTCTCTGTGTCTCAGTGTCTCTGCACCTCATTGCCTCAGTGTCTCTGTGTCTCTGTGTCTCAGTGTCTCTGTGTCTCAGAGTCTCAGTGTCTCAGAGTCTCAGTGTCTCAGAGTCTCAGTGTCTCAGGATCTCTGTGTCTCAGTGTATCAGTGTCTGAGTGTCTCAGTGTCTCTGTTTCTGTGTGTCTCAGTGTCTCTTTGCCTCGCTGTCTCATTGCCTCAATTTCACAGTGTCTCAGATTATCAGTGTCTCAGTGTCTCAGTGTCTCTGTGTCTCAGTGTCTCTGTGTCTCAGAGTCTCAGTGTCTCAGAGTCTCAGTGTCTCAGGATCTCTATGTCTCAGTGTATCAGTGTCTGAGTGTCTCAGTGTCTCTGTTTCTGTGTGTCTCAGTGTCTCCTTGCCTCACTGTCTCATTGCCTCAATTTCACAGTGTCTCAGATTATCAGTGTCTCAGTGTCTCAGAGTCTCAGTGACTCTGTGTCTCTGTGCATCACTGTCTCATTGCCTCAGTGTCTCAGAGTCTCAGTGTCTCAGTGTCTCAGAGTCTCAGTGTCTCAGTTTATCTGTGCCTCAGTGTCTCAGTTTCTCAGGGTATCTGCGTCTCAGAGTATCTTTGTCTCTGTGTCTCAGTGTTCAGTGTCTCAGAGATTCAGAGTCTCTGTGTCTCAGTGTCTCAGTGTCTCTGTCCCTCAGTGTCTCTGTGTCTCAGTGTGTCAGTGTCTCTGTGCCTCAGAGTCTCTGTGTCTCAGTGTCTCTGTGTCTCAGAGTCTCAGAGTTTCAGTGTCTCTGTGTCTCTGTCTTTCAGCGTCTCAGAGTCTCAGTGTCTCTGTGTCTCAGAGTCTCTGTGTCTCAGTGTCTCTGTGTCTCAGAGTCACAGTGTCTCAGTGTCTCTGTGCCTCATTGTCCCTGTGTCTCTGTGTCTCTGTGTCTCAGTGTCTCAGAGTCTCAGAGCCTCAGTGTCTCAGTGTCTCTGTGCCTCAGTCTATCAGACTCTCAGTGTCTCTGTGTCTCAGTGTCTCTGTGTCTCAGAGACTCAGAGTCTCAGTGTCTCTGTGTCACAGTTTATCTGTGCCTCAGTGTCTCAGTGTCTCAGAGTCTCCGTGTCTCTATGTTTCAGTTTTTCTGTGCCTCAGTGTCTCAGTTTCTCAGGGTATCTGCGTCTCAGAGTATCTTTGTCTCTGTGTCTCAATGTCTGTGCGTTTCGGTGTCTCAGTGTATCAGTGTCTCTTTGTCTCTGTGACTGAGTGTCTATGTGCCTCAGTGTCTCAGTGTGTCAGAGACTAAGTGTCTCTTTGTCTCTGTGTCTGAGTGTCTCTGTGCCTCAGTGTCACAGAGTCTCTGTGTCTCAGTGTCTCAGTGTCTCAGAGTCAAAGTGTCTCAGTGTCTCAGCGTTTCTCTGTCTCAGTGTCTCTGTGTCTCAGTGTCTCTGTGTCTAAGTGTCTCAAAGTCTCAGTGTCTCTGTGTCTCAGTGTCTCTTTGTCTCTGTGTCTGAGTGTCTCTGTGCATCAATGTCACATGTCTCAGTGTCTAAGATTATCAGTGTCTCTCTGTCTCAGTGTCACAGGTTCTCAGTGTCTCAGTGTATCAGTGTCTCGGAGTCTCAGCGTCTCAGGTTGTCTGTGTCTCAGGTTCTCTGTGTCTCAGTGTCTCTGTGTCTCAGTGTCTCTGTGTCTCAGCGTCTCTGTACCTCATTGTCTCTGTGTCTCAGAGTCTCAGTCTATCAGACTCTCAATGTCTCAGTGTCTCTGTGTCACAGAGACTCAGTGTCTCTGTGTCTCTCTGTCTGAGTGTTTCTTTGCCTCAGTGTCACAGTGTCTCAGTGTCCTAGAGTCTCAGTGAGTCTGTCTCTGTGTCTCAGTGTCTCAGTTTCTCAGTGTCTCTGTGCCTCAGTGTATCTGTGTCTCAGTGTCTCTGTGTCTCAGTGTCTCAGGGTCTCTGTGTCTCTGTGTCTCAGTGCCTCAGTATATCTGTGTCTCAGTGTCTCTGTGTCTCAGTGTCTCAGTGTCTCTCTGTCTCTGTGTCCCAGTGCCTCAGTGTCACAGAGTCTCAGTGTCTCTGTGTCTTTGTGTCTCAGTGTGTCAGTGTCTCAGTGCCTCAGTGTCTCAGTGTCTCTATGTCTCAGTGTGTCAGTGTCTCTGTGCCTCAGTGTCTCTCTGCCTCAGTGTCTCAGACTCTCACTGTTTCTGTGTCTCTAAGTTACAGTGTCTCAGTGTTTCATCGTCTCAGAGTCTCAGTGTCTCAGTGTCTCTGTGTCTCAGTGTCTCTGTGTCTCAGTGCCTCAGATTCTCACTGTCTCTGTGTCTCAGTGTCTCAGTGTCACTGTGCCTCATTGTCTCTGTGTCTCTGTATCTCAGTGACTCAGAGTCTCTGTGTCTTGGTGCCTCAGTGTCTCAGTGTCTCTGTGCCTCAGTCTATCAGTGCCTCTGTGCCACAGTGCCTCAGTGTCTCAGTGTCTCTGTGCCTCAGTCTATCAGACTCTCAGTGTCTCTGTGTCTCAGTGTCTTAGTATCTCAAAGTCTCAGTGTCACAGTGTCTCTGTGTCTCAGTGTCTCAAAGTCTTTGTGTCTCAGTGTCTCTGACTCTCAGTGTCTATGTGCGCAAGTGTCTCTGTGTCTCAGTGTCTCAGAGTCACAATGTCTCAGTGTCTCAGATTATCAGTGTCTCAGTGAGTCTGTCTCTGTGTCTCTGTATCTCTGTGTCTCAGTGTCTCTGTGTCTCTGTGTCACAGTGCCTCAGTATCTCTGTGCCTCAGTGTCTCAGATTCTCAGTGTCTCCAAGTCTTTGTGTCTCAGTGTCTCAGTGTATCTGTGTCTAAGTGTATCTGTGTCTCAGTGTCTCAGAGTCTCTGAGTCTCAGTGTCTCAGAGTGTCAGTGTCTCAGTGTCTCTGTGTCTCATTGTCTCTGTGTCTCCGTGCCTCAGTGTCTCTGTGTCTCAGTGTCTCAGAGTCTCAGTGTCTCTGTGTCTCAGTGTCTCAGTGTCTCTGTGTCTCATTGTCTCAGAGTCTCACTGTCACAGTGTCTCAGTGTCTCTGTATCTCAGGGTCTCAGTGTCTCAGTGTCTCTGTGTCTCAGTGGCTCAGACTCTCAGTGTCTCTGTTTCCGTGTGTCTCCGTGTCTCAGTGTCTCAGTGTCTCAGTGAGTCACAGTCTGTTCGTCTCTGAGACTCAGTGTCTCAGGGAATCAGTGCCTCGGTGTCTCTCTGTCTGAGATTCTCTGTGCCTCAGTGTCACAGTCTCTCAGTGTCTCTGTGTCTCAGTGTATCCGTGTGTCAGAGACTCAGTGCCCCTTTGTCTCTATGTCTGAGTGTCTCTGTGCCTCAGTGTCTCAGACTCTCAGTGTCTCTGTGTCTCAGTGTCTCAAAGTCTTTGTGTCCCAGTGTCTCAGTGTCTCAGACTCTCAGTGTCTCTGTGTCTCAGTGTCTCTGTGCCTCTGTGTCTCATAGTCTCAGTATCTCAGTGTTTCTGTGTTTCAGTGTCTCTGTGTCTCAGGGTCTCAAAGTCTCAGTGTCTCTGTGTCCCTGTGTCTCTGTGTCTCAGTGTATCAGTATCTCAGCGTCTCAGTGTCTCGGTGTCTCAGTGTTTCAGAGTCTCAGTGTATCTGTGTTTCAGTGTCTCAGACTCTCAGTGTTTCTGTGTCCCAGTATCTCTGTGTCTCAGACTCTCAGAGAATCAGTGCCTCGGTGACTCTCTGTCTGAGAGTCTCTGTGCCTCAGTGTTTCAATGTCACAGTGTCTCAGTATCTCTGTGTCTCAGTGGCTCAGAGTCACAGTGTCTCTGTGTCTCAGTGTATCAGTGTCTCAGAGATTCAGTGTCTCTGTGTCTCTCTGTCTCAGTGTCTCTGTGTCTGAGTGTCTCAGTGTGTCAGAGTTTCAGTGTCTCTATGTCTCTGTGTCTCAGTGTCTCAGTGTCTCTGTGCCACAGTGTCTCAGAGTCTCAGTGTCTCTGTGTCTCAGTGTCTCTGTGTCTCAGTGTCTCTGTGTCTCAGTGTCTCTTTGCCTCAGTATCTCTGTGTCTCAGTGCCTCAGTGTCTCTGTGTCTCAGTGTCTCCGTGTCTCAGTGTCTCTGAGCCTCAGTGTATCTGTGTCTCTGTGTCTCAGTGCCTCAGTGTCTCTGTGTCTCAGTGTCTCCGTGTCTCAGTGTCTCTGTGCCTCAGTGTATCTGTGTCACTGTGTCTCTGTGTCTCAGTGCCTCTGTGTCTCTGTGTCTCAGTGTGTCAGAGACTCTGTGTCTTGTTACCTCAGTATCTCAGTGTCTCTGTGCCTCAGTCTATCAGACTCTCAGTGTCTCAGTGTCTCTGTGCCTCAGTGTCTCTGAGTCTTAGTGTGTCAGTGTCTCAGTGTCACTGTGCCTCTGTGTCTCATAGTCTCAGAGTCTCAGTGTCTCTGTGTCTCAGAGCCTCAGTGTCTCTGTTTCCCTGTGTCTCAGTGTATCAGGGTCTCAGAGACTCAGTGTCTCTTTGTTTCTGTGTTCGAGTGTCTCTGTGCCTCAGTGTCACAGTGTCTTAGTGTCTCGGTGTCTCAGTGTCTCAGAGTCTCAGTGTATCTGTGTTTCAGTGTCTCTGTGTCTCAGGGTCTCAAAGTCTAAGTGTCTCAGTGTCTCAGTGTCTCGGTGTCTCAGACTCTCAGTGTCTCTGTGTCCCAGTATCTCTGTGTCTCAGTGTCTCAGAGAATCAGTGCCTCGGTGACTCTCTGTCTGAGAGTCTCTGTGCCTCAGTGTCTCAGTTTCTCAGGGTATCTGCGTCTCAGAGTATCATTGTCTCTGTGTCTCAGTGTCTGTGCGTTTCGGTGTCTCTGTGTCTCAGTGTCTCTGTGTCTTAGTGTCTCTGTGTCTCAGTGTCTCTGTGTCTCAGTGTCTCAGTGTTTCTGTGTCTCAGTGTCTCTGTATCTCATTGTCTCAGAGTCTCACTGTCACAGTGTCTCTGTGTCTCAGTGTCTCATACTCTCAGTGTCTCTGTGTCCCAGTATCTCTGTGTCTCAGTGTGTCAGAGAATCAGTGCCTCGGTGACTCTCTGTCTGAGAGTCTCTGTGCCTCAGTGTTTCAGTGTGACAGGGTCTCAGTGTCTCAGTGTCTCCGTGTCTCAGTGTCTCAGAGTCACAGTGTCTCTGTGTCTCAGTGTGTCAGTGTCTCAGAGATTCAATGTCTCTGTGTCTCTCTGTCTCAGTGTCTCTTGTCCCAGTGTCTCTGTGCGTCAGTGTCTCAGTGTCTCTGTGTCACAGTGTCTCTGTGTCTCAGTGTCTCTGCGCCTCATTGCCTCAGTGTCTCTGTGTCTCTGTGTCTCTGTGTCTCAGTGTCTCAGTGTCTCTGTGTCTCTGTGTCTCTGTGCCTCAGTGTCACAGTGTCTCAGTGTCTCTGTGTCTCAGTATCTCTGTGTCTCAGAGTCCCAGGATCTCTGTGTCTCAGTGTATCAGTGTCTGAGTGTCTCAGTGTTTCTGTTTCTGTGTGTCTCAGTGTCTCTTTGCCTCACTGTCTCATTGCCTCAATTTCACAGTGTCTCAGATTATCAGTGTCTCAGTGTCTCAGAGTCTCAGTGACTCTCTGTCTCTGTGCATGACTGTCTCATTGCCTCAGTGTCTCAGAGTCTCAGTGTCTCAGTGTCTCTGTGTCTCAGTGTCTCTGTGCCTCAGTGTCTCAGAATCTCAGTGTCTCAGAGTCTCAGTGTCTCAGTTTATCTGTGCCTCAGTGTCTCAGTTTCTCAGGGTATCTGCGTCTCAGAGTATCTTTGTCTCTGTGTCTCAGTGTTCAGTGTCTCAGAGATTCAGAGTCTCTGTGTCTTAGTGTCTCAGTGTCTCTGTCCCTCAGTGTCTCTGTGTCTCAGTGTGTCAGTGTCTCTGTGCCTCAGAGTCTCTGTGTTTCAGTGTCTCTGTGTCTCAGAGTCTCAGAGTTTCAGTGTCTCTGTGTCTCTGTGTTTCAGCGTCTCAGAGTCTCAGTGTCTCTGTGTCTCAGAGTCTCTGTGTCTCAGTGTCTCTGTGTCTCAGAGTCACAGTGTCTCAGTGTCTCTGTGCCTCATTGTCCCTGTGTCTCTGTGTCTCTGTGTCTCAGTGTCTCAGAGTCTCAGAGCCTCAGTGTCTCAGTGTCTCTGTGCCTCAGTCTATCAGACTCTCAGTGTCTCTGTGTCTCAGTGTCTCTGTGTCTCATTGTCCCTGTGTCTCTGTGTCTCTGTGTCTCAGTGTCTCTGTGTCTCTGTGCCTCATTGTCCCTGTGTCTCTGTGTCTCTGTGTCTCTGTGTCTCAGTGTCTCAGTGTCTCAGAGCCTCAGTGTCTCAGTGTCTCTGTGCCTCAGTGTCTCAGTGTCTCAGAGACACAGAGTCTCAGTGTCTCTGTGTCACAGTTTATCTGTGCCTCAGTGTCTCAGTGTCTCAGAGTCTCCGTGTCTTTATGTTTCAGTTTTTCTGTGCCTCAGTGTCTCAGTTTCTCAGGGTATCTACGTCTCAGAGTATCTTTGTCTCTGTGTCTCAATGTCTGTGCGTTTCGGTGTCTCAGTGTATCAGTGTCTCAGAGTCTCAGTGTCTCTTTGTCTCTGTGACTGAGTGTCTATGTGCCTCAGTGTCTCAGTGTGTCAGAGACTAAGTGTCTCTTTGTCTCTGTGTCTGAGTGTCTCTGTGCCTCAGTGTCACAGAGTCTCTGTGTCTCAGTGTCTCGGTGTCTCAGAGTCAAATTGTCTCAGTGTCTCAGTGTTCTCTGTCTCAGTGTCTCTGTGTCTCAGTGTCTCTGTGTCTAAGTGTCTCAAAGTCTCAGTGTCTCTGTGTCTCAGTGTCTCTTTGTCTCTGTGTCTGAGTGTCTCTGTGCCTCAATGTCACAGTGTCTCAGTGTCTAAGATTATCAGTGTCTCTCTGTCTGTGTCTCAGATTCTCTGTGTCTCAGTGTCTCAGTGACTCTGTGTCTCAGTGTATCAGTTTCTCAGAGGGTCAGTGTCTCTGTTTCTGTGTGTCTGAGGGTCTCTGTGCCTCAGTGTCTCTGTGTCTCAGTTCTCATTGCCTCAGTCTCTCAGAGTCTCTGTGTCTCTGTGTCTCAGTGCCTCTGTGTCTCAGTGTCCCTGTGCCTCTTAGTCTCAGTGTCTCAGAGTATCAGTGTTTCAGTGTCTGAGAGTCTCAGTATCTCTGTGTCTCAGAGTCTCAGAGTCTCACGGTCACAGTGTCTCAGTGTCTCAGTGTCTCTGTGTCTCATTGTCTCAGAGTCTCACTGTCACAGTGTCTCAGTGTCTCTGTATCTCAGGGTCTCAGTGTCTCAGTGTCTCTGTGTCTCAGTGTCTCAGACTCTCAGTGTCTCTGTTTCCGTGTGTCTCCGTGTCTCAGTGACTCACAGTCTGTTCGTCTCTGAGACTCAGTGTCTCAGGGAATCAGTGCCTCGGTGTCTCTCTGTCTGAGATTCTCAGTGTCTCAGTGTCTCTGTGTCTCAGTGTATCAGTGTCTCAGAGACTCAGTGCCCCTTTGTCTCTGTGTCTGAGTGTCTCTGTGTCTCAGTGTCTCAGACTCTCAGTGTCTCAGACTCTCAGTGTCTCTGTGTTTCAGTGTCTCAGGGTCTCAAAGTCTCAGTGTGTCAGAGACTCAGTGTCTCTTTGTCTCTGTGTCACTGTGCCTCTGTGTATCTGTGTCACTGTGTCTATGTGTCTCAGTGCCTCTGTGTCTCTGTGCCTCAGTGTCTCCGAGTCTTAGTGTGTCAGTGTCTCAGTGTCTCAGTGTCACTGTGCCTCTGTGTATCTGTGTCACTGTGTCTCTGTGTCTCAGTGCCTCTGTGTCTCTGTGTCTCAGTGTCTCAGAGACTCTGTGTCTTGTTACCTCAGTGTCTCAGTGTCTCTGTGCCTCAGTCTATCAGACTCTCAGTGTCTCAGTGTCTCTGTGCCTCAGTGTCTCCGAGTCTTTGTGTGTCAGTGTCTCAGTGTCACTGTGCCTCTGTGTCTCATAGTCTCAGAGTCTCAGTGTCTCTGTGTCTCAGTGTCTCTGTGTCTCTGTTTCTCTGTGTCTCAGTGTATCAGTGTCTCAGAGACTCAGTGTCTCTTTGTTTCTGTGTCTTAGTGTCTCTGTGCCTCAGTGTCACAGTGTCTTAGTGTCTCGGTGTCTCAGTGTCTCAGAGTCTCAGTGTATCTGTGTTTCAGTGTCTCTGTGTCTCAGGGTCTCAAAGTCTTAGTGTCTCAGTGTCTCAGTGTCTCTGTGTCTCAGACTCTCAGTGTCTCTGTGTCCCAGTGTCTCTGTGTCTCAGTGTCTCAGAGAATCAGTGCCTCGGTGACTCTCTGTCTGAGAATCTCTGTGCCTCAGTGTTTCAGTGTCACAGGGTCTCAGTGTCTCAGTGTCTCCGTGTCTCAGTGTCTCAGTGTCTCAGAGTCTCAGAGTCACAGTGTCTCTGTGTCTCAGTGTATCAGTGTCTCAGAGATTCAGTGTCTCTGTGTCTCTCTGTCTCAGTGTCTCTTTGTCCCAGTGTCTCTGTGCGTCAGTGTTGCAGCGTGTCAGTGTCTCAGTGTCTCTGTGTCACAGTGTCTCAGTGTCTCTGTTTTTGGGTGTCTCAGTGTCTCTTTGCCTCACTGTCTCATTGCCTCAATTTCACAGTGTCTCAGATTATCAGTGTCTCAGAGTCTCAGTGACTCTGTGTCTCTGTGCCTCACTGTCTCATTGCCTCAGTGTCTCAGAGTCTCAGTGTCTCAGTATCTCTGTGTCTCAGTGTCTCTGTGCCTCAGTGTCTCAGAATCTCAGTGTCTCAGAGTCTCAGTGCCTCAGTTTATCTGTGCCTCAGTGTCTCAGTTTTTCAGGGTATCTGCGTCTCAGAGTATCTTTGTCTCTGTGTCTCAGTGTCTGTGCGTTTCGGTGTTTCTGTGTCTCTGTGTCTTAGTGTCTCTGTGTCTTAGTGTCTCTGTGTCTCAGTGTCTCTGTGTCTCAGTGTCTCAGTGTCTCAGAGACTCAGAGTCTCTGTGTCTCAGTGTCTCTGTGTCTCAGTGTCTCAGTGACACAGAGATTCAGAGTCTCTGTGTCTCAGTGTCTCAGTGTCTCTGTCCCTCAGTGTCTCTGTGTCTCAGTGTGTCAGTGTCTCTGTGCCTCAGTGTCTCTGTATCTCAGTGTCTCTGTGTCTCAGAGTCTCAGAGTTTCAGTGTCTCTGTGTTTCAGCGTCTCAGAGTCTCAGTGTCTCTGTGTCTCAGAGTCTCTGTGTCTCAGTGTCTCTGTGTCTCAGAATCACAGTGTCTCAGAGTCTCAGTGTCTCAGAGTCTCTGTGTATTGGTGCCTCAGTGTCTCAGTGTCTCTGTGCCTCAGTCTATCAGACTCTCAGTGTCTCTGTGTCTCAGTGTCTCAATGTCTTTGTGTCTCAGTTTCTCAGTGTCTCTGACTCTCAGTGTCTCTGTGTCCAAGTGTCTCTGTGTCTCAGTGTCTCAGAGTCGCAGTGTCTCTGTGTCTCAGTGTATCAGTGTCTCAGAGACTCAGTGTCTCTGTGTCTCTCTGTCTGAGTGTCTCTGTGCCTCAGTGTCACTGAGTCTCTGTGCCTCAGTGTATCTGTGTCTCAGTGTCTCTGTGCCTCATTGTCCCTGTGTCTCTGTGTCTCTGTGTCTCAGTGTCTCAGCATCTCTGTGCCTCAGTCTATCAGACTCTCAGTGTCTTTGTGTCTCAGTGTCTCTGTGTCTCAGAGACTCAGAGTCTCAGTGTCTCTGTGTCACAGTTTATCTGTGCCTCAGTGTCTCAGTGTCTCAGGGTCTCCGTGTCTCTATGTTTCAGTTTATCTGTGCCTCAGTGTCTCAGTTTCTCAGGGTATCTGAGTCTCAGAGTATCTTTGTCTCTGTGTCTCAGTGTCTGTGCGTTTCAGTGTTTCTGTGTCTCAGTGTCTCTGTGTCTTAGTGTCTCTGTGTCTTAGTGTCTCTGTGTCTCAGTGTCTCTGTGTCTCAGTGTCTCAGTGTCTCAGGGACTCAGAGTCTCTGTGTCTCAGTGTCTCTGTGTCTCAGAGTCTCAGAGTTTCAGTGTCTCTGTGTCTCAGAGTCTCTGTGTCTCAGTGTCTCTGTGTCTCAGAATCACAGTGTCTCAGAGTCTCAGTGTCTCAGAGTCTCTATGTCTTGGTGCCTCAGTGTCTCAGTGTCTCTGTGCCTCAGTCTATCAGACTCTCAGTGTCTCTGTGTCTCAGTGTCTCAAAGTCTTTGTGTCTCAGTTTCTCAGTGTCTCTGACTCACAGTGTCTCTGTGTCCAAGTGTCTCTGTGTCTCAGTGTCACAGAGTTACAGTGTCTCTGTGTCTCAGTGTATCAGTGTCTCAGAGACTCAGTGTCTCTGTGTCTCTCTGTCTGAGTGTCTCAGTGCCTCAGTGTCACTGAGTATCTGTGTCTCAATGTCTCTGTGTCTCAGTGTCTCTGTGCCTCATTGTCCCTGTGTCTCTGTGTCTCTGTGTCTCTGTGTCTCTGCGTCTCAGTGTCTCAGCATCTCTGTGCCTCAGTCTATCAGACTCTCAGTGTCTTTGTGTCTCAGTGTCTCTGTGGCTCAGAGACTCAGAGTCTCAGTGTCTCTGTCTCACAGTTTATCTGTGCCTCAGTGTCTCAGTGTCTCAGGGTCTCCGTGTCTCTATGTTTCAGTTTATCTGTGCCTCAGTGTCTCAGTTTCTCAGGGTATCTGCGTCTCAGAGTATCTTTGTCTCTGTGTCTCAATGTCTGTGCGTTTCGGTGTCTCAGTGTATCAGTGTCTCAGAGACTCAGAGTCTCTTTGTCTCTGTGACTGAGTGTCTATATGCCTCAGTGTCTCAGTGCCTCAGTGTCTCAGTGTGTCAGAGACTCAGTGTCTCTTTGTCTCTGTGTCACTGTGCCTCTGTGTATCTGTGTCACTGTGTCTCTGTGTCCCAGTGCCTCTGTGTCTCTGTGCCTCAGTGTCTCCGAGTCTTCGTGTGTCAGTGGCTCAGTGTCTCAGTGTCACTGTGCCTCTGTGTATCTGTGTCACTGTGTCTCTGTGTCTCAGTGCCTCTGTGTCTCTGTGTCTCAGTGTCTCAGAGACTCTGTGTCTTGTTACCTCAGTGTCTCAGTGTCTCCGAGTCTTTGTGTGTCAGTGTCTCAGTGTCACTGTGCCTCTGTGTCTCATAGTCTCAGAGTCTCAGTGTCTCTGTGTCTCAGAGTCTCTGTGTCTCTGTTTCTCTGTGTCTCAGTGTATCAGTGTCTCAGAGACTCGGTGTCTCTTTGTTTCTGTGTCTGAGTGTCTCTGTGCCTCAGTGTCACAGTGTCTTAGTGTCTCGGTGTCTCAATGTCTCAGTGTCTCAGTGTATCTGTGATTCAGTGTCTCTGTGTCTCAGGGTCCAAAGTCTTAGTGTCTCAGTGTCTCAGTGTCTCTGTGTCTCAGACTCTCAGTGTCTCTGTGTCCCAGTGTCTCTGTGTCTCAGTGTCTCAGAGAATCAGTGCCTCGGTGACTCTCTGTCTGAGAGTATCTGTGCCTCAGTGTTTCAGTGTCACAGGGTCTCAGTGTCTCAGAGTCTCAGAGTCACAGTGTCTCTGTGTCTCAGTGTATCAGTGTCTCAGAGATTCAGTGTCTCTGTGTCTCTCTGTCTCAGTGTCTCTTTGTCCCAGTGTCTCTGTGCGTCAGTGTTGCAGCGTGTCAGTGTCTCAGTGTCTCTGTGTCACAGTGTCTCAGTGTCTCTGTTTCTGTGTGTCTCAGTGTCTCTTTGCCTCACTGACTCATTGCCTCAATTTCACAGTGTCTCAGATTATCAGTGTCTCAGTGTCTCAGAGTCTCAGTGACTCTGTGTCTCTGTGCCTCACTGTCTCATTGCCTCAGTGTCTCAGAGTCTCAGTGTCTCAGTATCTCTGTGTCTCAGTGTCTCTGTGCCTCAGTGTCTCAGAATCTCAGTGTCTCAGAGTCTCAGTGTCTCAGTTTATCTGTGCCTCAGTGTCTCAGTTTTTCAGGGTATCTGCGTCTCAGAGTATCTTTGTCTCTGTGTCTCAGTGTCTGTGCGTTTCGGTGTTTCTGTGTCTCTGTGTCTTAGTGTCTCTGTGTCTCAGTGACTCTGTGTCTCAGTGTCTCAGTGTCTCAGAGACTCAGAGTCTCTGTGTCTCAGTGTATCAGTGACTCAGAGATTCAGAGTCTCTGTGTCTCAGTGTCTCTGTCCCTCAGTGTCTCTGTGTCTCAGTGTGTCAGTGTCTCTGTGCCTCAGTGTCTCTGTATCTCAGTGTCTCTGTGTCTCGGAGTCTCAGAGTTTCAGTGTCTCTGTGTCTCTGTGTTTCAGCGTCACAGAGTCTCAGTGTCTCTGTGTCTCAGAGTCTCTGTGTCTCAGTGTCTCTGTGTCTCAGAATCACAGTGTCTCAGAGTCTCAGTGTCTCAGAGTCTCTGTGTATTGGTGCCTCAGTGTCTCAGTGTCTCTGTGCCTCAGTCTATCAGACTCTCAGTGTCTCTGTGTCTCAGTGTCTCAAAGTCTTTGTGTCTCAGTTTCTCAGTGTCTCTGACTCTCAGTGTCTCTGTGTCCAAGTGTCTCTGTGTCTCAGTGTCTCAGAGTCACAGTGTCTCTGTGTCTCTGTGTCTCAGTGTATCAGTGTCTCAGAGACTCAGTGTCTCTGTGTCTCTCTGTCTGAGTGTCTCTGTGCCTCAGTGTCACTGAGTCTCTGTGTCTCAGTGTCTCTGTGTCTCAGTGTCTCTGTGCCTCATTGTCCCTGTGTCTCTGTGTCTCTGTGTCTCAGTGTCTCAGCATCTCTGTGCCTCAGTCTATCAGACTCTCAGTGTCTTTGTGTCTCAGTGTCTCTGTGTCTCAGAGACTCAGAGTCTCAGTGTCTCTGTGTCACAGTTTATCTGTGCCTCAGTGTCTCAGTGTCTCAGGGTCTCCGTGTCTCTATGTTTCAGTTTATCTGTGCCTCAGTGTCTCAGTTTCTCAGGGTATCTGCGTCTCAGAGTATCTTTGTCTCTGTGTCTCAATGTCTGTGCGTTTCGGTGTCTCAGTGTATCAGTGTCTCAGAGACTCAGAGTCTCTTTGTCTCTGTAACTGAGTGTCTATGTGCCTCAGTGTCTCAGTGCCTCAGTGTCTCAGTGTGTCAGAGACTCAGTGTCTCTTTGCTCTGTGTCTGAGTGTCTCTGTGCCTCAGTGTCACAGAGGTTCTGTGCCTCAGTGTCTCAGAGTCAAAGTGTCTCAGTGTTTCTCTGTCTCAGTGTCTCTGTGTCTCAGTATCTCTGTGTCTAAGTGTCTCAAAGTCTCAGTGTCTCTCTGTCTCAGTGTCTCTTTGTCTCTGTGTCTGAGTGTCTCTGTGTCTCAGTGTCTCTGTGTCTCAGTGTCTCTGTGTCTCAGTGTCTCTTTGTCTCTGTATCTGAGTGTCTCTGTGCCTCAATGTCACAGTGTCTCAGTGTCTAAGATTATCAGTGTCTCTCTGTCTGTGTCTCAGGTTTTCAGTGTCTCAGTGTATCAGTGTCTCGGAGTCTCAGTGTCACAGGTTCTCTGTGTCTCAGTGTCTCAGTGACTCTGTGTCTCAGTGTATCAGTGTCTCAGAGGCTCAGTGTCTCTGTTTCTGTGTGTCTGAGGGTCTCTGTGCCTCACTGTCACATTCCCTCAGTGTCACAGTGTCTCAGATTATCAGTGTTTCAGTGTCTCAGATTATCAGTGTCACAGTGTATCAGTGTCTCAGAGTCTCAGTGTCACAGGTTCTCTGTGTCTCAGTGTCTCAGTGACTCTGTGTCTCAGTGTATCAGTGTCTCAGAGGCTCAGTGTCTCTGTTTCTGTGTGTCTGAGGGTCTCTGTGCCTCACTGTCACATTCCCTCAGTGTCACAGTGTCTCAGATTATCAGTGTCTCAGTGTCTCAGATTATCAGTGTCACAGTGTATCAGTGTCTCAGAGTCTCAGTGTATCTGTTTCTGTGTGTCTGAGTGTCTCCATGCCTCAGTGTCTCATTGCCTCAGTGTCTCAGAGTGTCTGTGTCTCAGTGTCTCTTATCTCATTGTCTCAGAGTCTCAGTGTCACAGTGTCTCTGTGTCTCAGTGTCTCAGACTCTCAGTGTCTCTGTGTCCGAGTGTCTCCGTGTCTCAGTGTCTCACAGTCTCTTTGTCTCTGAGACTCAGTGTGTCAGGGAATCAGTGCCTCGGTGTCTCTCTGTCTGAGATTCTCTGTGCCTCAGTGTCACAGTGTCTCAGTGTCTCTGTGTCTCTGTGTCTCTGTGTCTCTGTGTATCCGTGTGTCAGAGACTTTGTCTCTGTGTCTGAGTGCCTCTGTGCCTCAGTGTCTCAGACTCTCAGTGTCTCTATGTCTCAGTGTCTCTGTGCCTCTGTGTCTCATAGTCTCAGTATCTCAGTGTCTCTGTGTTTCAGTGTCTCTGTGTCTCAGGGTCTCAAAGTCTCAGTGTCTCTGTGTCCCTGTGTCTCTGTGTCTCAGAGTTTCAGAGTCTCTGTGTCCCTGTGTCTCTGTGTCTCTGTGTCTCAGCGTCTCAGTATCTCAGCGTCTCAGTGTCTCGGTGTTTTAGTGTTTCAGAGTCTCAGTGTACCTGTGTTTTAGTGTCTCAGACTCTCAGTGTCTCAGACTCTCAGTGTCTCTGTGTCCCAGTATCTCTGTGTTTCTGTGTCTCAGAGAATCAGTGCCTCGGTGACTCTCTGTCTGAGAGTCTCTGTGCCTCATTGTTTCAGTGTCACAGTGTCTCAGTGTCTCTGTGTCCCAGTATCTCTGTGTCTCAGTGTCTCAGAGAATCAGTGCCTCGGTGACTCTCTGTCTGAGAGTCTCTGTGCCTCATTGTTTCAGTGTCACAGGGTCTCAGTGTCTCAGTGTCTCTGTGTCTCAGTTTATCTGTGCCTCAGTGTCTCAGTTTCTCAGGGTATCTGCGTCTCAGAGTATCTTTGTCTCTGTGTCTCAGTGTCTGTGCGTTTCGGTGTCTCTGTGTCTCAGTGTCTCTGTGTCTTAGTGTCTCTGTGTCTCAGTGTCTCTGTGTCTCAGTGTCTCAGTGTCTCAGAGACTCAGAGTCTCTGTGTCTCAGTGTCTCTGTGTCTCAGTGTATCAGTGTCTCAGAGATTCAGAGTCTCTGTGTCTCAGTGTCTCAGTGTCTCTGTCCCTCAGTGTCTCTGTGTCTCAGTGTGTCAGTGTCTCTGTGCCTCAGTGTCTCAGTGTCTCTGTGTCTCAGAGTTTCAGTGTCTCTGTGTCTCTGTGTTTCAGCGTCTCAGAGTCTCAGTGTCTCTGTTCCTCAGAGTCTCTGTGTCTCAGTGTCTCTGTGTCTCAGAGTCACAGTGTCTCAGAGTCTCTGTGTCTCAGTGTCTCTGTGTCTCAGTGTCTCAGTGTCTCAGAGTCTCAGAGTCTCAGTGTCTCAGAGTCTCAGTGTATCAGTGTCTCAGAGATTCAGTGTCTCTGTGTCTCTCTGTCTCAGTGTCTCTGTGTCTGAGTGTCTCAGTGTCTCAGTGTCTCTGCGTCTCAGTGTCTCTGCGTCTCAGTGTCTCAGAGTCACAGTGTCTCTGTGTCTCAGTGTATCAGTGTCTCAGAGATTCAGTGTCTCTGTCTCTCTCTGTCTCAGTGTCTCTGTGTCTCAGTGTCTCTGTGTCTCTATGTCTCTGTGTCTCAGTGTCTCTGTGCCACAGTGTCTCAGAGTCTCAGTGTCTCAGTGTCTCTGTGCCACAGTGTCTCAGAGTCTCAGTGTCTCAGTGTCTCAATGTCTCTGTGTCCCAGCATCTCTGTGTCTCAGTGTGTCAGAGAATCAGTGCCTCGGTGACTCTCTGTCTGAGAGTCTCTGTGCCTCAGTGTTTCAGTGTCACAGGGTCTCAGTGTCTCAGTGTCTCCGTGTCTCAGAGTCTCAGAGTCACAGTGTCTCTGTGTCTCAGTGTATCAGTGTCTCAGAGATTCAGTGTCTCTGTGTCTCTCTGTCTCAGTGTCTCTTTGTCCCAGTGTCTCTGTGCGTCAGTGTTGCAGAGTGTCAGTGTCTCAGTGTCTCTGTGTCACAGTGTCTCTGTGTCTCAGTGTCTCTGCGCCTCATTGCCTCAGTGTCTCAGTGTCTCTGTGTCTCAGTGCCTCAGTGTCTCTGTGTCTCTGTGCCTCAGTGTCACAGTGTCTCAGTGTCTCAGTGTCTCAGTGTCTCTGTGTCTCAGAGTCTCTGTGTCCCAGTGTCCCTGTGTCTCAGTGTCTCAGAGAATCAGTGCCTCGGTGACTCTCTGTCTGAGAGTCTCTGTGCCTCAGTGTTTCAGTGTCACAGGGTCTCAGTGTCTCAGTGTCTCCGTGTCTCAGAGTCTCAGAGTCACAGTGTCTCTGTGTTTCAGTGTATCAGTGTCTCAGAGATTCAGTGTCTCTGTGTCTCTCTGTCTCAGTGTCTCTTTGTCCCAGTGTCTCTGTGCGTCAGTGTTGCAGAGTGTCAGTGTCTCAGTGTCTCTGTGTCACAGTGTCTCTGTGTCTCAGTGTCTCTGCGCCTCATTGCCTCAGTGTCTCAGTGTCTCTGTGTCTCAGTGCCTCAGTGTCTCTGTGTCTCTGTGCCTCAGTGTCACAGTGTCTCAGTGTCTCAGTGTCTCAGTGTCTCTGTGTCTCAGAGTCTCAGTGTCTCAGAGTCTCAGTGTCTCAGGATCTCTGTGTCTCAGTGTATCAGTGTCTCTGTTTCTGTGTGTCTCAGTGTCTCTTTGCCTCACTGTCTCATTGCCTCAATTTCACAGTGTCTCAGATTATCAGTGTCTCAGTGTCTCAGAGTCTCAGTGACTCTGTGTCTCTGTGCCTCACTTTCTCATTGCTTCAGTGTCTCAGTGTCTCAGAGTCTCAGTGTCTCTGTGTCTCAGTTTATCTGTGCCTCAGTGTCTCAGTTTCTCAGGGTATCTGCGTCTCAGAGTATCTTTGTCTCTGTGTCTCAGTGTCTGTGCGTTTCGGTGTCTCTGTGTCTCAGTGTCTCTGTGTCTTAGTGTCTCTGTGTCTCAGTGTCTCTGTGTCTCAGTGTCTCAGTGTCTCAGAGACTCAGAGTCTCTGTGTCTGAGTGTCTCTGTGTCTCAGTGTCTCTGTGTCTCAGTGTCTCTTTGTCTCTGTATCTGAGTGTCTCTGTGCCTCAATGTCACAGTGTCTCAGTGTCTAAGATTATCAGTGTCTCTCTGTCTGTGTCTCAGGTTTTCAGTGTCTCAGTGTATCAGTGTCTCGGAGTCTCAGTGTCACAGGTTCTCTGTGTCTCAGTGTCTCAGTGACTCTGTGTCTCAGTGTATCAGTGTCTCAGAGGCTCAGTGTCTCTGTTTCTGTGTGTCTGAGGGTCTCTGTGCCTCACTGTCACATTCCCTCAGTGTCACAGTGTCTCAGATTATCAGTGTTTCAGTGTCTCAGATTATCAGTGTCACAGTGTATCAGTGTCTCAGAGTCTCAGTGTCACAGGTTCTCTGTGTCTCAGTGTCTCAGTGACTCTGTGTCTCAGTGTATCAGTGTCTCAGAGGCTCAGTGTCTCTGTTTCTGTGTGTCTGAGGGTCTCTGTGCCTCACTGTCACATTCCCTCAGTGTCACAGTGTCTCAGATTATCAGTGTCTCAGTGTCTCAGATTATCAGTGTCACAGTGTATCAGTGTCTCAGAGTCTCAGTGTATCTGTTTCTGTGTGTCTGAGTGTCTCCATGCCTCAGTGTCTCATTGCCTCAGTGTCTCAGAGTGTCTGTGTCTCAGTGTCTCTTATCTCATTGTCTCAGAGTCTCAGTGTCACAGTGTCTCTGTGTCTCAGTGTCTCAGACTCTCAGTGTCTCTGTGTCCGAGTGTCTCCGTGTCTCAGTGTCTCACAGTCTCTTTGTCTCTGAGACTCAGTGTGTCAGGGAATCAGTGCCTCGGTGTCTCTCTGTCTGAGATTCTCTGTGCCTCAGTGTCACAGTGTCTCAGTGTCTCTGTGTCTCTGTGTCTCTGTGTCTCTGTGTATCCGTGTGTCAGAGACTTTGTCTCTGTGTCTGAGTGCCTCTGTGCCTCAGTGTCTCAGACTCTCAGTGTCTCTATGTCTCAGTGTCTCTGTGCCTCTGTGTCTCATAGTCTCAGTATCTCAGTGTCTCTGTGTTTCAGTGTCTCTGTGTCTCAGGGTCTCAAAGTCTCAGTGTCTCTGTGTCCCTGTGTCTCTGTGTCTCAGAGTTTCAGAGTCTCTGTGTCCCTGTGTCTCTGTGTCTCTGTGTCTCAGCGTCTCAGTATCTCAGCGTCTCAGTGTCTCGGTGTTTTAGTGTTTCAGAGTCTCAGTGTACCTGTGTTTTAGTGTCTCAGACTCTCAGTGTCTCAGACTCTCAGTGTCTCTGTGTCCCAGTATCTCTGTGTTTCTGTGTCTCAGAGAATCAGTGCCTCGGTGACTCTCTGTCTGAGAGTCTCTGTGCCTCATTGTTTCAGTGTCACAGTGTCTCAGTGTCTCTGTGTCCCAGTATCTCTGTGTCTCAGTGTCTCAGAGAATCAGTGCCTCGGTGACTCTCTGTCTGAGAGTCTCTGTGCCTCATTGTTTCAGTGTCACAGGGTCTCAGTGTCTCAGTGTCTCTGTGTCTCAGTTTATCTGTGCCTCAGTGTCTCAGTTTCTCAGGGTATCTGCGTCTCAGAGTATCTTTGTCTCTGTGTCTCAGTGTCTGTGCGTTTCGGTGTCTCTGTGTCTCAGTGTCTCTGTGTCTTAGTGTCTCTGTGTCTCAGTGTCTCTGTGTCTCAGTGTCTCAGTGTCTCAGAGACTCAGAGTCTCTGTGTCTCAGTGTCTCTGTGTCTCAGTGTATCAGTGTCTCAGAGATTCAGAGTCTCTGTGTCTCAGTGTCTCAGTGTCTCTGTCCCTCAGTGTCTCTGTGTCTCAGTGTGTCAGTGTCTCTGTGCCTCAGTGTCTCAGTGTCTCTGTGTCTCAGAGTTTCAGTGTCTCTGTGTCTCTGTGTTTCAGCGTCTCAGAGTCTCAGTGTCTCTGTTCCTCAGAGTCTCTGTGTCTCAGTGTCTCTGTGTCTCAGAGTCACAGTGTCTCAGAGTCTCTGTGTCTCAGTGTCTCTGTGTCTCAGTGTCTCAGTGTCTCAGAGTCTCAGAGTCTCAGTGTCTCAGAGTCTCAGTGTATCAGTGTCTCAGAGATTCAGTGTCTCTGTGTCTCTCTGTCTCAGTGTCTCTGTGTCTGAGTGTCTCAGTGTCTCAGTGTCTCTGCGTCTCAGTGTCTCTGCGTCTCAGTGTCTCAGAGTCACAGTGTCTCTGTGTCTCAGTGTATCAGTGTCTCAGAGATTCAGTGTCTCTGTCTCTCTCTGTCTCAGTGTCTCTGTGTCTCAGTGTCTCTGTGTCTCTATGTCTCTGTGTCTCAGTGTCTCTGTGCCACAGTGTCTCAGAGTCTCAGTGTCTCAGTGTCTCTGTGCCACAGTGTCTCAGAGTCTCAGTGTCTCAGTGTCTCAATGTCTCTGTGTCCCAGCATCTCTGTGTCTCAGTGTGTCAGAGAATCAGTGCCTCGGTGACTCTCTGTCTGAGAGTCTCTGTGCCTCAGTGTTTCAGTGTCACAGGGTCTCAGTGTCTCAGTGTCTCCGTGTCTCAGAGTCTCAGAGTCACAGTGTCTCTGTGTCTCAGTGTATCAGTGTCTCAGAGATTCAGTGTCTCTGTGTCTCTCTGTCTCAGTGTCTCTTTGTCCCAGTGTCTCTGTGCGTCAGTGTTGCAGAGTGTCAGTGTCTCAGTGTCTCTGTGTCACAGTGTCTCTGTGTCTCAGTGTCTCTGCGCCTCATTGCCTCAGTGTCTCAGTGTCTCTGTGTCTCAGTGCCTCAGTGTCTCTGTGTCTCTGTGCCTCAGTGTCACAGTGTCTCAGTGTCTCAGTGTCTCAGTGTCTCTGTGTCTCAGAGTCTCTGTGTCCCAGTGTCCCTGTGTCTCAGTGTCTCAGAGAATCAGTGCCTCGGTGACTCTCTGTCTGAGAGTCTCTGTGCCTCAGTGTTTCAGTGTCACAGGGTCTCAGTGTCTCAGTGTCTCCGTGTCTCAGAGTCTCAGAGTCACAGTGTCTCTGTGTTTCAGTGTATCAGTGTCTCAGAGATTCAGTGTCTCTGTGTCTCTCTGTCTCAGTGTCTCTTTGTCCCAGTGTCTCTGTGCGTCAGTGTTGCAGAGTGTCAGTGTCTCAGTGTCTCTGTGTCACAGTGTCTCTGTGTCTCAGTGTCTCTGCGCCTCATTGCCTCAGTGTCTCAGTGTCTCTGTGTCTCAGTGCCTCAGTGTCTCTGTGTCTCTGTGCCTCAGTGTCACAGTGTCTCAGTGTCTCAGTGTCTCAGTGTCTCTGTGTCTCAGAGTCTCAGTGTCTCAGAGTCTCAGTGTCTCAGGATCTCTGTGTCTCAGTGTATCAGTGTCTCTGTTTCTGTGTGTCTCAGTGTCTCTTTGCCTCACTGTCTCATTGCCTCAATTTCACAGTGTCTCAGATTATCAGTGTCTCAGTGTCTCAGAGTCTCAGTGACTCTGTGTCTCTGTGCCTCACTTTCTCATTGCTTCAGTGTCTCAGTGTCTCAGAGTCTCAGTGTCTCTGTGTCTCAGTTTATCTGTGCCTCAGTGTCTCAGTTTCTCAGGGTATCTGCGTCTCAGAGTATCTTTGTCTCTGTGTCTCAGTGTCTGTGCGTTTCGGTGTCTCTGTGTCTCAGTGTCTCTGTGTCTTAGTGTCTCTGTGTCTCAGTGTCTCTGTGTCTCAGTGTCTCAGTGTCTCAGAGACTCAGAGTCTCTGTGTCTGAGTGTCTCTGTGTCTCAGTGTCTCTGTGTCTCAGTGTCTCTTTGTCTCTGTATCTGAGTGTCTCTGTGCCTCAATGTCACAGTGTCTCAGTGTCTAAGATTATCAGTGTCTCTCTGTCTGTGTCTCAGGTTTTCAGTGTCTCAGTGTATCAGTGTCTCGGAGTCTCAGTGTCACAGGTTCTCTGTGTCTCAGTGTCTCAGTGACTCTGTGTCTCAGTGTATCAGTGTCTCAGAGGCTCAGTGTCTCTGTTTCTGTGTGTCTGAGGGTCTCTGTGCCTCACTGTCACATTCCCTCAGTGTCACAGTGTCTCAGATTATCAGTGTTTCAGTGTCTCAGATTATCAGTGTCACAGTGTATCAGTGTCTCAGAGTCTCAGTGTCACAGGTTCTCTGTGTCTCAGTGTCTCAGTGACTCTGTGTCTCAGTGTATCAGTGTCTCAGAGGCTCAGTGTCTCTGTTTCTGTGTGTCTGAGGGTCTCTGTGCCTCACTGTCACATTCCCTCAGTGTCACAGTGTCTCAGATTATCAGTGTCTCAGTGTCTCAGATTATCAGTGTCACAGTGTATCAGTGTCTCAGAGTCTCAGTGTATCTGTTTCTGTGTGTCTGAGTGTCTCCATGCCTCAGTGTCTCATTGCCTCAGTGTCTCAGAGTGTCTGTGTCTCAGTGTCTCTTATCTCATTGTCTCAGAGTCTCACTGTCACAGTGTCTCTGTGTCTCAGTGTCTCAGACTCTCAGTGTCTCTGTGTCCGAGTGTCTCCGTGTCTCAGTGTCTCACAGTCTCTTTGTCTCTGAGACTCAGTGTGTCAGGGAATCAGTGCCTCGGTGTCTCTCTGTCTGAGATTCTCTGTGCCTCAGTGTCACAGTGTCTCAGTGTCTCTGTGTCTCTGTGTCTCTGTGTATCCGTGTGTCAGAGACTTTGTCTCTGTGTCTGAGTGCCTCTGTGCCTCAGTGTCTCAGACTCTCAGTGTCTCTATGTCTCAGTGTCTCTGTGCCTCTGTGTCTCATAGTCTCAGTATCTCAGTGTCTCTGTGTTTCAGTGTCTCTGTGTCTCAGGGTCTCAAAGTCTCAGTGTCTCTGTGTCCCTGTGTCTCTGTGTCTCAGAGTTTCAGAGTCTCTGTGTCCCTGTGTCTCTGTGTCTCTGTGTCTCAGCGTCTCAGTATCTCAGCGTCTCAGTGTCTCGGTGTTTTAGTGTTTCAGAGTCTCAGTGTACCTGTGTTTTAGTGTCTCAGACTCTCAGTGTCTCAGACTCTCAGTGTCTCTGTGTCCCAGTATCTCTGTGTTTCTGTGTCTCAGAGAATCAGTGCCTCGGTGACTCTCTGTCTGAGAGTCTCTGTGCCTCATTGTTTCAGTGTCACAGTGTCTCAGTGTCTCTGTGTCCCAGTATCTCTGTGTCTCAGTGTCTCAGAGAATCAGTGCCTCGGTGACTCTCTGTCTGAGAGTCTCTGTGCCTCATTGTTTCAGTGTCACAGGGTCTCAGTGTCTCAGTGTCTCTGTGTCTCAGTTTATCTGTGCCTCAGTGTCTCAGTTTCTCAGGGTATCTGCGTCTCAGAGTATCTTTGTCTCTGTGTCTCAGTGTCTGTGCGTTTCGGTGTCTCTGTGTCTCAGTGTCTCTGTGTCTTAGTGTCTCTGTGTCTCAGTGTCTCTGTGTCTCAGTGTCTCAGTGTCTCAGAGACTCAGAGTCTCTGTGTCTCAGTGTCTCTGTGTCTCAGTGTATCAGTGTCTCAGAGATTCAGAGTCTCTGTGTCTCAGTGTCTCAGTGTCTCTGTCCCTCAGTGTCTCTGTGTCTCAGTGTGTCAGTGTCTCTGTGCCTCAGTGTCTCAGTGTCTCTGTGTCTCAGAGTTTCAGTGTCTCTGTGTCTCTGTGTTTCAGCGTCTCAGAGTCTCAGTGTCTCTGTTCCTCAGAGTCTCTGTGTCTCAGTGTCTCTGTGTCTCAGAGTCACAGTGTCTCAGAGTCTCTGTGTCTCAGTGTCTCTGTGTCTCAGTGTCTCAGTGTCTCAGAGTCTCAGAGTCTCAGTGTCTCAGAGTCTCAGTGTATCAGTGTCTCAGAGATTCAGTGTCTCTGTGTCTCTCTGTCTCAGTGTCTCTGTGTCTGAGTGTCTCAGTGTCTCAGTGTCTCTGCGTCTCAGTGTCTCTGCGTCTCAGTGTCTCAGAGTCACAGTGTCTCTGTGTCTCAGTGTATCAGTGTCTCAGAGATTCAGTGTCTCTGTCTCTCTCTGTCTCAGTGTCTCTGTGTCTCAGTGTCTCTGTGTCTCTATGTCTCTGTGTCTCAGTGTCTCTGTGCCACAGTGTCTCAGAGTCTCAGTGTCTCAGTGTCTCTGTGCCACAGTGTCTCAGAGTCTCAGTGTCTCAATGTCTCTGTGTCCCAGCATCTCTGTGTCTCAGTGTGTCAGAGAATCAGTGCCTCGGTGACTCTCTGTCTGAGAGTCTCTGTGCCTCAGTGTTTCAGTGTCACAGGGTCTCAGTGTCTCAGTGTCTCCGTGTCTCAGAGTCTCAGAGTCACAGTGTCTCTGTGTCTCAGTGTATCAGTGTCTCAGAGATTCAGTGTCTCTGTGTCTCTCTGTCTCAGTGTCTCTTTGTCCCAGTGTCTCTGTGCGTCAGTGTTGCAGAGTGTCAGTGTCTCAGTGTCTCTGTGTCACAGTGTCTCTGTGTCTCAGTGTCTCTGCGCCTCATTGCCTCAGTGTCTCAGTGTCTCTGTGTCTCAGTGCCTCAGTGTCTCTGTGTCTCTGTGCCTCAGTGTCACAGTGTCTCAGTGTCTCAGTGTCTCTGTGTCTCAGAGTCTCTGTGTCCCAGTGTCCCTGTGTCTCAGTGTCTCAGAGAATCAGTGCCTCGGTGACTCTCTGTCTGAGAGTCTCTGTGCCTCAGTGTTTCAGTGTCACAGGGTCTCAGTGTCTCAGTGTCTCCGTGTCTCAGAGTCTCAGAGTCACAGTGTCTCTGTGTCTCAGTGTATCAGTGTCTCAGAGATTCAGTGTCTCTGTGTCTCTCTGTCTCAGTGTCTCTTTGTCCCAGTGTCTCTGTGCGTCAGTGTTGCAGAGTGTCAGTGTCTCAGTGTCTCTGTGTCACAGTGTCTCTGTGTCTCAGTGTCTCTGCGCCTCATTGCCTCAGTGTCTCAGTGTCTCTGTGTCTCAGTGCCTCAGTGTCTCTGTGTCTCTGTGCCTCAGTGTCACAGTGTCTCAGTGTCTCAGTGTCTCAGTGTCTCTGTGTCTCAGAGTCTCAGTGTCTCAGAGTCTCAGTGTCTCAGGATCTCTGTGTCTCAGTGTATCAGTGTCTGAGTGTCTCAGTGTCTCTGTTTCTGTGTGTCTCAGTGTCTCTTTGCCTCACTGTCTCATTGCCTCAATTTCACAGTGTCTCAGATTATCAGTGTCTCAGTGTCTCAGAGTCTCAGTGACTCTGTGTCTCTGTGCCTCACTTTCTCATTGCTTCAGTGTCTCAGTGTCTCAGAGTCTCAGTGTCTCTGTGTCTCAGTTTATCTGTGCCTCAGTGTCTCAGTTTCTCAGGGTATCTGCGTCTCAGAGTATCTTTGTCTCTGTGTCTCAGTGTCTGTGCGTTTCGGTGTCTCTGTGTCTCAGTGTCTCTGTGTCTTAGTGTCTCTGTGTCTCAGTGTCTCTGTGTCTCAGTGTCTCAGTGTCTCAGAGACTCAGAGTCTCTGTGTCTCAGTGTCTCTGTGTCTCAGTGTATCAGTGTCTCAGAGATTCAGAGTCTCTGTGTCTCAGTGTCTCAGTGTCTCTGTCCCTCAGTGTCTCTGTGTCTCAGTGTGTCAGTGTCTCTGTGCCTCAGTGTCTCAGTGTCTCTGTGTCTCAGAGTTTCAGTGTCTCTGTGTCTCTGTGTTTCAGCGTCTCAGAGTCTCAGTGTCTCTGTTCCTCAGAGTCTCTGTGTCTCAGTGTCTCTGTGTCTCAGAGTCACAGTGTCTCAGAGTCTCTGTGTCTCAGTGTCTCTGTGTCTCAGTGTCTCAGTGTCTCAGAGTCTCAGAGTCTCAGTGTCTCAGTGTCTCAGTGTCTCAGAGTCTCAGAGCCTCAGAGCCTCAGTGTCTCTGTGCCTCTGTGTCTCTGTGTCTCAGAGACTCAGAGTCTCAGTGTCCAAAAATGTGCGGGTTAGGTTCATTGGCTATGCTAAAATTGCCCCTTAGTATCCTGGGATGTGTAGGTTAGAGGGATTAGCAGGTAAAATGTGTAGGGATATGGGGATAGTGTCTGGGTGGGATTGTGTTCGGTGCAGACTCGATGGGCCGAAGGGCCTGTTTCTGCACTGTAGGGTTCTATGTCTCTGTGTCACAGTTTATCTGTGCCTCAGTGTCTCAGTGTCTCAGAGTCTCCTTGTCTTTATGTTTCAGTTTTTCTGTGCCTCAGTGTCTCAGTTTCTCAGGGTATCTGCGTCTCAGAGTATCTTTGTCTCTGTGTCTCAATGTCTGTGCGTTTCGGTGTCTCAGTGTATCAGTGTCTCAGAGTCTCAGTGTCTCTTTGTCTCTGTGACTGAGTGTCTATGTGCCTCAGTGTCTCTGTGCCTCAGTGTCTCAGTGTGTCAGAGACTAAGTGTCTCTTTGTCTCTGTGTCTGAGTGTCTCTGTGCCTCAGTGTCACAGAGTCTCTGTGTCTCAGTGTCTCAGAGTCAAATTATCTCAGTGTCTCAGTGTTCTCTGTCTCAGTGTCTCTGTGTCTCAGTGTCTCTGTGTCTCAGTGTCTCTTTGTCTCTGTATCTGAGTGTCTCTGTGCCTCAATGTCACAGTGTCTCAGTGTCTAAGATTATCGTTGTCTCTCTGTCTGTGTCTCAGGTTCTCAGTGTCTCAGTGTATCAGTGTCTCGGAGTCTCAGTGTCTCAGGTTCTCTGTGTCTCAGTGTCTCAGTGTCTCTGTGTCTCAGTGTCTCAGTGACTCAGAGATTCAGAGTCTCTGTGTCTCAGTGTCTCAGTGTCTCTGTCCCTCAGTGTATCAGTGTCTCAGAGGCTCCGTGTCTCTGTTTCTGTGTGTCTGAGGGTCTCTGTGCCTCACTGTCTCTGTGTCTCTGTGCCTCAGTGTCTCTGTGTCTCAGTTCTCATTGCCTCAGTCTCTCAGAGTCTCTGTGTCTCTGTGTCTCTGTGACTCTGTGTCTCAGTGTATCAGTGTCTCAGAGGCTCAGTGTCTCTGTTTCTGTGTGTCTGAGGGTCTCTGTGCCTCAGTGTCTCTGTGTCTCAGTTCTCATTGCCTCAGTCTCTCAGAGTCTCTGTGTCTCTGTGTCTCAGTGCCTCTGTGTCTCAGTGTCCCTGTGCCTATTAGTCTCAGAGTCTCAGAGTATCAGTGTTTCAGTGTCTCAGTGTCTGAGAGTCTCAGTATCTCTGTGTCTCAGAGTCTCAGTGTCTCAGTGTCTCTGTGTCTCAGTGTCTCTGTGTCTCATTGTCTCAGAGTCTCACTGTCACAGTGTCTCAGTGTCTCTGTATCTCAGGGTCTCAGTGTCTCAGTGTCTCTGTGTCTCAGTGTCTCTGTGTCTCAGTGTCTCAGACTCTCAGTGTCTCTGTTTCCGTGTGTCTCCGTGTCTCAGTGACTCACAATCTGTTCGTCTCTGAGACTCAGTGTCTCAGGGAATCAGTGCCTCGGTGTCTCTCTGTCTGAGATTCTCTGTGCCTCAGTGTCACTGTGTCTCAGTGTCACTGTGTCTCAGTGTCTCTGTGTCTCAGTGTATCCGTGTGTCAGAGACTGAGTGCCCCATTGTCTCTGTGTCTCTGTGTCTGAGTGTCTTTGTGCCTCAGTGTCTCAGACTCTCAGTGTCTCTGTGTCTCAGTGTCTCAGACTCTCAGTGTCTCTGTGCCTCTGTGTCTCGTAGTCTAAGTATCTCAGTGTCTCTGTGTTTCAGTGTCTCAGGGTCTCAAAGTCTCAGTGTCTCTGTGTCCCTGTGTCTCTGTGTCTCAGTGTATCAGTGTCTCAGCGTCTCAGTGTCTCGGTGTCTCAGTGTTTCAGAGTCTCAGTGTCTCAGTGTCTCAGACTCTCAGTGTCTCTGTGTCCCAGTATCTCTGTGTCTCAGTGTCTCAGAGAATCAGTGCCTCGGTGACTCTCTGTCTGAGAGTCTCTGTGCCTCATTGTTTCAGTGTCACAGTGTCTCAGTGTCTCTGTGTCTCAGTGTCTCAGAGTCACAGTGTCTCTGTGTCTCTCTGTCTCAGTGTCTCTGTGTCTGAGTGTCTCAGTGTGTCAGAGTTTCAGTGTCTCTATGTCTCAGTATCTCTGTGTCTCAGTGCCTCAGTGTCTCTGTGTCTCTGTGCCACAGTGTCTCAGAGTCTCAGTGTCTCAGTGTCTCTGTCTGTCAGTGTCTCTGTGTCTCAGTGTCTCTTTGCCTCAGTATCTCTGTGTCTCAGTGCCTCAGTGTCTCTGTGTCTCAGTGTCTCCGTGTCTCAGTGTCTCTGCGCCTTAGTGTATCTGTGTCTCTGTGTCTCAGTGCCTCAGTGTCTCTGTGTCTCATTGTCTCCGTGTCTCACTGTTTCTGCGCATCAGTGTATCTGTGTCTCTGAGTCTCAGTGCCTCAGTGACTCTGTGTCTCAGTGTCTCTGTGTCTCAGTGTCTCTGCGCCTCAGTGTATCTGTGTCACTGTGTCTCTGTGTCTCTGTGTCTCTGTGTCTCAGAGACTCTGTGTCTTGTTACCTCAGTGTCTCAGTGTCTCTGAGCCTCAGTGTCTCCAAGTCTTAGTGTGTCAGTGTCTCAGTGTCACTGTGCCTCTGTGTATCTGTGTCACTGTGTCTCTGTGTCTCAGTGCCTCTGTGTCTCTGTGTCTCAATGTCTCAGAGACTCTGTGTCTTGTTACCTCAGTGTCTCAGTGTCTCTGTGCCTCAGTCTATCAGACTCTCAGTGTCTCAGTGTCTTTGTGCCTCAGTGTCTCCGAGTCTTAGTGTGTCAGTGTCTCAGTGTCTCAGTGTCACTTTGCCTCTGTGTCTCATAGTCTCAGAGTCTCAGTGTCTCTGTGTCTCAGAGTCTCAGTGTCTCTGTTTCTCTGTGTCTCAGTGTATCAGTGTCTCAGAGACTCAGTGTCTCTTTGTTTCTGTGTCTGAGTGTCTCTGTGTCTCAGTGTCTCTGTATCTCAGACTCTGTGTCTCTGTGTCCCAGTGTCTCTGTGTCTCAGTGTCTCAGAGAATCAGTGCCTCGGTGACTCTCTGTCTGAGAGTCTCTGTGCCTCAGTGTTTCAGTGTCACAGGGTCTCAGTGTCTCAGTGTCTCCGTGTCTCAGTGTCTCAGTGTCTCTGTGTCTCAGTGTCTCCGTGTCTCAGTGTCTCTGCGCCTCAGTGTATCTGTGTCTCTGTGTCTCAGTGCCTCAGTGTCTCTGTGTCTCATTGTCTCCGTGTCTCACTGTTTCTGCGCATCAGTGTATCTGTGTCTTTGAGTCTCAGTGCCACAGTGTCTCTCTGTCTCAGTGTCTCTGTGTCTCAGTGTCTCTGTGTCTCAGTGCCTCTGTGTCTCTGTGTCTCTGTGTCTCTGTGTCTCAGTGTCTCAGAGACTCTGTGTCTTGTTACCTCAGTGTCTCAGTGTCTCTGTGCCTAAGTGTTTCCGAGTCTTAGTGTGTCAGTGTCTCAGTGTCTCAGTGTCACTGTGCCTCTGTGTATCTGTGTCACTGTGTCTCTGTGTCTCAGTGCCTCTGTGTCTCTGTGTCTCAATGTCTCAGAGACTCTGTGTCTTGTTACCTCAGTGTCTCAGTGTCTCTGTGCCTCAGTCTATCAGACTCTTAGTGTCTCATTGTCTCTGTGCCTCAGTGTCTCCGAGTCTTAGTGTGTCAGTGTCTCAGTGTCACTGTGCCTCTGTGTCTCATAGTCTCAGAGTCTCAGTGTCTCTGTGTCTCTGTGTTTCAGCGTCTCAGAGTCTCAGTGTCTCTGTGTCTCAGAGTCTCTGTGTCTCAGTGTCTCTGTGTCTCAGAATCACAGTGTCTCAGAGTCTCAGTGTCTCAGAGTCTCAGTGTCTCTGTTTTTCTGTGTCTCAGTGTATCAGTGTCTCAGAGACTCAGTATCTCTTTGTTTCTGTGTCTGAGTGTCTCTGTTTCTCAGTGTCTCTGTGTCTCAGACTCTCAGTGTCTCTGTGTCCCAGTGTCCCTGTGTCTCAGTGTCTCAGAGAATCAGTGCCTCGGTGACTCTCTGTCTGAGAGTCTCTGTGCCTCAGTGTTTCAGTGTCACAGGGTCTCAGTGTCTCAGTGTCTCCGTGTCTCAGTGTCTCAGAGTCTCAGAGTCACAGTGTCTCTGTGTCTCAGTGTCTCAGTGTCTCGGTGCCTCATTGTTTCAGTGTCACAGTGTCTCAGTGTCTCAGTGTCTCTGTGTCTCAGTGTCTCAGAGTCACAGTGTCTCTGTGTCTCTCTGTCTCAGTGTCTCTGTGTCTGAGTGTCTCAGTGTGTCAGAGTTTCAGTGTCTCTATGTCTCAGTATCTCTGTGTCTCAGTGCCTCAGTGTCTCTGTGTCTCTGTGCCACAGTGTCTCAGAGTCTCAGTGTCTCAGTGTCTCTGTGTGTCAGTGTCTCTGTGTCTCAGTGTATCCGTGTGTCAGAGACTGAGTGCCCCATTGTCTCTGTGTCTCTGTGTCTGAGTGTCTTTGTGCCTCAGTGTCTCAGACTCTCAGAGTCTCTGTGCCTCTGTGTCTCGTAGTCTCAGTATCTCAGTGTCTCTGTGTTTCAGTGTCTCAGGGTCTCAAAGTCTCAGTGTCTCTGTGTCCCTGTGTCTCTGTGTCTCAGTGTATCAGTGTCTCAGCGTCTCAGTGTCTCGGTGTCTCAGTGTTTCAGAGTCTCAGTGTCTCAGTGTCTCAGACTCTCAGTGTCTCTGTGTCCCAGTATCTCTGTGTCTCAGTGTCTCAGAGAATCAGTGCCTCGGTGACTCTCTGTCTGAGAGTCTCTGTGCCTCATTGTTTCAGTGTCACAGTGTCTCAGTGTCTCTGTGTCTCAGTGTCTCAGAGTCACAGTGTCTCTGTGTCTCTCTGTCTCAGTGTCTCTGTGTCTGAGTGTCTCAGTGTGTCAGAGTTTCAGTGTCTCTATGTCTCAGTATCTCTGTGTCTCAGTGCCTCAGTGTCTCTGTGTCTCTGTGCCACAGTGTCTCAGAGTCTCAGTGTCTCAGTGTCTCTGTCTGTCAGTGTCTCTGTGTCTCAGTGTCTCTTTGCCTCAGTATCTCTGTGTCTCAGTGCCTCAGTGTCTCTGTGTCTCAGTGTCTCCGTGTCTCAGTGTCTCTGCGCCTTAGTGTATCTGTGTCTCTGTGTCTCAGTGCCTCAGTGTCTCTGTGTCTCATTGTCTCCGTGTCTCACTGTTTCTGCGCATCAGTGTATCTGTGTCTCTGAGTCTCAGTGCCTCAGTGACTCTGTGTCTCAGTGTCTCTGTGTCTCAGTGTCTCTGCGCCTCAGTGTATCTGTGTCACTGTGTCTCTGTGTCTCTGTGTCTCTGTGTCTCAGAGACTCTGTGTCTTGTTACCTCAGTGTCTCAGTGTCTCTGAGCCTCAGTGTCTCCAAGTCTTAGTGTGTCAGTGTCTCAGTGTCACTGTGCCTCTGTGTATCTGTGTCACTGTGTCTCTGTGTCTCATAGCCTCTGTGTCTCTGTGTCTCAATGTCTCAGAGACTCTGTGTCTTGTTACCTCAGTGTCTCAGTGTCTCTGTGCCTCAGTCTATCAGACTCTCAGTGTCTCAGTGTCTTTGTGCCTCAGTGTCTCCGAGTCTTAGTGTGTCAGTGTCTCAGTGTCTCAGTGTCACTTTGCCTCTGTGTCTCATAGTCTCAGAGTCTCAGTGTCTCTGTGTCTCAGAGTCTCAGTGTCTCTGTTTCTCTGTGTCTCAGTGTATCAGTGTCTCAGAGACTCAGTGTCTCTTTGTTTCTGTGTCTGAGTGTCTCTGTGTCTCAGTGTCTCTGTATCTCAGACTCTGTGTCTCTGTGTCCCAGTGTCTCTGTGTCTCAGTGTCTCAGAGAATCAGTGCCTCGGTGACTCTCTGTCTGAGAGTCTCTGTGCCTCAGTGTTTCAGTGTCACAGGGTCTCAGTGTCTCAGTGTCTCCGTGTCTCAGTGTCTCAGTGTCTCTGTGTCTCAGTGTCTCCGTGTCTCAGTGTCTCTGCGCCTCAGTGTATCTGTGTCTCAGTGCCTCAGTGTCTCTGTGTCTCATTGTCTCCGTGTCTCACTGTTTCTGCGCATCAGTGTATCTGTGTCTTTGAGTCTCAGTGCCACAGTGTCTCTCTGTCTCAGTGTCTCTGTGTCTCAGTGTCTCTGTGTCTCAGTGCCTCTGTGTCTCTGTGTCTCTGTGTCTCAGTGTCTCAGAGACTCTGTGTCTTGTTACCTCAGTGTCTCAGTGTCTCTGTGCCTAAGTGTTTCCGAGTCTTAGTGTGTCAGTGTCTCAGTGTCTCAGTGTCACTGTGCCTCTGTGTATCTGTGTCACTGTGTCTCTGTGTCTCAGTGCCTCTGTGTCTCTGTGTCTCAATGTCTCAGAGACTCTGTGTCTTGTTACCTCAGTGTCTCAGTGTCTCTGTGCCTCAGTCTATCAGACTCTTAGTGTCTCATTGTCTCTGTGCCTCAGTGTCTCCGAGTCTTAGTGTGTCAGTGTCTCAGTGTCACTGTGCCTCTGTGTCTCATAGTCTCAGAGTCTCAGTGTCTCTGTGTCTCAGAGTCTCAGTGTCTCTGTTTCTCTGTGTCTCAGTGTATCAGTGTCTCAGAGACTCAGTGTCTCTTTGTTTCTGTGTCTGAGTGTCTCTGTGTCTCAGTGTCTCTGTGTCTCAGACTCTCAGTGTCTCTGTGTCCCAGTGTCTCTGTGTCTCAGTGTCTCAGTGACTCAGAGATTCAGAGTCTCTGTGTCTCAGTGTCTCAGTGTCTCTGTCCCTCAGTGTCTCTGTGTCTCAGTGTCTCTGTGTCTCAGAGTCTCAGAGTTTCAGTGTCTCTGTGTCTCTGTGTTTCAGCGTCTCAGAGTCTCAGTGTCTCTGTGTCTCAGAGTCTCTGTGTCTCAGTGTCTCTGTGTCTCAGAATCACAGTGTCTCAGAGTCTCAGTGTCTCAGAGTCTCAGTGTCTCTGTTTTTCTGTGTCTCAGTGTATCAGTGTCTCAGAGACTCAGTATCTCTTTGTTTCTGTGTCTGAGTGTCTCTGTTTCTCAGTGTCTCTGTGTCTCAGACTCTCAGTGTCTCTGTGTCCCAGTGTCCCTGTGTCTCAGTGTCTCAGAGAATCAGTGCCTCGGTGACTCTCTGTCTGAGAGTCTCTGTGCCTCAGTGTTTCAGTGTCACAGGGTCTCAGTGTCTCAGTGTCTCCGTGTCTCAGTGTCTCAGAGTCTCAGAGTCACAGTGTCTCTGTGTCTCAGTGTCTCAGTGTCTCGGTGCCTCATTGTTTCAGTGTCACAGTGTCTCAGTGTCTCAGTGTCTCTGTGTCTCAGTGTCTCAGAGTCACAGTGTCTCTGTGTCTCTCTGTCTCAGTGTCTCTGTGTCTGAGTGTCTCAGTGTGTCAGAGTTTCAGTGTCTCTATGTCTCAGTATCTCTGTGTCTCAGTGCCTCAGTGTCTCTGTGTCTCTGTGCCACAGTGTCTCAGAGTCTCAGTGTCTCAGTGTCTCTGTGTGTCAGTGTCTCTGTGTCTCAGTGTCTCCGTGTCTCAGTGTCTCTGCGCCTCAGTGTATCTGTGTCTCTGTGTCTCAGTGCCTCAGTGTCTCTGAGTCTCATTGTCTCCGTGTCTCACTGTTTCTGCGCATCAGTGTATCTGTGTCTCTGAGTCTCAGTGCCTCAGTGTCTCTGTGTCTCAGTGTCTCTGTGTCTCAGTGTCTCTGCGCCTCAGTGTATCTGTGTCACTGTGTCTCTGTGTCTCTGTGTCTCTGTGTCTCAGAGACTCTGTGTCTTGTTACCTCAGTGTCTCAGTGTCTCTGTGCCTCAGTGTCTCCGAGTCTTAGTGTGTCAGTGTCTCAGTGTCACTGTGCCTCTGTGTATCTGTGTCACTGTGTCTCTGTGTCTCAGTGCCTCTGTGTCTCTGTGTCTCAATGTCTCAGAGACTCTGTGTCTTGTTACCTCAGTGTCTCAGTGTCTCTGTGCCTCAGTCTATCAGACTCTCGGTGTCTCAGTGCCTCTGTGCCTCAGTGTCTCCGAGTCTTAGTGTGTCAGTGTGTCAGTGTCTCAGTGTCACTGTGCCTCTGTGTCTCATAGTCTCAGAGTCTCAGTGTCTCTGTGTCTCAGTGTCTCAGTGTCACTGTGCCTCTGTGTCTCATAGTCTCAGAGTCTCAGTGTCTCTGTGTCTCAGAGTCTCAGTGTCTCTGTTTCTCTGTGTCTCAGTGTATCAGTGTCTCAGAGACTCAGTGTCTCTTTGTTTCTGTGTCTGAGTGTCTCTGGGTCTCAGTGTCTCTGTGTCTCAGACTCTCAGTGTCTCTGTGTCCCAGTGTCTCTGTGTCTCAGTGTCTCAGAGAATCAGTGCCTCGGTGACTCTCTGTCTGAGAGTCTCTGTGCCTCAGTGTTTCAGTGTCACAGGGTCTCAGTGTCTCAGTGTCTCAGTGTCTCAGTGTCTCCGTGTCTCAGTGTCTCAGTGTCTCTGTGTCTCTGTGTCTCAGTGTCTCCGTGTCTCTGCGCCTCAGTGTATCTGTGTCTCTGTGTCTCAGTGCCTCAGTGTCTCTGTGTCTCATTGTCTCCGTGTCTCACTGTTTCTGCGCATCAGTGTATCTGTGTCTCTGAGTCTCAGTGCCTCAGTGTCTCTCTGTCTCAGTGACTCTGTGTCTCAGTGTCTCTGCGCCTCAGTGTATCTGTGTCACTGTGTCTCTGTGTCTCAGTGCCTCTGTGTCTCTGTGTCTCAATGTCTCAGAGACTCTGTGTCTTGTTACCTCAGTGTCTCAGTGTCTCTGTGCCTCAGTCTATCAGACTCTTAGTGTCTCAGTGTCTCTGTGCCTCAGTGTCTCCGAGTCTTAGTGTGTCAGTGTCTCAGTGTCTCAGTGTCACTGTGCCTCTGTGTCTCATAGTCTCAGAGTCTCAGTGTCTCTGTGTCTCAGAGTCTCAGTGTCTCTGTTTCTCTGTGTCTCAGTGTATCAGTGTCTCAGAGACTCAGTGTCTCTTTGTTTCTGTGTCTGAGTGTCTCTGTGTCTCAGTGTCTCTGTGTCTCAGACTCTCAGTGTCTCTGTGTCCCAGTGTCTCTGTGTCTCAGTGTCTCAGAGAATCAGTGCCTCGGTGACTCTCTGTCTGAGAGTCTCTGTGCCTCAGTGTTTCAGTGTCACAGGGTCTCAGTGTCTCAGTGTCTTCGTGTCTCAGTGTCTCAGAGTCTCAGAGTCACAGTGTCTCTGTGCCTCAGTGTCTCTGTGTCTCAGTGTCTCTGTGTCTCAGAGTCTCAGAGTTTCAGTGTCTGTGTCTCTGTGTTTCAGCGTCTCAGAGTCTCAGTGTCTCTGTGTCTCAGAGTCTCTGTGTCTCAATGTCTCTGTGTCTCAGAGTCACAGTGTCTCTGACTCTCAGTGTCTCTGTGTCCAGGTGTCTCTGTGTCTCAGTGTCTCAGAGTCACAGTGTCTCTGTGTCTCAGTGTATCAGTGTCTCAGAGACTCAGTGTCTCTGTGTCTCTCTGTCTGAGTATCTCTGTGCCTCAGTGTCACTGAGTCTCTGTGTCTCAGTGTCTCTGTGCCTCATTGTCCCTGTGTTTCTGTGTCTCAGTGTCTCTGTGTCTCTGTGCCTCATTGTCCCTGTGTCTCTGTGTCTTTGTGTCTCTGTGTATCAGTGTCTCAGAGGCACAGTGTCTCTGTTTCTGTGTGTCTGTGGGTCTCTGTGACTCACTGTCACATTCCCTCAGTGTCACAGTGTCTCAGTGTCTCAGATTATCAGTGTTTCAGTGTCTCAGATTATCAGTGTCACAGTGTATCAGTGTCTCAGAGTCTCGGTGTATCTGTTTCTGTGTGTCTGAGTGTCTCCATGCCTCAGTGTCTCATTGCCTCAGTGTCTCAGTGTCTCTGTGTCTCAGTGTCTCTGTATCTCATTGTCTCAGAGTCTCACTGTCACAGTGTCTCTGTGTCTCAGTGTCTCAGACTCTCAGTGTCTCTGTGTCCCAGTGTCTCCGTGTCTCCGTGTCTCAGTGTCTCAGTGTCTCACAGTCTCTTTGTCTCTGAGACTCAGTGTGTCAGGGAATCAGTGCCTCGGTGTCTCTCTGTGCCTCTGTGTCACAGTGTCTCAGTGTCTCTGTGTCTCAGTGTATCCGTGTGTCAGAGATTTTGTCTCTGTGTCTGAGTGCCTCTGTGCCTCAGTGTCTCAGACTCTCAGTGTCTCTGTGTCTCAGTGTCTCAAAGTCTTTGTGTCCCAGTGTCTCAGTGTCTCAGACTCTCAGTGTCTCTGTGTCTCAGTGTCTCTGTGCCTCTGTGTCTCATAGTCTCAGTATCTCAGTGTCTCTGTGTTTCAGTGTCTCTGTGTCTCAGGGTCTCAAAGTCTCAGTGTCTCCGTGTCCCTGTGTCTCTGTGTCTCAGTGTATCAGTGTCTCAGCGTCTCAGTGTCTCGGTGTCTCAGTGTTTCAGAGTCTCAGTGTATCTGTGTTTCAGTGTCTCAGACTCTCAGTGTCTCTGTGTCCCAGTATCTATGTGTCTCAGTGTCTCAGAGAATCAGTGCCTCGGTGACTCTCTGTCTGACAGTCTCTGTGCCTCAGTGTTTCAGTGTGTCTGTGTCTCAGTGTCTCTGTGTCTCTGTGTCTCAGTGTCTCAGAGTCACAGTGTCTCTGTGTCTCAGTGTATCAGTGTCTCAGAGATTCAGTGTCTCTGTGTCTCTCTGTCTCAGTGTCTCTGTCTCTGAGTGTCTCAGTGTCTCAGTGTCGCTGTGTCTCTATGTCTCTGTGTCTCAGTGCCTCTGTGCCACAGTGTCTCAGAGTCTCAGTGTCTCAGTGTCTCTGCGTCTCAGTGTCTCAGAGTCACAGTGTCTCTGTGTCTCAGTGTATCAGTGTCTCAGAGATTCAGTGTCTCTGTCTCTCTCTGTCTCAGTGTCTCTGTGTCTCAGTGTCTCTGTGTCTCTATGTCTCTGTGTCTCAGTGTCTCTGTGCCACAGTGTCTCAGAGTCTCAGTGTCTCAGTGTCTTTGTGCCACAGTGTCTCAGAGTCTCAGTGTCTCAGTGTCTCAATGTCTCTGTGTCCCAGTATCTCTGTGTCTCAGTGTGTCAGAGAATCAGTGCCTCGGTGACTCTCTGTCTGAGAGTCTCTGTGCCTCAGTGTTTCAGTGTCACAGGGTCTCAGTGTCTCAGTGTCTCCGTGTCTCAGAGTCTCAGAGTCACAGTGTCTCTGTGTCTCAGTGTATCAGTGTCTCAGAGATTCAGTGTCTCTGTGTCTCTCTGTCTCAGTGTCTCTTTGTCCCAGTGTCTCTGTGCGTCAGTGTTGCAGAGTGTCAGTGTCTCAGTGTCTCTGTGTCACAGTGTCTCTGTGTCTCAGTGTCTCTGCGCCTCATTGCCTCAGTGTCTCAGTGTCTCTGTGTCTCAGTGCCTCAGTGTCTCTGTGTCTCTGTGCCTCAGTGTCACAGTGTCTCAGTGTCTCAGTGTCTCAGTGTCTCTGTGTCTCAGAGTCTCAGTGTCTCAGAGTCTCAGTGTCTCAGGATCTCTGTGTCTCAGTGTATCAGTGTCTGAGTGTCTCAGTGTCTCTGTTTCTGTGTGTCTCAGTGTCTCTTTGCCTCACTGTCTCATTGCCTCAATTTCACAGTGTCTCAGATTATCAGTGTCTCAGTGTCTCAGAGTCTCAGTGACTCTGTGTCTCTGTGCCTCACTTTCTCATTGCTTCAGTGTCTCAGTGTCTCAGAGTCTCAGTGTCTCTGTGTCTCAGTTTATCTGTGCCTCAGTGTCTCAGTTTCTCAGGGTATCTGCGTCTCAGAGTATCTTTGTCTCTGTGTCTCAGTGTCTGTGCGTTTCGGTGTCTCTGTGTCTCAGTGCCTCTGTGTCTTAGTGTCTCTGTGTCTCAGTGTCTCTGTGTCTCAGTGTCTCAGAGACTCAGAGTCTCTGTGTCTCAGTGTCTCTGTGTCTCAGTGTATCAGTGTCTCAGAGATTCAGAGTCTCTGGTCTCAGTGTCTCAGTGTCTCTGTCCCTCAGTGTCTCTGTGTCTCAGTGTGTCAGTGTCTCTGTGCCTCAGTGTCTCAGTGTCTCTGTGTCTCAGAGTTTCAGTGTCTCTGTGTCTCTGTGTTTCAGCGTCTCAGAGTCTCAGTGTCTCTGTTCCTCAGAGTCTCTGTGTCTCAGTGTCTCTGTGTCTCAGAGTCACAGTGTCTCAGAGTCTCTGTGTCTCAGTGTCTCTGTGTCTCAGTGTCTCAGAGTCTCAGAGTCTCAGTGTCTCAGAGTCTCTGTGTCTCAGTGTCTCAGTGTCTCTGTCCCTCAGTGTCTCTGTGTCTGTGTCTCAGTGTCTCTGTGCCTCAGTGTCTCTGTGTCTCAGTGTCTCTGTGTCTCAGAGTCTCAGAGTTTCAGTGTCTGTGTCTCTGTGTTTCAGCGTCTCAGATTCTCAGTGTCTCTGTGTCTCAAAGTCTCTGTGTCTCAATGTCTCTGTGTCTCAGAGTCTCTGTGTCTCAGAGTCTCTGTGTCTCAGTGTCTCTGTGTTTCAGTTTCTCAGTGTCTCTGACTCTCAGTGTCTCTGTGTCCAAGTGTCTCTGTGTCTCAGTGTCTCAGAGTCACAGTGTCTCTGTGTCTCAGTTTATCAGTGTCTCAGAGACTCAGTGTCTCTGTGTCTCTCTGTCTGAGTATCTCTGTGCCTCAGTGTCTCTGTGTCTCTGTGTCTCAGTGTCTCTGTGTCTCTGTGCCTCATTGTCCCTGTGTCTCTGTGTCTCTGTGTCTCAGTGTCTCAGAGTCTCAGAGCCTCAGTGTCTCAGTGTCTCTGTGCCTCTGTGTCTCAGTGTGTCAGAGACTCAGTGTCTCTTTGTCTCTGTGTCACTGTGCCTCTGTGTATCTGTGTCACTGTGTCTCTGTGTCCCAGTGCCTCTGTGTCTCTGTGCCTCAGTGTCTCCGAGTCTTAGTGTGTCAGTGTCTCAGTGTCTCAGTGTCACTGTGCCTCTGTGTATCTGTGTCACTGTGTCTCTGTGTCTCAGTGCCTCTGTGTCTCTGTGTCTCAGTGTCTCAGAGACTCTGTGTCTTGTTACCTCAGTGTCTCAGTGTCTCTGTGCCTCAGTGTCTCCGAGTCTTTGTGTGTCAGTGTCTCAGTGTCACTGTGCCTCTGTGTCTCATAGTCTCAGAGTCTCAGTGTCTCTGTGTCTCAGAGTCTCTGTGTCTCTGTTTCTCTGTGTCTCAGTGTCTCAGTGTCTCAGAGACTCGGTGTCTCTTTGTTTCTGTGTCTGAGTGTCTCTGTGCCTCAGTGTCACAGTGTCTTAGTGTCTCGGTGTCTCAGTGTCTCAGTGTCTCAGTGTATCTGTGATTCAGTGTCTCTGTGTCTCAGGGTCCAAAGTCTTAGTGTCTCAGTGTCTCAGTGTCTCTGTGTCTCAGACTCTCAGTGTCTCTGTGTCCCAGTGTCTCTGTGTCTCAGTGTCTCAGAGAATCAGTGCCTCGGTGACTCTCTGTCTGAGAGTATCTGTGCCTCAGTGTTTCAGTGTCACAGGGTCTCAGTGTCTCAGAGTCTCAGAGTCACAGTGTCTCTGTGTCTCAGTGTATCAGTGTCTGAGAGATTCAGTGTCTCTGTGTCTCTCTGTCTCAGTGTCTCTTTGTCCCAGTGTCTCTGTGCGTCAGTGTTGCAGCGTGTCAGTGTCTCAGTGTCTCTGTGTCACAGTGTCTCAGTGTCTCTGTTTCTGTGTGTCTCAGTGTCTCTTTGCCTCACTGTCTCATTGCCTCAATTTCACAGTGTCTCAGATTATCAGTGTCTCAGTGTCTCAGAGTCTCAGTGACTCTGTGTCTCTGTGCCTCACTGTCTCATTGCCTCAGTGTCTCAGAGTCTCAGTGTCTCAGTATCTCTGTGTCTCAGTGTCTCTGTGCCTCAGTGTCTCAGAATCTCAGTGTCTTAGAGTCTCAGTGTCTCAGTTTATCTGTGCCTCAGTGTCTCAGTTTTTCAGGGTATCTGCGTCTCAGAGTATCTTTGTCTCTGTGTCTCAGTGTCTGTGCGTTTCGGTGTTTCTGTGTCTCTGTGTCTTAGTGTCTCTGTGTCTCAGTGACTCTGTGTCTCAGTGTCTCAGTGTCTCAGAGACTCAGAGTCTCTGTGTCTCAGTGTATCAGTGACTCAGAGATTCAGAGTCTCTGTGTCTCAGTGTCTCTGTCCCTCAGTGTCTCAGTGTGTCAGTGTCTCTGTGCCTCAGTGTCTCTGTATCTCAGTGTCTCTGTGTCTCGGAGTCTCAGAGTTTCAGTGTCTCTGTGTCTCTGTGTTTCAGCGTCACAGAGTCTCAGTGTCTCTGTGTCTCAGAGTCTCTGTGTCTCAGTGTCTCTGTGTCTCAGAATCACAGTGTCTCAGAGTCTCAGTGTCTCAGAGTCTCTGTGTATTGGTGCCTCAGTGTCTCAGTGTCTCTGTGCCTCAGTCTATCAGACTCTCAGTGTCTCTGTGTCTCAGTGTCTCAAAGTCTTTGTGTCTCAGTTTCTCAGTGTCTCTGACTCTCAGTGTCTCTGTGTCCAAGTGTCTCTGTGTCTCAGTGTCTCAGAGTCACAGTGTCTCTGTGTCTCTGTGTCTCAGTGTATCAGTGTCTCAGAGACTCAGTGTCTCTGTGTCTCTCTGTCTGAGTGTCTCTGTGCCACAGTGTCACTGAGTCTCTGTGTCTCAGTGTCTCTGTGTCTCAGTGTCTCTGTGCCTCATTGTCCCTGTGTCTCTGTGTCTCTGTGTCTCAGTGTCTCAGCATCTCTGTGCCTCAGTCTATCAGACTCTCAGTGTCTTTGTGTCTCAGTGTCTCTGTGTCTCAGAGACTCAGAGTCTCAGTGTCTCTGTGTCACAGTTTATCTGTGCCTCAGTGTCTCAGTGTCTCAGGGTCTCCGTGTCTCTATGTTTCAGTTTATCTGTGCCTCAGTGTCTCAGTTTCTCAGGGTATCTGCGTCTCAGAGTATCTTTGTCTCTGTGTCTCAATGTCTGTGCGTTTCGGTGTCTCAGTGTATCAGTGTCTCAGAGACTCAGAGTCTCTTTGTCTCTGTAACTGAGTGTCTATGTGCCTCAGTGTCTCAGTGCCTCAGTGTCTCAGTGTGTCAGAGACTCAGTGTCTCTTTGCTCTGTGTCTGAGTGTCTCTGTGCCTCAGTGTCACAGAGGTTCTGTGCCTCAGTGTCTCAGAGTCAAAGTGTCTCAGTGTTTCTCTGTCTCAGTGTCTCTGTGTCTCAGTATCTCTGTGTCTAAGTGTCTCAAAGTCTCAGTGTCTCTCTGTCTCAGTGTCTCTTTGTCTCTGTGTCTGAGTGTCTCTGTGTCTCAGTGTCTCTGTGTCTCAGTGTCTCTTTGTCTCTGTATCTGAGTGTCTCTGTGCCTTAATGTCACAGTGTCTCAGTGTCTAAGATTATCAGTGTCTCTCTGTCTGTGTCTCAGGTTTTCAGTGTCTCAGTGTATCAGTGTCTCGGAGTCTCAGTGTCACAGGTTCTCTGTGTCTCAGTGTCTCAGTGACTCTGTGTCTCAGTGTATCAGTGTCTCAGAGGCTCAGTGTCTCTGTTTCTGTGTGTCTGAGGGTCTCTGTGCCTCACTGTCACATTCCCTCAGTGTCACAGTGTCTCAGATTATCAGTGTTTCAGTGTCTCAGATTATCAGTGTCACAGTGTATCAGTGTCTCAGAGTCTCAGTGTCACAGGTTCTCTGTGTCTCAGTGTCTCAGTGACTCTGTGTCTCAGTGTATCAGTGTCTCAGAGGCTCAGTGTCTCTGTTTCTGTGTGTCTGAGGGTCTCTGTGCCTCACTGTCACATTCCCTCAGTGTCACAGTGTCTCAGATTATCAGTGTCTCAGTGTCTCAGATTATCAGTGTCACAGTGTATCAGTGTCTCAGAGTCTCAGTGTATCTGTTTCTGTGTGTCTGAGTGTCTCCATGCCTCAGTGTCTCATTGCCTCAGTGTCTCAGAGTGTCTGTGTCTCAGTGTCTCTTATCTCATTGTCTCAGAGTCTCACTGTCACAGTGTCTCTGTGTCTCAGTGTCTCAGACTCTCAGTGTCTCTGTGTCCGAGTGTCTCCGTGTCTCAGTGTCTCACAGTCTCTTTGTCTCTGAGACTCAGTGTGTCAGGGAATCAGTGCCTCGGTGTCTCTCTGTCTGAGATTCTCTGTGCCTCAGTGTCACAGTGTCTCAGTGTCTCTGTGTCTCTGTGTCTCTGTGTATCCGTGTGTCAGAGACTTTGTCTCTGTGTCTGAGTGCCTCTGTGCCTCAGTGTCTCAGACTCTCAGTGTCTCTATGTCTCAGTGTCTCTGTGCCTCTGTGTCTCATAGTCTCAGTATCTCAGTGTCTCTGTGTTTCAGTGTCTCTGTGTCTCAGGGTCTCAAAGTCTCAGTGTCTCTGTGTCCCTGTGTCTCTGTGTCTCAGAGTTTCAGAGTCTCTGTGTCCCTGTGTCTCTGTGTCTCTGTGTCTCAGCGTCTCAGTATCTCAGCGTCTCAGTGTCTCGGTGTTTTAGTGTTTCAGAGTCTCAGTGTACCTGTGTTTTAGTGTCTCAGACTCTCAGTGACTCAGACTCTCAGTGTCTCTGTGTCTCAGTTTATCTGTGCCTCAGTGTCTCAGTTTCTCAGGGTATCTGCGTCTCAGAGTATCTTTGTCTCTGTGTCTCAGTGTCTGTGCGTTTCGGTGTCTCTGTGTCTCAGTGCCTCTGTGTCTTAGTGTCTCTGTGTCTCAGTGTCTCTGTGTCTCAGTGTCTCAGAGACTCAGAGTCTCTGTGTCTCAGTGTCTCTGTGTCTCAGTGTATCAGTGTCTCAGAGATTCAGAGTCTCTGGTCTCAGTGTCTCAGTGTCTCTGTCCCTCAGTGTCTCTGTGTCTCAGTGTGTCAGTGTCTCTGTGCCTCAGTGTCTCAGTGTCTCTGTGTCTCAGAGTTTCAGTGTCTCTGTGTCTCTGTGTTTCAGCGTCTCAGAGTCTCAGTGTCTCTGTTCCTCAGAGTCTCTGTGTCTCAGTGTCTCTGTGTCTCAGAGTCACAGTGTCTCAGAGTCTCTGTGTCTCAGTGTCTCTGTGTCTCAGTGTCTCAGAGTCTCAGAGTCTCAGTGTCTCAGAGTCTCTGTGTCTCAGTGTCTCAGTGTCTCTGTCCCTCAGTGTCTCTGTGTCTGTGTCTCAGTGTCTCTGTGCCTCAGTGTCTCTGTGTCTCAGTGTCTCTGTGTCTCAGAGTCTCAGAGTTTCAGTGTCTGTGTCTCTGTGTTTCAGCGTCTCAGAGTCTCAGTGTCTCTGTGTCTCAAAGTCTCTGTGTCTCAATGTCTCTGTGTCTCAGAGTCTCTGTGTCTCAGAGTCTCTGTGTCTCAGTGTCTCTGTGTTTCAGTTTCTCAGTGTCTCTGACTCTCAGTGTCTCTGTGTCCAAGTGTCTCTGTGTCTCAGTGTCTCAGAGTCACAGTGTCTCTGTGTCTCAGTTTATCAGTGTCTCAGAGACTCAGTGTCTCTGTGTCTCTCTGTCTGAGTATCTCTGTGCCTCAGTGTCTCTGTGTCTCTGTGTCTCAGTGTCTCTGTGTCTCTGTGCCTCATTGTCCCTGTGTCTCTGTGTCTCTGTGTCTCAGTGTCTCAGAGTCTCAGAGCCTCAGTGTCTCAGTGTCTCTGTGCCTCTGTGTCTCAGTGTGTCAGAGACTCAGTGTCTCTTTGTCTCTGTGTCACTGTGCCTCTGTGTATCTGTGTCACTGTGTCTCTGTGTCCCAGTGCCTCTGTGTCTCTGTGCCTCAGTGTCTCCGAGTCTTAGTGTGTCAGTGTCTCAGTGTCTCAGTGTCACTGTGCCTCTGTGTATCTGTGTCACTGTGTCTCTGTGTCTCAGTGCCTCTGTGTCTCTGTGTCTCAGTGTCTCAGAGACTCTGTGTCTTGTTACCTCAGTGTCTCAGTGTCTCTGTGCCTCAGTGTCTCCGAGTCTTTGTGTGTCAGTGTCTCAGTGTCACTGTGCCTCTGTGTCTCATAGTCTCAGAGTCTCAGTGTCTCTGTGTCTCAGAGTCTCTGTGTCTCTGTTTCTCTGTGTCTCAGTGTCTCAGTGTCTCAGAGACTCGGTGTCTCTTTGTTTCTGTGTCTGAGTGTCTCTGTGCCTCAGTGTCACAGTGTCTTAGTGTCTCGGTGTCTCAGTGTCTCAGTGTCTCAGTGTATCTGTGATTCAGTGTCTCTGTGTCTCAGGGTCCAAAGTCTTAGTGTCTCAGTGTCTCAGTGTCTCTGTGTCTCAGACTCTCAGTGTCTCTGTGTCCCAGTGTCTCTGTGTCTCAGTGTCTCAGAGAATCAGTGCCTCGGTGACTCCCTGTCTGAGAGTATCTGTGCCTCAGTGTTTCAGTGTCACAGGGTCTCAGTGTCTCAGAGTCTCAGAGTCACAGTGTCTCTGTGTCTCAGTGTATCAGTGTCTGAGAGATTCAGTGTCTCTGTGTCTCTCTGTCTCAGTGTCTCTTTGTCCCAGTGTCTCTGTGCGTCAGTGTTGCAGCGTGTCAGTGTCTCAGTGTCTCTGTGTCACAGTGTCTCAGTGTCTCTGTTTCTGTGTGTCTCAGTGTCTCTTTGCCTCACTGTCTCATTGCCTCAATTTCACAGTGTCTCAGATTATCAGTGTCTCAGTGTCTCAGAGTCTCAGTGACTCTGTGTCTCTGTGCCTCACTGTCTCATTGCCTCAGTGTCTCAGAGTCTCAGTGTCTCAGTATCTCTGTGTCTCAGTGTCTCTGTGCCTCAGTGTCTCAGAATCTCAGTGTCTCAGAGTCTCAGTGTCTCAGTTTATCTGTGCCTCAGTGTCTCAGTTTTTCAGGGTATCTGCGTCTCAGAGTATCTTTGTCTCTGTGTCTCAGTGTCTGTGCGTTTCGGTGTTTCTGTGTCTCTGTGTCTTAGTGTCTCTGTGTCTCAGTGACTCTGTGTCTCAGTGTCTCAGTGTCTCAGAGACTCAGAGTCTCTGTGTCTCAGTGTATCAGTGACTCAGAGATTCAGAGTCTCTGTGTCTCAGTGTCTCTGTCCCTCAGTGTCTCAGTGTGTCAGTGTCTCTGTGCCTCAGTGTCTCTGTATCTCAGTGTCTCTGTGTCTCGGAGTCTCAGAGTTTCAGTGTCTCTGTGTCTCTGTGTTTCAGCGTCACAGAGTCTCAGTGTCTCTGTGTCTCAGAGTCTCTGTGTCTCAGTGTCTCTGTGTCTCAGAATCACAGTGTCTCAGAGTCTCAGTGTCTCAGAGTCTCTGTGTATTGGTGCCTCAGTGTCTCAGTGTCTCTGTGCCTCAGTCTATCAGACTCTCAGTGTCTCTGTGTCTCAGTGTCTCAAAGTCTTTGTGTCTCAGTTTCTCAGTGTCTCTGACTCTCAGTGTCTCTGTGTCCAAGTGTCTCTGTGTCTCAGTGTCTCAGAGTCACAGTGTCTCTGTGTCTCTGTGTCTCAGTGTATCAGTGTCTCAGAGACTCAGTGTCTCTGTGTCTCTCTGTCTGAGTGTCTCTGTGCCACAGTGTCACTGAGTCTCTGTGTCTCAGTGTCTCTGTGTCTCAGTGTCTCTGTGCCTCATTGTCCCTGTGTCTCTGTGTCTCTGTGTCTCAGTGTCTCAGCATCTCTGTGCCTCAGTCTATCAGACTCTCAGTGTCTTTGTGTCTCAGTGTCTCTGTGTCTCAGAGACTCAGAGTCTCAGTGTCTCTGTGTCACAGTTTATCTGTGCCTCAGTGTCTCAGTGTCTCAGGGTCTCCGTGTCTCTATGTTTCAGTTTATCTGTGCCTCAGTGTCTCAGTTTCTCAGGGTATCTGCGTCTCAGAGTATCTTTGTCTCTGTGTCTCAATGTCTGTGCGTTTCGGTGTCTCAGTGTATCAGTGTCTCAGAGACTCAGAGTCTCTTTGTCTCTGTAACTGAGTGTCTATGTGCCTCAGTGTCTCAGTGCCTCAGTGTCTCAGTGTGTCAGAGACTCAGTGTCTCTTTGCTCTGTGTCTGAGTGTCTCTGTGCCTCAGTGTCACAGAGGTTCTGTGCCTCAGTGTCTCAGAGTCAAAGTGTCTCAGTGTTTCTCTGTCTCAGTGTCTCTGTGTCTCAGTATCTCTGTGTCTAAGTGTCTCAAAGTCTCAGTGTCTCTCTGTCTCAGTGTCTCTTTGTCTCTGTGTCTGAGTGTCTCTGTGTCTCAGTGTCTCTGTGTCTCAGTGTCTCTTTGTCTCTGTATCTGAGTGTCTCTGTGCCTTAATGTCACAGTGTCTCAGTGTCTAAGATTATCAGTGTCTCTCTGTCTGTGTCTCAGGTTTTCAGTGTCTCAGTGTATCAGTGTCTCGGAGTCTCAGTGTCACAGGTTCTCTGTGTCTCAGTGTCTCAGTGACTCTGTGTCTCAGTGTATCAGTGTCTCAGAGGCTCAGTGTCTCTGTTTCTGTGTGTCTGAGGGTCTCTGTGCCTCACTGTCACATTCCCTCAGTGTCACAGTGTCTCAGATTATCAGTGTTTCAGTGTCTCAGATTATCAGTGTCACAGTGTATCAGTGTCTCAGAGTCTCAGTGTCACAGGTTCTCTGTGTCTCAGTGTCTCAGTGACTCTGTGTCTCAGTGTATCAGTGTCTCAGAGGCTCAGTGTCTCTGTTTCTGTGTGTCTGAGGGTCTCTGTGCCTCACTGTCACATTCCCTCAGTGTCACAGTGTCTCAGATTATCAGTGTCTCAGTGTCTCAGATTATCAGTGTCACAGTGTATCAGTGTCTCAGAGTCTCAGTGTATCTGTTTCTGTGTGTCTGAGTGTCTCCATGCCTCAGTGTCTCATTGCCTCAGTGTCTCAGAGTGTCTGTGTCTCAGTGTCTCTTATCTCATTGTCTCAGAGTCTCACTGTCACAGTGTCTCTGTGTCTCAGTGTCTCAGACTCTCAGTGTCTCTGTGTCCGAGTGTCTCCGTGTCTCAGTGTCTCACAGTCTCTTTGTCTCTGAGACTCAGTGTGTCAGGGAATCAGTGCCTCGGTGTCTCTCTGTCTGAGATTCTCTGTGCCTCAGTGTCACAGTGTCTCAGTGTCTCTGTGTCTCTGTGTCTCTGTGTATCCGTGTGTCAGAGACTTTGTCTCTGTGTCTGAGTGCCTCTGTGCCTCAGTGTCTCAGACTCTCAGTGTCTCTATGTCTCAGTGTCTCTGTGCCTCTGTGTCTCATAGTCTCAGTATCTCAGTGTCTCTGTGTTTCAGTGTCTCTGTGTCTCAGGGTCTCAAAGTCTCAGTGTCTCTGTGTCCCTGTGTCTCTGTGTCTCAGAGTTTCAGAGTCTCTGTGTCCCTGTGTCTCTGTGTCTCTGTGTCTCAGCGTCTCAGTATCTCAGCGTCTCAGTGTCTCGGTGTTTTAGTGTTTCAGAGTCTCAGTGTACCTGTGTTTTAGTGTCTCAGACTCTCAGTGACTCAGACTCTCAGTGTCTCTGTGTCCCAGTATCTCTGTGTCTCAGTGTCTCAGAGAATCAGTGCCTCGGTGACTCTCTGTCTGAGAGTCTCTGTGCCTCAGTGTTTCAGTGTCTCAGTGTCTCAGTGTCTCAGTGTCTCAGAGATTCAGTGTCTCTGTCTCTCTCTGTCTCAGTGTCTCTGTGTCTCAGTGTCTCTGTGTCTCTATGTCTCTGTGTCTCAGTGTCTCTGTGCCACAGTGTCTCAGAGTCTCAGTGTCTCAGTGTCTCTGTGCCACAGTGTCTCAGACTCTCAGTGTCTCTGTGTCCCAGCATCTCTGTGTCTCAGTGTGTCAGAGAATCAGTGCCTCGGTGACTCTCTGTCTGAGAGTCTCTGTGCCTCAGTGTTTCAGTGTCACAGGGTCTCAGTGTCTCAGTGTCTCCGTGTCTCAGAGTCTCAGAGTCACAGTGTCTCTGTGTCTCAGTGTATCAGTGTCTCAGAGATTCAGTGTCTCTGTGTCTCTCTGTCTCAGTGTCTCTTTGTCCCAGTGTCTCTGTGCGTCAGTGTTGCAGAGTGTCAGTGTCTCAGTGTCTCTGTGTCACAGTGTCTCTGTGTCTCAGTGTCTCTGCGCCTCATTGCCTCAGTGTCTCAGTGTCTCTGTGTCTCAGTGCCTCAGTGTCTCTGTGTCTCTGTGTTTCAGTGTCACAGTGTCTCAGTGTCTCAGTGTCTCAGTGTCTCTGTGTCTCAGAGTCTCAGTGTCTCAGAGTCTCAGTGTCTCAGGATCTCTGTGTCTCAGTGTATCAGTGTCTGAGTGTCTCAGTGTCTCTGTTTCTGTGTGTCTCAGTGTCTCTTTGCCTCACTGTCTCATTGCCTCAATTTCACAGTGTCTCAGATTATCAGTGTCTCAGTGTCTCAGAGTCTCAGTGACTCTGTGTCTCTGTGCCTCACTTTCTCATTGCTTCAGTGTCTCAGTGTCTCAGAGTCTCAGTGTCTCTGTGTCTCAGTTTATCTGTGCCTCAGTGTCTCAGTTTCTCAGGGTATCTGCGTCTCAGAGTATCTTTGTCTCTGTGTCTCAGTGTCTGTGCGTTTCGGTGTCTCTGTGTCTCAGTGTCTCTGTGTCTTAGTGTCTCTGTGTCTCAGTGTCTCTGTGTCTCAGTGTCTCAGTGTCTCAGAGACTCAGAGTCTCTGTGTCTCAGTGTCTCTGTGTCTCAGTGTATCAGTGTCTCAGAGATTCAGAGTCTCTGTGTCTCAGTGTCTCAGTGTCTCTGTCCCTCAGTGTCTCTGTGTCTCAGTGTGTCAGTGTCTCTGTGCCTCAGTGTCTCAGTGTCTCTGTGTCTCAGAGTTTCAGTGTCTCTGTGTCTCTGTGTTTCAGCGTCTCAGAGTCTCAGTGTCTCTGTTCCTCAGAGTCTCTGTGTCTCAGTGTCTCTGTGTCTCAGAGTCACAGTGTCTCAGAGTCTCTGTGTCTCAGTGTCTCTGTGTCTCAGTGTCTCAGTGTCTCAGAGTCTCAGAGTCTCAGTGTCTCAGAGTCTCAGTGTATCAGTGTCTCAGAGATTCAGTGTCTCTGTGTCTCTCTGTCTCAGTGTCTCTGTGTCTGAGTGTCTCAGTGTCTCAGTGTCTCTGCGTCTCAGTGTCTCTGCGTCTCAGTGTCTCAGAGTCACAGTGTCTCTGTGTCTCAGTGTATCAGTGTCTCAGAGATTCAGTGTCTCTGTCTCTCTCTGTCTCAGTGTCTCTGTGTCTCAGTGTCTCTGTGTCTCTATGTCTCTGTGTCTCAGTGTCTCTGTGCCACAGTGTCTCAGAGTCTCAGTGTCTCAGTGTCTCTGTGCCACAGTGTCTCAGAGTCTCAGTGTCTCAGTGTCTCAATGTCTCTGTGTCCCAGCATCTCTGTGTCTCAGTGTGTCAGAGAATCAGTGCCTCGGTGACTCTCTGTCTGAGAGTCTCTGTGCCTCAGTGTTTCAGTGTCACAGGGTCTCAGTGTCTCAGTGTCTCCGTGTCTCAGAGTCTCAGAGTCACAGTGTCTCTGTGTCTCAGTGTATCAGTGTCTCAGAGATTCAGTGTCTCTGTGTCTCTCTGTCTCAGTGTCTCTTTGTCCCAGTGTCTCTGTGCGTCAGTGTTGCAGAGTGTCAGTGTCTCAGTGTCTCTGTGTCACAGTGTCTCTGTGTCTCAGTGTCTCTGCGCCTCATTGCCTCAGTGTCTCAGTGTCTCTGTGTCTCAGTGCCTCAGTGTCTCTGTGTCTCTGTGCCTCAGTGTCACAGTGTCTCAGTGTCTCAGTGTCTCTGTGTCTCAGAGTCTCAGTGTCTCAGAGTCTCAGTGTCTCAGGATCTCTGTGTCTCAGTGTATCAGTGTCTGAGTGTCTCAGTGTCTCTGTTTCTGTGTGTCTCAGTGTCTCTTTGCCTCACTGTCTCATTGCCTCAATTTCACAGTGTCTCAGATTATCAGTGTCTCAGTGTCTCAGAGTCTCAGTGACTCTGTGTCTCTGTGCCTCACTTTCTCATTGCTTCAGTGTCTCAGTGTCTCAGAGTCTCAGTGTCTCTGTGTCTCAGTTTATCTGTGCCTCAGTGTCTCAGTTTCTCAGGGTATCTGCGTCTCAGAGTATCTTTGTCTCTGTGTCTCAGTGTCTCTGTGTCTTAGTGTCTCTGTGTCTCAGTGTCTCTGTGTCTCAGTGTCTCAGTGGCTCAGAGACTCAGAGTCTCTGTGTCTCAGTGTCTCTGTGTCTCAGTGTATCAGTGTCTCAGAGATTCAGAGTCTCTGTGTCTCAGTGTCTCAGTGTCTCTGTCCCTCAGTGTCTCTGTGTCTCAGTGTGTCAGTGTCTCTGTGCCTCAGTGTCTCAGTGTCTCTGTGTCTCAGAGTTTCAGTGTCTCTGTGTCTCTGTGTTTCAGCGTCTCAGAGTCTCAGTGTCTCTGTTCCTCAGAGTCTCTGTGTCTCAGTGTCTCTGTGTCTCAGAGTCACAGTGTCTCAGAGTCTCTGTGTCTCAGTGTCTCTGTGTCTCAGTGTCTCAGAGTCTCAGAGTCTCAGTGTCTCAGAGTCTCTGTGTCTCAGTGTCTCAGTGTCTCTGTCCCTCAGTGTCTCTGTGTCTGTGTCTCAGTGTCTCTGTGCCTCAGTGTCTCTGTGTCTCAGTGTCTCTGTGTCTCAGAGTCTCAGAGTTTCAGTGTCTGTGTCTCTGTGTTTCAGCGTCTCAGAGTCTCAGTGTCTCTGTGTCTCAAAGTCTCTGTGTCTCAATGTCTCTGTGTCTCAGAGTCACAGTGTCTCAGAGTCTCTGTGTCTCAGAGTCTCTGTGTCTCAGTGTCTCTGTGTCTCAGTTTCTCAGTGTCTCTGACTCTCAGTGTCTCTGTGTCCAAGTGTCTCTGTGTCTCAGTGTCTCAGAGTCACAGTGTCTCTGTGTCTCAGTTTATCAGTGTCTCAGAGACTCAGTGTCTCTGTGTCTCTCTGTCTGAGTATCTCTGTGCCTCAGTGTCTCTGTGTCTCTGTGTCTCAGTGTCTCTGTGTCTCTGTGCCTCATTGTCCCTGTGTCTCTGTGTCTCTGTGTCTCAGTGTCTCAGAGTCTCAGAGCCTCAGTGTCTCAGTGTCTCTGTGCCTCTGTGTCTCTGTGTCTCAGAGACTCAGAGTCTCAGTGTCTCTGTGTCACAGTTTATCTGTGCCTCAGTGTCTCAGTGCCTCAGTGTCTCAGTGTGTCAGAGACTCAGTGTCTCTTTGCTCTGTGTCTGAGTGTCTCAGTGCCTCAGTGTCACTGAGTATCTGTGTCTCAGTGTCTCTGTGTCTCAGTGTCTCTGTGCCTCATTGTCCCTGTGTCTCTGTGTCTCTGTGTCTCTGCGTCTCAGTGTCTCAGCATCTCTGTGCCTCAGTCTATCAGACTCTCAGTGTCTTTGTGTCTCAGTGTCTCTGTGGCTCAGAGACTCAGAGTCTCAGTGTCTCTGTGTCACAGTTTATCTGTGCCTCAGTGTCTCAGTGTCTCAGGGTCTCAGTGTCTCTATGTTTCAGTTTATCTGTGCCTCAGTGTCTCAGTTTCTCAGGGTATCTGCGTCTCAGTGTATCTTTGTCTCTGTGTCTCAATGTCTGTGCGTTTCGGTGTCTCAGTGTATCAGTGTCTCAGAGACTCAGAGTCTCTTTGTCTCTGTGACTGAGTGTCTATGTGCCTCAGTGTCTCAGTGCCTCAGTGTCTCAGTGTGTCAGAGACTCAGTGTCTCTTTGTCTCTGTGTCACTGTGCCTCTGTGTATCTGTGTCACTGTGTCTCTGTGTCCCAGTGCCTCTGTGTCTCTGTGCCTCAGTGTCTCCGAGTCTTCGTGTGTCAGTGTCTCAGTGTCTCAGTGTCTCAGTGTCACTGTGCCTCTGTGTATCTGTGTCACTGTGTCTCTGTGTCTCAGTGCCTCTGTGTCTCTGTGTCTCAGTGTCTCAGAGACTCTGTGTCTTGTTACCTCAGTGTCTCAGTGTCTCCGAGTCTTTGTGTGTCAGTGTCTCAGTGTCACTGTGCCTCTGTGTCTCATAGTCTCAGAGTCTCAGTGTCTCTGTGTCTCAGAGTCTCAGTGTCTCTGTTTCTCTGTGTCTCAGTGTATCAGTGTCTCAGCGTCTCAGTGTCTCGGTGTCTCAGTGTTTCAGAGTCTCAGTGTCTCAGTGTCTCAGACTCTCAGTGTCTCTGTGTCCCAGTATCTCTGTGTCTCAGTGTCTCAGAGAATCAGTGCCTCGGTGACTCTCTGTCTGAGAGTCTCTGTGCCTCATTGTTTCAGTGTCACAGTGTCTCAGTGTCTCTGTGTCTCAGTGTCTCAGAGTCACAGTGTCTCTGTGTCTCTCTGTCTCAGTGTCTCTGTGTCTGAGTGTCTCAGTGTGTCAGAGTTTCAGTGTCTCTATGTCTCAGTATCTCTCTGTCTCAGTGCCTCAGTGTCTCTGTGTCTCTGTGCCACAGTGTCTCAGAGTCTCAGTGTCTCAGTGTCTCTGTCTGTCAGTGTCTCTGTGTCTCAGTGTCTCTTTGCCTCAGTATCTCTGTGTCTCAGTGCCTCAGTGTCTCTGTGTCTCAGTGTCTCCGTGTCTCAGTGTCTCTGCGCCTTAGTGTATCTGTGTCTCTGTGTCTCAGTGCCTCAGTGTCTCTGTGTCTCATTGTCTCCGTGTCTCACTGTTTCTGCGCATCAGTGTATCTGTGTCTCTGAGTCTCAGTGCCTCAGTGCCTCAGTGTCTCTGTGTCTCAGTGTCTCTGTGTCTCAGTGTCTCTGCGCCTCAGTGTATCTGTGTCACTGTGTCTCTGTGTCTCTGTGTCTCTGTGTCTCAGAGACTCTGTGTCTTGTTACCTCAGTGTCTCAGTCTCTCTGAGCCTCAGTGTCTCCGAGTCTTAGTGTGTCAGTGTCTCAGTGTCACTGTGCATCTGTGTATCTGTGTCACTGTGTCTCTGTGTCTCAGTGCCTCTGTGTCTCTGTGTCTCAATGTCTCAGAGACTCTGTGTCTTGTTACCTCAGTGTCTCAGTGTCTCTGTGCCTCAGTCTATCAGACTCTCAGCGTCTCAGTGTCTTTGTGCCTCAGTGTCTCCGAGTCTTAGTGTGTCAGTGTCTCAGTGTCTCAGTGTCACTGTGCCTCTGTGTCTCATAGTCTCAGAGTCTCAGAGTCTCAGTGTCTCTGTGTCTCAGAGTCTCAGTGTCTATGTTTCTCTGTGTCTCAGTGTATCAGTGTCTCAGAGACTCAGTGTCTCTTTGTTTCTGTGTCTGAGAGTCTCTGTGTCTCAGTGTCTCTGTATCTCAGTCTCTGTGTCTCTGTGTCCCAGTGTCTCTGTGTCTCAGTGTCTCAGAGAATCAGTGCCTCGGTGACTCTCTGTCTGAGAGTCTCTGTGCCTCAGTGTTTCAGTGTCACAGGGTCTCAGTGTCACAGTGTCTCCGTGTCTCAGTGTCTCAGTGTCTCTGTGTCTCAGTGTCTCCGTGTCTCAGTGTCTCTGCGCCTCAGTGTATCTGTGTCTCTGTGTCTCAGTGCCTCAGTGTCTCTGTGTCTCATTGTCTCCGTGTCTCACTGTTTCTGCGCATCAGTGTATCTGTGTCTCTGAGTCTCAGTGCCTCAGTGTCTCTCTGTCTCAGTGTCTCTGTGTCTCAGTGTCTCTGTGTCTCAGTGCCTCTGTGTCTCTGTGTCTCTGTGTCTCAGTGTCTCAGAGACTCTGTGTCTTGTTACCTCAGTGTCTCAGTGTCTCTGTGCCTCAGTGTCTCCGAGTCTTAGTGTGTCAGTGTCTCAGTGTCTCAGTGTCACTGTGCCTCTGTGTATCTGTGTCACTGTGTCTCTGTGTCTCAGTGCCTCTGTGTCTCTGTGTCTCAATGTCTCAGAGACTCTGTGTCTTGTTACCTCAGTGTCTCAGTGTCTCTGTGCCTCAGTCTATCAGACTCTTAGTGTCTCATTGTCTCTGTGCCTCAGTGTCTCCGAGTCTTAGTGTGTCAGTGTCTCAGTGTCTCAGTGTCATTGTGCCTCTGTGTCTCATAGTCTCAGAGTCTCAGTGTCTCTGTGTCTCAGAGTCTCAGTGTCTCTGTTTCTCTGTGTCTCAGTGTATCAGTGTCTCAGAGACTCAGTGTCTCTTTGTTTCTGTGGCTGAGTGTCTCTGTGTCTCAGTGTCTCTGTGTCTCAGACTCTCAGTGTCTCTGTGTCCCAGTGTCTCTGTGTCTCAGTGTCTCAGTGACTCAGAGATTCAGAGTCTCTGTGTCTCAGTGTCTCAGTCCCTCAGTGTCTCTGTGTGTCAGAGTCTCAGTGTCTCAGAGTCTCAGTGTCTCAGGATCTCTGTGTCTCAGTGTATCAGTGTCTGAGTGTCTCAGTGTCTCTGTTTCTGTGTGTCTCGTTGTCTCTTTGCCTCACTGTCTCATTGCCTCAATTTCACAGTGTCTCAGATTATCAGTGTCTCAGTGTCTCAGAGTCTCAGTGACTCTGTGTCGCTGTGCCTCACTTTCTCATTGCTTCAGTGTCTCAGAGTCTCAGTGTCTCAGTATCTCTGTGTCTCAGTTTATCTGTGCCTCAGTGTCTCAGTTTCTCAGGGTATCTGCGTCTCGGAGTATCTTTGTCTCTGTGTCTCAGTGTCTGTGCGTTTCGGTGTCTCTGTGTCTCAGTGTCTCTGTGTCTTAGTGTCTCTGTGTCTCAGTGTCTCTGTGTCTCAGTGTCTCAGTGTCTCAGAGACTCAGAGTCTCTGTGTCTCAGTGTCTCTGTGTCTCAGTGTATCAGTGTCTCAGAGATTCAGAGTCTCTGTGTCTCAGTGTCACAGTGTCTCTGTCCCTCAGTGTCTCTGTGTCTCAGTGTGTCAGTGTCTCTGTGCCTCAGTGTCTCAGTGTCTCTGTGTCTCAGAGTTTCAGTGTCTCTGTGTCTCTGTGTTTCAGCGTCTCAGAGTCTCAGTGTCTCTGTGTCTCAGAGTCTCTGTGTCTCAGTGTCTCTGTGTCTCAGAGTCACAGTGTCTCAGAGTCTCTGTGTCTCAGTGTCTCTGTGTCTCAGTGTCTCAGAGTCTCAGAGTCTCAGTGTCTCAGAGTCTCTGTGTCTCAGTGTCTCAGTGTCTCTGTCCCTCAGTGTCTCTGTGTCTGTGTCTCAGTGTCTCTGTGCCTCAGTGTCTCTGTGTCTCAGTGTCTCTGTGTCTCAGAGTCTCAGAGTTTCAGTGTCTGTGTCTCTGTGTTTCAGCGTCTCAGAGTCTCAGTGTCTCTGTGTCTCAAAGTCTCTGTGTCTCAATGTCTCTGTGTCTCAGAGTCACAGTGTCTCAGAGTCTCTGTGTCTCAGAGTCTCTGTGTCTCAGTGTCTCTGTGTCTCAGTTTCTCAGTGTCTCTGACTCTCAGTGTCTCTGTGTCCAAGTGTCTCTGCGTCTCAGTGTCTCAGAGTCACAGTGTCTCTGTTTCTCTGTGTCTCAGTGTATCAGTGTCTCAGAGACTCAGTGTCTCTTTGTCTCTCTGTCTGAGTATCTCTGTGCCTCAGTGTCTCTGTGTCTCTGTGTCTCAGTGTCTCTGTGTCTCTGTGCCTCATTGTCCCTGTGTCTCTGTGTCTCTGTGTCTCTGTGTCTCAGTGTCTCAGTGTCTCAGAGTCTCAGAGCCTCAGAGCCTCAGTGTCTCTGTGCCTCTGTGTCTCTGTGTCTCAGAGACTCAGAGTCTCAGTGTCCAAAAATGTGCGGGTTAGGTTCATTGGCTATGCTAAAATTGCCCCTTAGTATCCTGGGATGTATAGGTTAGAGGGATTAGCAGGTAAAATGTGTAGGGATATGGGGATAGGGTCTGGGTGGGATTGTGTTCGGTGCAGACTCGATGGGCCGAAGGGCCTGTTTCTGCACTGTAGGGTTCTATGTCTCTGTGTCACAGTTTATCTGTGCCTCAGTGTCTCAGTGTCTCAGAGTCTCCTTGTCTTTATGTTTCAGTTTTTCTGTGCCTCAGTGTCTCAGTTTCTCAGGGTATCTGCGTCTCAGAGTATCTTTGTCTCTTTGTCTCAATGTCTGTGCATTTCGGTGTCTCAGTGTATCAGTGTCTCAGAGTCTCAGTGTCTCTTTGTCTCTGTGACTGAGTGTCTATGTGCCTCAGTGTCTCTGTGCCTCAGTGTCTCAGTGTGTCAGAGACTAAGTGTCTCTTTGTCTCTGTGTCTGAGTGTCTCTGTGCCTCAGTGTCACAGAGTCTCTGTGTCTCAGTGTCTCAGAGTCAAATTATCTCAGTGTCTCAGTGTTCTCTGTCTCAGTGTCTCTGTGTCTCAGTGTCTCTGTGTCTCAGTGTCTCTTTGTCTCTGTATCTGAGTGTCTCTGTGCCTCAATGTCACAGTGTCTCAGTGTCTAAGATTATCGTTGTCTCTCTGTCTGTGTCTCAGGTTCTCAGTGTCTCAGTGTATCAGTGTCTCGGAGTCTCAGTGTCTCAGGTTCTCTGTGTCTCAGTGTCTCAGTGTCTCTGTGTCTCAGTATCTCAGTGACTCTGTGTCTCAGTGTATCAGTGTCTCAGAGGCTCCGTGTCTCTGTTTCTGTGTGTCTGAGGGTCTCTGTGCCTCACTGTCTCTGTGTCTCTGTGCCTCAGTGTCTCTGTGTCTCAGTTCTCATTGCCTCAGTCTCTCAGAGTCTCTGTGTCTCTGTGTCTCAGTGACTCTGTGTCTCAGTGTATCAGTGTCTCAGAGGCTCAGTGTCTCTGTTTCTGTGTGTCTGAGGGTCTCTGTGCCTCAGTGTCTCTGTGTCTCAGTTCTCATTGCCTCAGTCTCTCAGAGTCTCTGTGTCTCTGTGTCTCAGTGCCTCTGTGTCTCAGTGTCCCTGTGCCTATTAGTCTCAGAGTCTCAGAGTATCAGTGTTTCAGTGTCTCAGTGTCTGAGAGTCTCAGTATCTCTGTGTCTCAGAGTCTCAGTGTCTCAGTGTCTCTGTGTCTCAGTGTCTCTGTGTCTCATTGTCTCAGAGTCTCACTGTCACAGTGTCTCAGTGTCTCTGTATCTCAGGGTCTCAGTGTCTCAGTGTCTCTGTGTCTCAGTGTCTCTGTGTCTCAGTGTCTCAGACTCTCAGTGTCTCTGTTTCCGTGTGTCTCCGTGTCTCAGTGACTCACAATCTGTTCGTCTCTGAGACTCAGTGTCTCAGGGAATCAGTGCCTCGGTGTCTCTCTGTCTGAGATTCTCTGTGCCTCAGTGTCACTGTGTCTCAGTGTCACTGTGTCTCAGTGTCTCTGTGTCTCAGTGTATCCGGGTGTCAGAGACTGAGTGCCCCATTGTCTCTGTGTCTCTGTGTCTGAGTGTCTTTGTGCCTCAGTGTCTCAGACTCTCAGTGTCTCTGTGTCTCAGTGTCTCAGACTCTCAGTGTCTCTGTGCCTCTGTGTCTCGTAGTCTCAGTATCTCAGTGTCTCTGTGTTTCAGTGTCTCAGGGTCTCAAAGTCTCAGTGTCTCTGTGTCCCTGTGTCTCTGTGTCTCAGTGTATCAGTGTCTCAGCGTCTCAGTGTCTCGGTGTCTCAGTGTTTCAGAGTCTCAGTGTCTCAGTGTCTCAGACTCTCAGTGTCTCTGTGTCCCAGTATCTCTGTGTCTCAGTGTCTCAGAGAATCAGTGCCTCGGTGACTCTCTGTCTGAGAGTCTCTGTGCCTCATTGTTTCAGTGTCACAGTGTCTCAGTGTCTCTGTGTCTCAGTGTCTCAGAGTCACAGTGTCTCTGTGTCTCTCTGTCTCAGTGTCTCTGTGTCTGAGTGTCTCAGTGTGTCAGAGTTTCAGTGTCTCTATGTCTCAGTATCTCTGTGTCTCAGTGCCTCAGTGTCTCTGTGTCTCTGTGCCACAGTGTCTCAGAGTCTCAGTGTCTCAGTGTCTCTGTCTGTCAGTGTCTCTGTGTCTCAGTGTCTCTTTGCCTCAGTATCTCTGTGTCTCAGTGCCTCAGTGTCTCTGTGTCTCAGTGTCTCCGTGTCTCAGTGTCTCTGCGCCTTAGTGTATCTGTGTCTCTGTGTCTCAGTGCCTCAGTGTCTCTGTGTCTCATTGTCTCCGTGTCTCACTGTTTCTGCGCATCAGTGTATCTGTGTCTCTGAGTCTCAGTGCCTCAGTGTCTCTGTGTCTCAGTGTCTCTGTGTCTCAGTGTCTCTGCGCCTCAGTGTATCTGTGTCACTGTGTCTCTGTGTCTCTGTGTCTCTGTGTCTCAGAGACTCTGTGTCTTGTTACCTCAGTGTCTCAGTGTCTCTGAGCCTCAGTGTCTCCAAGTCTTAGTGTGTCAGTGTCTCAGTGTCACTGTGCCTCTGTGTATCTGTGTCACTGTTTCTCTGTGTCTCAGTGCCTCTGTGTCTCTGTGTCTCAATGTCTCAGAGACTCTGTGTCTTGTTACCTCAGTGTCTCAGTGTCTCTGTGCCTCAGTCTATCAGACTCTCAGTGTCTCAGTGTCTTTGTGCCTCAGTGTCTCCGAGTCTTAGTGTGTCAGTGTCTCAGTGTCTCAGTGTCACTGTGCCTCTGTGTCTCATAGTCTCAGAGTCTCAGTGTCTCTGTGTCTCAGAGTCTCAGTGTCTCTGTTTCTCTGTGTCTCAGTGTATCAGTGTCTCAGAGACTCAGTGTCTCTTTGTTTCTGTGTCTGAGTGTCTCTGTGTCTCAGTGTCTCTGTATCTCAGACTCTGTGTCTCTGTGTCCCAGTGTCTCTGTGTCTCAGTGTCTCAGAGAATCAGTGCCTCGGTGACTCTGAGTCTGAGAGTCTCTGTGCCTCAGTGTTTCAGTGTCACAGGGTCTCAGTGTCTCAGTGTCTCAGTGTCTCAGTGTCTCAGTGTCTCTGTGTCTCAGTGTCTCCGTGTCTCAGTGTCTCTGCGCCTCAGTGTATCTGTGTCTCTGTGTCTCAGTGCCTCAGTGTCTCATTGTCTCCGTGTCTCACTGTTTCTGCGCATCAGTGTATCTGTGTCTCTGAGTCTCAGTGCCTCAGTGTCTCTCTGTCTCAGTGTCTCTGTGTCTCAGTGTCTCTGTGTCTCAGTGCCTCTGTGTCTCTGTGTCTCTGTGTCTCTGTGTCTCAGTGTCTCAGAGACTCTGTGTCTTGTTACCTCAGTGTCTCAGTGTCTCTGTGCCTAAGTGTTTCCGAGTCTTAGTGTGTCAGTGCCTCAGTGTCTCAGTGTCACTGTGCCTCTGTGTCTCATAGTCTCAGAGTCTCAGTGTCTCTGTGTCTCAGAGTCTCAGTGTCTCTGTTTCTCTGTGTCTCAGTGTATCAGTGTCTCAGAGACTCAGTGTCTCTTTGTTTCTGTGTCTGAGTGTCTCTGTGTCTCAGTGTCTCTGTATCTCAGACTCTCAGTGTCTCTGTGTCCCAGTGTCTCTGTGTCTCAGTGTCTCAGTGACTCAGAGATTCAGAGTCTCTGTGTCTCAGTGTCTCAGTGTCTCTGTCCCTCAGTGTCTCTGTGTCTCAGTGTCTCTGTGTCTCAGAGTCTCAGAGTTTCAGTGTCTCTGTGTCTCTGTGTTTCAGCGTCTCAGAGTCTCAGTGTCTCTGTGTCTCAGAGTCTCTGTGTCTCAGTGTCTCTGTGTCTCAGAATCACAGTGTCTCAGAGTCTCAGTGTCTCAGAGTCTCTGTTTCTCTGTGTCTCAGTGTATCAGTGTCTCAGAGACTCAGTGTCTCTTTGTTTCTGTGTCTGAGTGTCTCTGTTTCTCAGTGTCTCTGTGTCTCAGACTCTCAGTGTCTCTGTGTCCCAGTGTCCCTGTGTCTCAGTGTCTCAGAGAATCAGTGCCTCGGTGACTCTCTGTCTGAGAGTCTCTATGCCTCAGTGTTTCAGTGTCACAGGGTCTCAGTGTCTCAGTGTCTCCGTGTCTCAGTGTCTCAGAGTCTCAGAGTCACAGTGTCTCTGTGTCTCAGTGTCTCAGTGTCTCAGTGTCTCGGTGCCTCATTGTTTCAGTGTCACAGTGTCTCAGTGTCTCAGTGTCTCTGTGTCTCAGTGTCTCAGAGTCACAGTGTCTCTGTGTCTCTCTGTCTCAGTGTCTCTGTGTCTGAGTGTCTCAGTGTGTCAGAGTTTCAGTGTCTCTATGTCTCAGTATCCCTGTGTCTCAGTGCCTCAGTGTCTCTGTGTCTCTGTGCCACAGTGTCTCAGAGTCTCAGTGTCTCTGTGTGTCAGTGTCTCTGTGTCTCAGTGTCTCTGTGTCTCAGTGTCTCTGCGCCTCAGTGTATCTGTGTCACTGTGTCTCTGTGTCTCTGTGTCTCTGTGTCTCAGAGACTCTGTGTCTTGTTACCTCAGTGTCTCAGTGTCTCTGTGCCTCAGTGTCTCCGAGTCTTAGTGTGTCAGTGTCTCAGTGTCACTGTGCCTCTGTGTATCTGTGTCACTGTGTCTCTGTGTCTCAGTGCCTCTGTGTCTCTGTGTCTCAATGTCTCAGAGACTCTGTGTCTTGTTACCTCAGTGTCTCAGTGTCTCTGTGCCTCAGTCTATCAGACTCTCGGTGTCTCAGTGTCTCTGTGCCTCAGTGTCTCCGAGTCTTAGTGTGTCAGTGTCTCAGTGTCACTGTGCCTCTGTGTCTCATAGTCTCAGAGTCTCAGTGTCTCTGTGTCTCAGAGTCTCAGTGTCTCTGTTTCTCTGTGTCTCAGTGTATCAGTGTCTCAGAGACTCAGTGTCTCTTTGTTTCTGTGTCTGAGTGTCTCTGGGTCTCAGTGTCTCTGTGTCTCAGACTCTCAGTGTCTCTGTGTCCCAGTGTCTCTGTGTCTCAGTGTCTCAGAGAATCAGTGCCTCGGTGACTCTCTGTCTGAGAGTCTCTGTGCCTCAGTGTTTCAGTGTCACAGGGTCTCAGTGTCTCAGTGTCTCAGTGTCTCAGTGTCTCCGTGTCTCAGTGTCTCAGTGTCTCTGTGTCTCTGTGTCTCTGTGTCTCAGTGTCTCCGTGTCTCAGTGTCTCTGCGCCTCAGTGTATCTGTGTCTCTGTGTCTCAGTGCCTCAGTGTCTCTGTGTCTCATTGTCTCCGTGTCTCACTGTTTCTGCGCATCAGTGTATCTGTGTCTCTGAGTCTCAGTGCCTCAGTGTCTCTCTGTCTCAGTGACTCTGTGTCTCAGTGTCTCTGCGCCTCAGTGTCTCTGTGTCACTGTGTCTCTGTGTCTCAGTGCCTCTGTGTCTCTCTGTCTCAGTGTCTCAGAGACTCTGTGTCTTGTTACCTCAGTGTCTCAGTGTCTCTGTGCCTCAGTGTCTCCGAGTCTTAGTGTGTCAGTGTCTCAGTGTCTCAGTGTCACTGTGCCTCTGTGTATCTGTGTCACTCTGTCTCTGTGTCTCAGTGCCTCTGTGTCTCTGTGTCTCAATGTCTCAGAGACTCTGTGTCTTGTTACCTCAGTGTCTCAGTGTCTCTGTGCCTCAGTCTATCAGACTCTTAGTGTGTCAGTGTCTCTGTGCCTCAGTGTCTCCGAGTCTTAGTGTGTCAGTGTCTCAGTGTCTCAGTGTCACTGTGCCTCTGTGTCTCATAGTCTCAGAGTCTCAGTGTCTCTGTGTCTCAGAGTCTCAGTGTCTCTGTTTCTCTGTGTCTCAGTGTATCAGTGTCTCAGAGACTCAGTGTCTCTTTGTTTCTGTGTCTGAGTGTCTCTGTGTCTCAGTGTCTCTGTGTCTCAGTGTCTCTGTGTCTCAGACTCTCAGTGTCTCTGTGTCCCAGTGTCTCTGTGTCTCAGTGTCTCAGAGAATCAGTGCCTCGGTGACTCTCTGTCTGAGAGTCTCTGTACCTCAGTGTTTCAGTGTCACAGGGTCTCAGTGTCTCAGTGTCTCCGTGTCTCAGTGTCTCAGAGTCTCAGAGTCACAGTGTCTCTGTGCCTCAGTGTCTCTGTGTCTCAGTGTCTCTGTGTCTCAGAGTCTCAGAGTTTCAGTGTCTGTGTCTCTGTGTTTCAGCGTCTCAGAGTCTCAGTGTCTCTGTGTCTCAGAGTCTCTGTGTCTCAATGTCTCTGTGTCTCAGAGTCACAGTGTCTCTGACTCTCAGTGTCTCTGTGTCCAAGTGTCTCTGTGTCTCAGTGTCTCAGAGTCACAGTGTCTCTGTGTCTCAGTGTATCAGTGTCTCAGAGACTCAGTGTCTCTGTGTCTCTCTGTCTGAGTATCTCTGTGCCTCAGTGTCACTGAGTCTCTGTGTCTCAGTGTCTCTGTGCCTCATTGTCCCTGTGTTTCTGTGTCTCAGTGTCTCTGTGTCTCTGTGCCTCATTGTCCCTGTGTCTCTGTGTCTTTGTGTCTCTGTGTATCAGTGTCTCAGAGGCACAGTGTCTCTGTTTCTGTGTGTCTGTGGGTCTCTGTGACTCACTGTCACATTCCCTCAGTGTCACAGTGTCTCAGTGTCTCAGATTATCAGTGTTTCAGTGTCTCAGATTATCAGTGTCACAGTGTATCAGTGTCTCAGAGTCTCGGTGTATCTGTTTCTGTGTGTCTGAGTGTCTCCATGCCTCAGTGTCTCATTGCTTCAGTGTCTCAGTGTCTCTGTGTCTCAGTGTCTCTGTATCTCATTGTCTCAGAGTCTCACTGTCACAGTGTCTCTGTGTCTCAGTGTCTCAGACTCTCAGTGTCTCTGTGTCCCAGTGTCTCCGTGTCTCCGTGTCTCAGTGTCTCAGTGTCTCAGTGTCTCACAGTCTCTTTGTCTCTGAGACTCAGTGTGTCAGGGAATCAGTGCCTCGGTGTCTCTCTGTGCCTCTGTGTCACAGTGTCTCAGTGTCTCTGTGTCTCAGTGTATCCGTGTGTCAGAGACTTTGTCTCTGTGTCTGAGTGCCTCTGTGCCTCAGTGTCTCAGACTCTCAGTGTCTCTGTGTCTCAGTGTCTCAAAGTCTTTGTGTCCCAGTGTCTCAGTGTCTCAGACTCTCAGTGTCTCTGTGTCTCAGTGTCTCTGTGCCTCTGTGTCTCATAGTCTCAGTATCTCAGTGTCTCTGTGTTTCAGTGTCTCTGTGTCTCAGGGTCTCAAAGTCTCAGTGTCTCCGTGTCCCTGTGTCTCTGTGTCTCAGTGTATCAGTGTCTCAGCGTCTCAGTGTCTCGGTGTCTCAGTGTTTCAGAGTCTCAGTGTATCTGTGTTTCAGTGTCTCAGACTCTCAGTGTCTCTGTGTCCCAGTATCTATGTGTCTCAGTGTCTCAGAGAATCAGTGCCTCGGTGACTCTCTGTCTGACAGTCTCTGTGCCTCAGTGTTTCAGTGTCTCTGTGTCTCAGTGTCTCTGTGTCTCTGTGTCTCAGTGTCTCAGAGTCACAGTGTCTCTGTGTCTCAGTGTATCAGTGTCTCAGAGATTCAGTGTCTCTGTGTCTCTCTGTCTCAGTGTCTCTGTGTCTGAGTGTCTCAGTGTCTCAGTGTCGCTGTGTCTCTATGTCTCTGTGTCTCAGTGCCTCTGTGCCACAGTGTCTCAGAGTCTCAGTGTCTCAGTGTCTCTGCGTCTCAGTGTCTCAGAGTCACAGTGTCTCTGTGTCTCAGTGTATCAGTGTCTCAGAGATTCAGTGTCTTTGTCTCTCTCTGTCTCAGTGTCTCTGTGTCTCAGTGTCTCTGTGTCTCTATGTCTCTGTGTCTCAGTGTCTCTGTGCCACAGTGTCTCAGAGTCTCAGTGTCTCAGTGTCTTTGTGCCACAGTGTCTCAGAGTCTCAGTGTCTCAGTGTCTCAATGTCTCTGTGTCCCAGTATCTCTGTGTCTCAGTGTGTCAGAGAATCAGTGCCTCGGTGACTCTCTGTCTGAGAGTCTCTGTGCCTCAGTGTTTCAGTGTCACAGGGTCTCAGTGTCTCAGTGTCTCCGTGTCTCAGAGTCTCAGAGTCACAGTGTCTCTGTGTCTCAGTGTGTCAGTGTCTCAGAGATTCAGTGTCTCTGTGTCTCTCTGTCTCAGTGTCTCTTTGTCCCAGTGTCTCTGTGCGTCAGTGTTGCAGAGTGTCAGTGTCTCAGTGTCTCTGTGTCACAGTGTCTCTGTGTCTCAGTGTCTCTGCGCCTCATTGCCTCAGTGTCTCAGTGTCTCTGTGTCTCAGTGCCTCAGTGTCTCTGTGTCTCTGTGCCTCAGTGTCACAGTGTCTCAGTGTCTCAGTGTCTCAGTGTCTCTGTGTCTCAGTGTCTCAGTGTCTCAGTGTCTTAGAGTCACATTGTCTCTGTGTCTCAGTGTCTCAGTGTCCAGTGTCTCAGCGTCTCTGAGTCTCAGTGTCACAATGTCTCAGAATCTCTGTGTCTCAGTGTTTCAGTGTCTCAGTGTTTCAGTGCATCAGTGTCTCAAACACACTGTGTCACTGAGTTTCTCTGTGTTGAGTGTCTCTGTGCCTCAGTGTCTCAGAGTCTCAGAGTCTCAACGACTCTGTGTCACAGTGTCTCAGTGTATCAGCATCTCAGAGTCTCAGTGTCTCTGTGTCTCAGTGTCTCTGTGTCTCTGTGGCTCAGTGTCTCTGTGTCTCAGTGTCTCTGTGTCTCAGAGTCTCAGTCTATCAGACTCTCAATGTCTCTGTGTCTCTGTGTCTCAAAGGCTCAGTGTCTCTGTGTCTCAGTGTCTCAGAGTCACAGTGTCTCTGTGTCTCTCTGTCTGAGTGTTTCTATGCCTCAGTGTCACAGTATCTCAGTGTCCTAGAGTCTCAGTGAGTCTGTCTCTGTGTCTCAGTGTCTCAGTTTCTCAGTGTCACTGTGCCTCAGTGTATCTGTGTCTCAGTGTATCTGTGTCTCAGTGTCTCCGTGTCTCAGTGTCTCTGCGCCTCAGTGTATCTGTGTCTCTGTGTCTCAGTGCCTCAGTGTCTCTGTGGCTCATTGTCTCCGTGTCTCACTGTTTTTGCGCATCAGTGTATCTGTGTCTCTGAGTCTCAGTGCCTCAGTGTCTCTGTGTCTCAGTGTCTCTGTGTCTCTGTGTCTCTGTGTCTCAGTGTCTCAGAGACTCTGTGTCTTGTTACCTCAGTGTCTCAGTGTCTCTGTGCCTCAGTGTCTCCGAGTCTTAGTGTGTCAGTGTCTCAGTGTCTCAGTGTCACTGTGCCTCTGTGTATCTGTGTCACTGTGTCTCTGTGTCTCAGTGCCTCTGTGTCTCTGTGTCTCAATGTCTCAGAGACTCTGTGTCTTGTTACCTCAGTGTCTCAGTGTCTCTGTGCCTCAGTCTACTAGACTCTTAGTGTCTCAGTGTCTCTGTGCCTCAGTGTCTCCGAGTCTTAGTGTGTCTGCGTCTCAGAGACTCAGTTTCTCTTTGTCTCTGAGTCTGAGTGTCTCTGTGCGTCAATATCACAGTGTCTCAGTGTCCCAGTGACTCTGTGTCTCAGTGTCTCAGAGTCTAAGTGTCTCTGTGTCTCAGTGCCTCTGTGTCTCAGTGTCTCTGTGCCTCAGTGTCTCATTGCCTCAGTGTCTCAGAGTCTCAGTGTCTCTGTGTCTCAGTCTATCAGACTCTCAGTGTCTCTGTGTCTCAGTGTCTCTGTGTCTCAGAGACTCAGTGTCTCTGTGTCTCAGTGTCTTAGTATCTCAAAGTCTCAGTGTCACAGTGTCTCTGTGTCTCAGTGTCTCAAAGTCTTTGTGTCTCATTTTCTCTGACTCTCAGTGTCTCTGTGTCCAAGTGTCTCTGTGTCTCAGTGTCTCAGAGTCACAGTGTCTCTGTGTCTCAGTGTCTCTGTGTCTCAGACTCTCAGTGTCTCTGTGTCCCAGTGTCTCTGTGTCTCAGTGTCTCAGAGAATCAGTGCCTCGGTGACTCTCTGTCTGAGAGTCTCTGTGCCTCAGTGTTTCAGTGTCACAGGGCCTCAGTGTCTCAGTGTCTCCGTGTCTCAGTGTCTCAGTGTCTCTGTGTCTCAGTGTCTCCGTGTCTCAGTGTCTCTGCGCCTCAGTGTATCTGTGTCTCTGTGTCTCAGTGCCTCAGTGTCTCTGTGGCTCATTGTCTCCGTGTCTCACTGTTTCTGCGCATCAGTGTATCTGTGTCTCTGCGTCTCAGTGCCTCAGTGTCTCTCTGTCTCAGTGTCTCTGTGTCTCAGTGTCTCTGCGCCTCATTGTATCTGTGTCACTGTGTCTCTGTGTCTCAGTGCCTCTGTGTCTCTGTGTCTCTGTGTCTCAGTGTCTCAGAGACTCTGTGTCTTCTTACCTCAGTGTCTCAGTGTCTCTGTGCCTCAGTGTCTCCGAGTCTTAGTGTGTCAGTGTCTCAGTGTCTCAGTGTCACTGTGCCTCTGTGTATCTGTGTCACTGTGTCTCTGTGTCTCAGTGCCTCTGTGTCTCTGTGTCTCAATGTCTCAGAGACTCTGTGTCTTGTTACCTCAGTGTCTCAGTGTCTCTGTGCCTCAGTCTATCAGACTCTTAGTGTCTCAGTGTCTCTGTGCCTCAGTGTCTCCGAGTCTTAGTGTGTCAGTGTCTCAGTGTCTCAGTGTCACTGTGCCTCTGTGTCTCATAGTCTCAGAGTCTCAGTGTCTCTGTGTCTCAGAGTCTCAGTGTCTCTGTTTCTCTGTGTCTCAGTGTATCAGTGTCTCAGAGACTCAGTGTCTCTTTGTTTCTGTGTCTGAGTGTCTCTTTGTCTCAGTGTCTCTGTGTCTCAGACTCTCAGTGTCTCTGTGTCCCAGTGTCTCTGTGTCTCAGAGTCTCAGAGTTTCAGTGTCTCTGTGTCTCTGTGTTTCAGTGTCTCTGTCCCTCAGTGTCTCTGTGTCTCAGTGTCTCTGTGTCTCAGAGACACAGTGTCTCTGTGTCTCTCTAGCTGAGTGTTTCTGTGCCTCAGTGTCACAGTGTCTCAGTGTCCTAGAGTCTCAGTGAGTCTGTCTCTGTGTCTCAGTGTCTCAGTTTCTCAGTGTCACTGTGCCTCAGTGTATCTGTGTCTCAGTGTCTCTGTGTCTCTGTGTCTCAGTGCCTCAGTGCCTCAGTGCCTCAGTATATCTGTGTCTCAGTGTCTCTGTGTCTCAGTGTCTCTGTGTCTCTGTGTCCCAGTGCCTCAGTGTCACAGAGTCTCAGTGTCTCTGTGTCTCTGTGTCTCAGTGCCTCAGTGTCTCGTGTCTCTGTGTCTCAGTGTCTCTGCGCCTCAGTGTTTCACTGCCTCAGTGTCTCAGAGTCTCAGTGTCTCTGTGTCAGAGTGTGTCTGCGTCTCAGAGACTCAGTGTCTCTTTGTCTCTGAGTCTGAGTGTCTCTGTGCGTCAATATCACAGTGTCTCAGTGTCCCAGTGACTCTGTGCTTCAGTGTCTCAGATTCTCGGTGTCTCTGTGTCTCAGTGTCTCAGAGTCTCAGTGTCTCTGTGTCTCAGTGCCTCTGTGTCTCAGTGTCTCTGTGCCTCAGTGTCTCATTGCCTCAGTGTCTCAGAGTCTCTGTGTCTCAGTGTCTCAGAGTCTCAGTGTCTCAGAGTCTCAGTGTCTCTGTGTCTCAGTCTATCAGACTCTCAGTGTCTCTGTGTCTCAGTGTCTCTGTGTCTCAGAGACTCAGTGTCTCTGTGTCTCAGTGTCTTAGTATCTCAAAGTCTCAGTGTCACAGTGTCTCTGTGTCTCAGTGTCTCAAAGTCTTTGTGTCTCATTGTCTCTGACTCTCAGTGTCTCTGTGTCCAAGTGTCTCTGTGTCTCAGTGTCTCAGAGTCACAGTGTCTCTGTGTCTCAGTGTATCAGTGTCTCAGAGACTCAATGTCTCTGTGTCTCTCTGTCTGAGTGTCTCTGTGCCTCAGTGTCACTGAGTATCTGTGTCTCAGTGTCTCAGAGTCTCAGTGAGTCTGTCGCTGTGTCTCTGTATCTCTGTGTCTCAGTGTCTTTGTGCCTCAGTGTATCTGTGTCACAGTGTCTCTGTGCCTCAGTGTCACAGAGTCTCAGAGTCTCTGTGTCTCAGTGCCTCAGAGTCTCAGTGTCTCTCTGTCTAAGTGTCTCAGTGTCTCTGTGTCTCAGTGTCTCAGAGCCTCAGTGTCTCTGTGCTTCAATGTCTCTGTGTCTCAATGTCTCAGTGTCTCTCTATCTCAGTGCCTCAGTGTCTCAGTGTTTCTGTGCCTCAGTGTCTCAGTGTCTCAGTGTCTTAGAGTCACATTGTCTCTGTGTCTCAGTGTCTCAGTGTCCAGTGTCTCAGCGTCTCTGAGTCTCAGTGTCACAATGTCTCAGAATCTCTGTGTCTCAGTGTTTCAGTGTCTCAGTGTTTCAGTGCATCAGTGTCTCAAACACACTGTGTCACTGAGTTTCTCTGTGTTGAGTGTCTCTGTGCCTCAGTGTCTCAGAGTCTCAGAGTCTCAACGACTCTGTGTCACAGTGTCTCAGTGTATCAGCATCTCAGAGTCTCAGTGTCTCTGTGTCTCAGTGTCTCTGTATCTCTGTGTCTCAGTGTCTCTGTGCATCAGTGTATCTGTGTCTCAGTGGCGCTGTGCGTCACTGTCTCAGTGTCTCAGTGTCTCTGTGTCTCAGTGTCTCTGTGCCTCAGTGTCTCTGAGTCTCAGCGTCAAAGTGTCTCAGTATCTCATTGTCTCAGTGTCTCAGTGTCTCTGTGTCTCAGTGTCTCTGTGTCTCAGAGTCTCAGTCTATCAGACTCTCAATGTCTCTGTGTCTCTGTGTCTCAAAGGCTCAGTGTCTCTGTGTCTCTCTGTCTGAGTGTTTCTATGCCTCAGTGTCACAGTATCTCAGTGTCCTAGAGTCTCAGTGAGTCTGTCTCTGTGTCTCAGTGTCTCAGTTTCTCAGTGTCACTGTGCCTCAGTGTATCTGTGTCTCAGTGTATCTGTGTCTCAGTGTCTCCGTGTCTCAGTGTCTCTGCGCCTCAGTGTATCTGTGTCTCAGTGCCTCAGTGTCTCTGTGGCTCATTGTCTCCGTGTCTCACTGTTTTTGCGCATCAGTGTATCTGTGTCTCTGAGTCTCAGTGCCTCAGTGTCTCTGTGTCTCAGTGTCTCTGTGTCTCTGTGTCTCAGTGTCTCAGAGAATCTGTGTCTTGTTACCTCAGTGTCTCAGTGTCTCTGTGCCTCAGTGTCTCCGAGTCTTAGTGTGTCAGTGTCTCAGTGTCTCAGTGTCACTGTGCCTCTGTGTATCTGTGTCACTGTGTCTCTGTGTCTCAGTGCCTCTGTGTCTCTGTGTCTCAATGTCTCAGAGACTCTGTGTCTTGTTACCTCAGTGTCTCAGTGTCTCTGTGCCTCAGTCTATTAGACTCTTAGTGTCTCAGTGTCTCTGTGCCTCAGTGTCTCCGAGTCTTAGTGTGTCTGCGTCTCAGAGACTCAGTGTCTCTTTGTCTCTGAGTCTGAGTGTCTCTGTGCGTCAATATCACAGTGTCTCAGTGTCCCAGTGACTCTGTGTCTCAGTGTCTCAGAGTCTCAGTGTCTCTGTGTCTCAGTGCCTCTGTGTCTCAGTGTCTCTGTGCCTCAGTGTCTCATTGCCTCAGTGTCTCAGAGTCTCAGTGTCTCTGTGTCTCAGTCTATCAGACTCTCAGTGTCTCTGTGTCTCAGTGTCTCTGTGTCTCAGAGACTCAGTGTCTCTGTGTCTCAGTGTCTTAGTATCTCAAAGTCTCAGTGTCACAGTGTCTCTGTGTCTCAGTGTCTCAAAGTCTTTGTGTCTCATTGTCTCTGACTCTCAGTGTCTCTGTGTCCAAGTGTCTCTGTGTCTCAGTGTCTCAGAGTCACAGTGTCTCTGTGTCTCAGTGTATCAGTGTCTCAGAGACTCAATGTCTCTGTGTCTCTCTGTCTGAGTGTCTCTGTGCCTCAGTGTCACTGAGTATCTGTGTCTCAGTGTCTCAGAGTCTCAGTGAGTCTGTCGCTGTGTCTCTGTATCTCTGTGTCTCAGTGTCTTTGTGCCTCAGTGTATCTGTGTCACAGTGTCTCTGTGCCTCAGTGTCACAGAGTATCAGAGTCTCTGTGTCTCAGTGCCTCAGATTCTCAGTGTCTCTCTGTCTAAGTGTCTCAGTGTCTCTGTATCTAAGTGTCTTTGAGTCACAGTGTCTCAGTGTCTCTGTGTCTCAGTGTCTCAGAGCCTCAGTGTCTCTGTGCTTCAATGTCTCTGTGTCTCAAAGTCTCAGTGTCTCTCTATCTCAGTGCCTCAGTGTCTCAGTGTTTCAGTGCCTCAGTGTCTCAGTGTCTCAGAGTCACATTGTCTCTGTGTCTCAGTGTCTCAGAGTCACATTGTCTCTGTGTCTCAGTGTCTCAGTGTCCAGTGTCTCAGCGTCTCTGAGTCTCAGTGTCACAATGTCTCAGAATCTCTGTGTCTCAGTGTTTCAGTGTCTCCGTGTTTCAGTGCATCAGTGTCTCAAACACACTGTGTCACTGAGTTTCTCTGTGTTGAGTGTCTCTGTGCCTCAGTGTCTCAGAGTCTCAGAGTCTCAACGACTCTGTGTCACAGTGTCTCAGTGTATCAGCATCTCAGAGTCTCAGTGTCTCTGTGTCTCAGTGTCTCAGTGTCTCTGTGGCTCAGTGTCTCTGTGTCTCAGTGTCTCAGTGTCTCAGAGTCTCAGTCTATCAGACTCTCAATGTCTCTGTGTCTCTGTGTCTCAAAGGCTCAGTGTCTCTGTGTCTCAGTGTCTCAGAGTCACAGTGTCTCTGTGTCTCAGTGTATTAGTGTCTCAGAGACACAGTGTCTCTGTGTCTCTCTGTCTGAGTGTTTCTATGCCTCAGTGTCACAGTATCTCAGTGTCCTAGAGTCTCAGTGAGTCTGTCTCTGTGTCTCAGTGTCTCAGTTTCTCAGTGTCACTGTGCCTCAGTGTATCTGTGTCTCAGTGTATCTGTGTCTCAGTGTCTCCGTGTCTCAGTGTCTCTGCGCCTCAGTGTATCTGTGTCTCTGTGTCTCAGTGCCTCAGTGTCTCTGTGGCTCATTGTCTCCGTGTCTCACTGTTTCTGCGCATCAGTGTATCTGTGTCTCTGAGTCTCAGTGCCTCAGTGTCTCTCTGTCTCAGTGTCTCTGTGTCTCAGTGTCTCTGCGCCTCATTGTATCTGTGTCACTGTGTCTCTGTGTCTCAGTGCCTCTGTGTCTCTGTGTCTCTGTGTCTCAGTGTCTCAGAGACTCTGTGTCTTGTTACCTCAGTGTCTCAGTGTCTCTGTGCCTCAGTGTCTCCGAGTCTTAGTGTGTCAGTGTCTCAGTGTCACTGTGCCTCTGTGTATCTGTCACTGTGTCTCTGTGTCTCAGTGCCTCTGTGTCTCTGTGTCTCAAATGTCTCAGAGACTCTGTGTCTTGTTACCTCAGTGTCTCAGTGTCTCTGTGCCTCAGTCTATCAGACTCTTAGTGTCTCAGTGTCTCTGTGCTTCAGTGTCTCCGAGTCTTAGTGTGTCAGTGTCTCAGTGTCTCAGTGTCACTGTGCCTCTGTGTCTCATAGTCTCAGAGTCTCAGTGTCTCTGTGTCTCAGAGTCTCAGTGTCTCTGTTTCTCTGTGTCTCAGTGTATCAGTGTCTCAGAGACTCAGTGTCTCTTTGTTTCTGTGTCTGAGTGTCTCTGTGTCTCAGTGTCTCTGTGTCTCAGACTCTCAGTGTCTCTGTGTCCCAGTGTCTCTGTGTCTCAGTGTCTCAGTGACTCAGAGATTCAGAGTCTCTGTGTCTCAGTGTCTCAGTGTCTCTGTCCATCAGTGTCTCTGTGTCTCTGTGTTTCAGCGTCTCAGAGTCTCAGTGTCTCTGTGTCTCAGAGTCTCTGTGTCTCAGAGTCTCTGTGTCTTGGTGCCTCAGTGTCTCAGTGTCTCTGTGCCTCAGTCTATCAGACTCTCAGTGTATCTGTGTCTCAGTGTCTCAAAGTCTTTGTGTCTCAGTTTCTCAGTGTCTCTGACTCACAGTGTCTCTGTGTCCAAGTGTCTCAGTGTCTCAGAGTCACAGTCTCTCTGTGTCTCAGTGTATCAGTGTCTCAGAGACTCAGTGTCTCTGTGTCTCTCTGTCTGAGTGTCTCTGTGCCTCAGTGTCACTGAGTATCTGTGTCTCAGTGTCTCTGTGTCTCAGTGTCTCTGTGCCTCATTGTCCCCGTGTCTCTGTGTCTCTGTGTCTCAGTGTCTCAGCCTCAGTGTCTCAGCATCTCTGTGCCTCAGTCTATCAGACTCTCTGTGTCTTTGTGTCTCAGTGTCTCTGTGTCTCAGAGACTCAGAGTCTCAGTGTCTCTGTGTCACAGTTTATCTGTGCCTCAGTGTCTCAGTGTCTCAGGGTCTCCGTGTCTCTATGTTTCAGTTTATCTGTGCCTCAGTGTCTCAGTTTCTCAGGGTATCTGCGTCTCAGAGTATCTTTGTCTCTGTGTCTCAATGTCTGTGCGCTTCGGTGTCTCAGTGTATCAGTGTCTCAGAGACTCAGAGTCTCTTTGTCTCTGTGACTGAGTGTCTATGTGCCTCAGTGTCACAGTGTCTCAGTGTCTAAGATTATCAGTGTCTCTCTGTCTGTGTCACAGGTTCTCTGTGTCTCAGTGACTCTGTGTCTCAGTGTATCAGTGTCTCAGAGGCTCAGTGTCTCTGTTTCTGTGTGTCTGAGGGTCTCTGTGCCTCACTGTCACATTCCCTCAGTGTCACAGTGTCTCAGTGTCTCAGATTATCAGTGTCTCAATGTCTCAGATTATCAGTGTCTCAGATTATCAGTGTCTCAGTGTCTCAGATTATCAGTGTCTCAGTGTCTCAGATTATCAGTGTCTCAGAGTCTCAGTGTCTCTGTTTCTGTGTGTCTGAGTGTCTCCATGCCTCAGTGTCTCATTGCCTCAGTGTCTCAGAGTGTCAGTGCTCTGTGTCTCAGTGTCTCTTTGTCTCTTTGTCTCAGAGTCTCAGTGTCTCTGTGCCTCTGGGTCTCAGTGTCCCTGTGTCTCTTTGTCTCAGTGTCTCAGTGTCTCAGTGTCTCTGTGCCTCAGTGTCTCTGAGTCTCAGCGTCTAAGTGTCTCAGTATCTCATTGTCTCAGTGTCTCAGTGCCTCAGAGTCTCAGTGTCTCAGAGTCTCAGTGTCTCTGTGCCTCAGTGTCTCTGAGTCTCTGTGTCTCAGAATCTCAGTGTCTCAGTGTCATAGAACATAGAACATTACAGCACAAACAGGCCCTTCGGCCCTCGAGTTGTGCCGATCGCATCAACCCCACCAATCTATAGACCTATCTATAACCCCCAATCCCATTAAACCCCATATACTCATCCAGAAGCCTTTTAAAAGACCCCAGCGAGTTCGCCTCCACCACCGACGACGGCAGCCGATTCCAATCACTCACCACCCTCTGAGTGAAAAACTTACCCCTAACATCACCTCTGTACTTCCCTCCCCGCACCTTAAATCTGTGTCCTCTCGTAGCGACCATTTCAACCCGGGGAAATAGCCTCTGAGAGTCCACCCTATCTATTCCTCTCAACATTTTATAAACTTCTATCAGGTCGCCTCTCAACCTTCGCCTCTCCAGGGAAAAGAGTCCCAGCTCCCTCAACCTATCTTCATAAGGCATGCCTCCCAGTCCAGGCAACATCCTTGTAAATCTCCACTGCACCCTTTCAATAGCTTCTACGTCTTTCCTATAGTGAGGCGACCAGAACTGAGCACAGTACTCCAAATGAGGCCTGACGAGGGTCCTGTAAAGTTGCAGCATTACCTCCCGACTCCTAAACTCAATCCCTCGATTAATGAAGGCCAGTACACCATACGCCTTCTTGACCACCTCCTCCACCTGCGAGGCCGATTTAAGAGTCCTGTGAACCCGGACCCCACTGAGACATTGAGTCTCAGAGTCTCAGTGTCTCAGTGTCTCAGAGTCTCTATGCCTCATTGTCTCTGTGTCTCAGAGTCTCAGTCTATAAGATTCTCAATGTCTCTGTTTCTCAGTGTATCAGTGTCTCAGTGACACAGTGTCTCTGTGTCTCTCTGTCTGAGTGTTTTTGTGCCTCAGTGTCACAGTGTCTCAGTGTCTCAGTGTCTCAGTGTCTCAGTGTCTCTGTGTCTCAGTGTCTCAGTGTCTCAGTGTCTCTGTGTCTCAGTGCCTCAGTATATCTGTGTCTCAGTGTCTCTGTGTCTCAGTGTCTCTTTGTCTCTGTGCCCCAGAGTCTCAGTGTCTCTGTGTCTCAGCGTCTCAGAGTCACAATGCCTCAGTGTCTCAGATTATCAGTGTCTCAGTGAGTCTGTCTCTGTGTCCCTGTATCTCTGTGTCTCAGTGTCTCTGTGCATCAGTGTATCTGTGTCTCAGTGTCGCTGTGCGTCAGTGTCTCAGTGTCTCAGTGTCTCTGTGTCTCAGTGCCTCAGTATCTCTGTGCCTCAGTTTCTCAGATTCTCAGTGTCTCCACGTCTTTGTGTCCCAGTGTCTCAGAGACTCAGTGTCTCTGTGTCTCTGTCTGAGTGTATCTGTGTCTCAGTGTATCTGTGTCTCAGTGTCTCAGAGTCTCTGAGTCTCAGTGTCTCAGAGTGTCAGTGTCTCAGTGTCTCTGTGTCTCATTGTCTCTGTGTCTCTGTGCCTCAGTGTCTCTGTGTCTCAGTTCTCATTGCCTCAGTCTCTCAGAGTCTCTTTGTCTCTATGTCTCAGTGTCTCAGTGTCCCTGTGCCTCTTAGTCTCAGAGTCTCAGAGTATCAGTGTCTCAGTGTCTCAGTGTCTCAAAGTATCAGTGTCTCAGTGTCTCTGTGTCTCAGTGTCTCAGAGTCTCAGTGTCTCAGTGTCTCTGTGTCTCAGTGTTTCAGTGTTCCAGTGTCTCAGTGTCTCAGTGTCTCTGTGTCTCAGAGTCTCAGTGTCTCTGTGTCTCAGTGTCTCAGAGTCTCAGTGTCTCAGACTCTCCGTGTCTCAGTGTCTCTGTGTCTCAGTGTCTCAGACTCTCCGTGTCTCAGTGTCTCAGTGTCTCACAGTCTCTTTGTTTCTGAGACTCAGTGTCTCAGGGAATCAGTGCCTCGGTGTCTCTCTGTCTGAGATTCTCTGTGCCTCAGTGTCACAGTGTCTCAGTGTCTCTGTGTCTCAGTGTATCCGTGTGTCAGAGACTAAGTGCCCCTTTGTCTCTGTGTCTGAGTGTCTCTTTGCCTCAGTGTCTCAGATTCTTAGAGTCTCTGTGTCTCAGTGTCTCAAAGTCTTTGTGTCCCAGTGTCTCAGTGTCTCAGACTCTCAGTGTCTCTGTGTCTCAGTGTCTCTGTGCCCCTGTGTCTCATAGTCTCAGTATCTCAGTGTCTCTGTGTTTCAGTGTCTCAAAGTCTCAGTGTCTCTGTGTCCCTGTGTCTCTGTGTCTCAGTGTATCAGTGTCTCAGCGTCTCAGTGTCTCGGTGTCTCAGTGTTTCAGAGTCTCAGTGTATCTGTGTTTCAGTGTCTCAGACTCTCAGTGTCTCTGTGTCCCAGTATCTCTGTGTCTCAGTGTCTCAGAGAATCAGTGCCTCGGTGACTCTCTGTCTGAGAGTCTCTGTGCCTCACTGTTTCAGTGTCACAGTGTCTCAGTGTCTCAGTGTCTCTGTGTCTCAGTGTCTCAGAGTCACAGTGTCTCTGTGTCTCAGTGTATCAGTGTCTCAGAGATTCAGTGTCTCTGTGTCTCTCTGTCTCAGTGTCTCTGTGTCTGAGTGTCTCAGTGTGTCAGAGTTTCAGTGTCTCTATGTCTCTGTGTCTCAGTGTCTCTGTGCCACAGTGCCTCAGGGTCTCAGTGTCTCTGTGTCTCAGTGTCTCTGTGCCTCAGTGTCTCTGAGTCTCAGCGTCTAAGTGTCTCAGTATCTCATTGTCTCAGTGTCTCAGTGCCTCAGAGTCTCAGTGTCTCAGTGTCTCAGAGTCTCAGTGTCTCTGTGCCTCAGTGTCTCTGAGTCTCAGTGTCTCAGAATCTCAGTGTCTCAGTGCCTCAGTGTCTCAGTGTCTCAGAGCCTCAGTGTCTCAGAGTCTCTATGCCTCATTGTCTCTGTGTCTCTGTGTCTCAGAGTCTCAGTCTATCAGACTCTCAATGTCTCTGTGTCTCAGAGACTCAGTGTCTCTGTGTCTCAGTGTCTTAGTATCTCAAAGTTTCAGTGTCCAAGTGTCTCTGTGTCTCAGTGTCTCAGATTCACAGTGTCTCTGTGTCTCAGTGTATCAGTGTCTCAGAGACACAGTGTCTGTCTCAGTGTCTCTGTATCTCTGTGTCTCAGTGTCTCTGTGTCTTGTTACCTCAGTGTCTCAGTGTCTCTGTGCCTCAGTGTCTCCCAAGTCTTAGTGTGTCAGTGTCTCAGTGTCTCAGTGTCACTGTGCCTCTGTGTATCTGTCACTGTGTCTCTGTGTCTCAGTGCCTCTGTGTCTCTGTGTCTCAATGTCTCAGAGACTCTGTGTCTTGTTACCTCAGTGTCTCAGTGTCTCTGTGCCTCAGTCTATCAGACTCTTAGTGTCTCAGTGTCTCTGTGCCTCAGTGTCTCCGAGTCTTAGTGTGTCAGTGTCTCAGTGTCTCAGTGTCACTGTGCCTCTGTGTCTCATAGTCTCAGAGTCTCAGTGTCTCTGTGTCTCAGAGTCTCAGTGTCTCTGTTTCTCTGTGTCTCAGTGTATCAGTGTCTCAGAGACTCAGTGTCTCTTTGTTTCTGTGTCTGAGTGTCTCTGTGTCTCAGTGTCTCTGTGTCTCAGACTCTCAGTGTCTCTGTGTCCCAGTGTCTCTGTGTCTCAGTGACTCAGAGATTCAGAGTCTCTGTGTCTCAGTGTCTCAGTGTCTCTGTCCCTCAGTGTCTTGTGTCTCAGTGTCTCTGTGTCTCAGAGTTTCAGTGTCTCTGTGTCTCTGTGTTTCAGCGTCTCAGAGTCTCAGTGTCTCTGTGTCTCAGAGTCTCTGTGTCTCAGTGTCTCTGTGTCTCAGAATCACAGTGTCTCAGAGTCTCAGTGTCTCAGAGTCTCTGTGTCTTGATGCCTCAGTGTCTCAGTGTCTCTGTGCCTCAGTCTATCAGACTCTCAGTGTCTCTGTGTCTCAGTGTCTCAAAGTCTTTGTGTCTCAGTTTCTCAGTGTCTCTGACTCACAGTGTCTCTGTGTCCAAGTGTCTCTGTGTCTCAGTGTCTCAGAGTCACAGTCTCTCTGTGTCTCAGTGTATCAGTGTCTCAGAGACTCAGTGTCTCTGTGTCTCTCTGTCTGAGTGTCTCTGTGCCTCAGTGTCACTGAGTATCTGTGTCTCAGTGTCTCTGTGTCTCAGTGTCTCTGTGCCTCATTGTCCGCGTGTCTCTTTGTCTCTGTGTCTCAGTGTATCAGCCTCAGTGTCTCAGCATCTCTGTGCCTCAGTCTATCAGACTCTCTGTGTCTTTGTGTCTCAGTGTCTCTGTGTCTCAGAGACTCAGAGTCTCAGTGTCTCTGTGTCACAGTTTATCTGTGCCTCAGTGTCTCAGTGTCTCAGGGTCTCCGTGTCTCTATGTTTCAGTTTATCTGTGCCTCAGTGTCTCAGTTTCTCAGGGTACCTGCGTCTCAGAGTATCTTTGTCTCTGTGTCTCAATGTCTGTGCGCTTCGGTGTCTCAGTGTATCAGTGTCTCAGAGACTCAGAGTCTCTTTGTCTCTGTGACTGAGTGTCTATGTGCCTCAGTGTCACAGTGTCTCAGTGTCTAAGATTATCAGTGTCTCTCTGTCTGTGTCTCAGGTTCTCAGTGTCTCAGTGTATCAGTGTCTCGGAGTCTCAGTGTCACAGGTTCTCTGTGTCTCAGTGACTCTGTGTCTCAGTGTATCAGTGTCTCAGAGGCTCAGTGTCTCTGTTTCTGTGTGTCTGAGGGTCTCTGTGCCTCACTGTCACATTCCCTCAGTGTCACAGTGTCTCAGTGTCTCAGATTATCAGTGTCTCAGTGTCTCAGATTATCAGTGTCTCAGTGTCTCAGATTATCAGTGTCTCAGAGTCTCAGTGTCTCTGCTTCTGTGTGTCTGAGTGTCTCCATGCCTCAGTGTCTCATTGCCTCAGTGTCTCAGAGTGTCAGTGCTCTGTGTCTCAGTGTCTCTTTGTCTCTTTGTCTCAGAGTCTCAGTGTCTCTGTGCCTCTGGGTCTCAGTGTCTCTGTGTCTCTTTGTCTCAGTGTCTCAGTGTCTCTGTGTCTCAGTGTCTCTGTGCCTCAGTGTCTCTGAGTCTCAGCGTCTAAGTGTCTCAGTATCTCATTGTCTCAGTGTCTCAGTGCCTCAGAGTCTCAGTGTCTCAGAGTCTCAGTGTCTCTGTGCCTCAGTGTCTCTGAGTCTCAGTGTCTCAGAATCTCAGTGTCTCAGTGTCTCAGTGTCATAGAACATAGAACATTACAGCACAAACAGGCCCTTCGGCCCTCGAGTTGCGCCGATCGCATCAACCCCACCAATCTATAGACCTATCTATAACCCCCAATCCCATTAAACCCCATATACTCATCCAGAAGCCTTTTAAAACACCCCAGCGAGTTCGCCTCCACCACCGACGACGGCAGCCGATTCCAATCACTCACCACCCTCTGAGTGAAAAACTTACCCCTAACATCACCTCTGTACTTCCCTCCCCGCACCTTAAATCTGTGTCCTCTCGTAGCGACCATTTCAACCCGGGGAAATAGCCTCTGAGAGTCCACCCTATCTATTCCTCTCAACATTTTATAAACTTCTATCAGGTCGCCTCTCAACCTTCGCCTCTCCAGGGAAAAGAGTCCCAGCTCCCTCAACCTATCTTCATAAGGCATGCCTCCCAGTCCAGGCAACATCCTTGTAAATCTCCACTGCACCCTTTCAATAGCTTCTACGTCTTTCCTATAGTGAGGCGACCAGAACTGAGCACAGTACTCCAAATGAGGCCTGACGAGGGTCCTGTAAAGTTGCAGCATTACCTCCCGACTCCTAAACTCAATCCCTCGATTAATGAAGGCCAGTACACCATACGCCTTCTTGACCACCTCCTCCACCTGCGAGGCCGATTTAAGAGTCCTGTGAACCCGGACCCCACTGAGACTTTGAGTCTCAGAGTCTCAGTGTCTCAGTGTCTCAGAGTCTCTATGCCTCATTGTCTCTGTGTCTCAGAGTCTCAGTCTATAAGACTCTCAATGTCTCTGTTTCTCAGTGTATCAGTGTCTCAGTGACACAGTGTCTCTGTGTCTCTCTGTCTGAGTGTTTTTGTGCCTCAGTGTCACAGTGTCTCAGTGTCTCAGTGTCTCAGTGTCTCAGTGTCTCAGTGTCTCAGTGTCTCTGTGTCTCAGTGTCTCAGTGTCTCTGTGTCTCAGTGCCTCAGTATATCTGTGTCTCAGTGTCTCTGTGTCTCAGTGTCTCTCTGTCTATGTGCCCCAGAGTCTCAGTGTCTCTGTGTCTCAGCGTCTCAGAGTCACAATGCCTCAGTGTCTCAGATTATCAGTGTCTCAGTGAGTCTGTCTCTGTGTCCCTGTATCTCTGTGTCTCAGTGTCTCTGTGCATCAGTGTATCTGTGTCTCAGTGTCGCTGTGCGTCAGTGTCTCAGTGTCTCAGTGTCTCTGTGTCTCAGTGCCTCAGTATCTCTGTGCCTCAGTTTCTCAGATTCTCAGTGTCTCCACGTCTTTGTGTCCCAGTGTCTCAGAGACTCAGTGTCTCTGTGTCTCTGTCTGAGTGTATCTGTGTCTCAGTGTATCTGTGTCTCAGTGTCTCAGAGTCTCTGAGTCTCAGTGTCTCAGAGTGTCAGTGTCTCAGTGTCTCTGTGTCTCATTGTCTCTGTGTCTCTGTGCCTCAGTGTCTCTGTGTCTCAGTTCTCATTGCCTCAGTCTCTCAGAGTCTCTGTGTCTCTATGTCTCAGTGTCTCAGTGTCCCTGTGCCTCTTAGTCTCAGAGTCTCAGAGTATCAGTGTCTCAGTGTCTCAGTGTCTCAAAGTATCAGTGTCTCAGTGTCTCTGTGTCTCAGTGTCTCAGAGTCTCAGTGTCTCAGTGTCTCTGTGTCTCAGTGTCTCAGTGTCCCAGTGTCTCAGTGTCTCAGTGTCTCTGTGTCTCAGAGTCTCAGTGTCTCTGTGTCTCAGTGTCTCAGAGTCTCAGTGTCTCAGACTCTCCGTGTCTCAGTGTCTCAGTGTCTCTGTGTCTCTGTGTCTCAGTGTCTCAGACTCTCCGTGTCTCAGTGTCTCACAGTCTCTTTGTTTCTGAGACTCAGTGTCTCAGGGAATCAGTGCCTCGGTGTCTCTCTGTCTGAAATTCTCTGTGCCTCAGTGTCACAGTGTCTCAGTGTCTCTGTGTCTCAGTGTATCCGTGTGTCATAGACTCAGTGCCCCTTTGTCTCTGTGTCTGAGTGTCTCTGTGCCTCAGTGTCTCAGACTCTTAGTGTCTCTGTGTCTCAGTGTCTCAAAGTCTTTGTGTCCCAGTGTCTCAGTGTCTCAGACTCTCAGTGTCTCTGTGTCTCAGTGTCTCTGTGCCCCTGTGTCTCATAGTCTCAGTATCTCAGTGTCTCTGTGTTTCAGTGTCTCAGGGTCTCAAAGTCTCAGTGTCTCTGTGTCCCTGTGTCTCTGTATCTCAGTGTATCAGTGTCTCAGCGTCTCAGTGTCTCGGTGTCTCAGTGTTTCAGAGTCTCAGTGTATCTGTGTTTCAGTGTCTCAGACTCTCAGTGTCTCTGTGTCCCAGTATCTCTGTGTCTCAGTGTCTCAGAGAATCAGTGCCTCGGTGACTCTCTGTCTGAGAGTCTCTGTGCCTCACTGTTTCAGTGTCACAGTGTCTCAGTGTCTCAGTGTCTCTGTGTCTCAGTGTCTCAGAGTCACAGTGTCTCTGTGTCTCAGTGTATCAGTGTCTCAGAGATTCAGTGTCTCTGTGTCTCTCTGTCTCAGTGTCTCTGTGTCTGAGTGTCTCAGTGTGTCAGAGTTTCAGTGTCTCTATGTCTCAGTGTCTCTGTGCCACAGTGTCTCAGGGTCTCAGTGTCTCAGTGTCTCTGTGCCTCAGTGTCTCTGAGTCTCAGCGTCTAAGTGTCTCAGTATCTCATTGTCTCAGTGTCTCAGTGCCTCAGAGTCTCAGTGTCTCAGTGTCTCAGAGTCTCAGTGTCTCTGTGCCTTAGTGTCTCTGAGTCTCAGTGTCTCAGAATCTCAGTGTCTCAGTGCCTCAGTGTCTCAGTGTCTCAGAGTCTCAGTGTCTCAGAGTCTCTATGCCTCATTGTCTCTGTGTCTCTGTGTCTCAGAGTCTCAGTCTATCAGACTCTCAATGTCTCTGTGTCTCTGTGTCTCAGAGACTCAGTGTCTCTGTGTCTCAGTGTCTTAGTATCTCAAAGTTTCAGTGTCCAAGTGTCTCTGTGTCTCAGTGTATCAGTGTCTCAGAGACACAGTGTCTGTCTCAGTGTCTCTGTATCTCTGTGTCTCAGTGTCTCTGTGCATCAGTGTATCTGTGTCTCAGTGGCGCTGTGCGTCACTGTCTCAGTGTCTCAGTGTCTCTGTGTCTCAGTGTCTCTGTGCCTCAGTGTCTCTGAGTCTCAGCGTCAAAGTGTCTCAGTATCTCATTGTCTCAGTGTCTCAGTGTCTCAGAGTCTCAGTGTCTCTGTGCCTCAGTGTCTCTGAGTCTCAGTGTCTCAGAATCTCAGTGTCTCAGAGTCTCAGTGTCTCAGTGTCTCAGAGTCTCTATGCCTCATTGTCTCTGTGTCTCTGTGTCTCAGAGTCTCAGAGTCTCAGTCTATCAGACTCTCAATGTCTCTGTGTCTCAGTGTAACAGTGTCTAAGTGACACAGTGTCTCTATGTCTCTCTGTCTGAGTGTTTCTGTGCCTCAGTGTCACAGTGTCTCAGTGTCCTAGAGTCTCAGTGAGTCTGTCTCTGTGTCTCAGTGTCTCAGTTTCTCAGTGTCACTGTGCCTCAGTGTATCTGTGTCTCAGTGTCTCTGTGTCTCAGTGTCTCAGTGTCTCTGTGTCTCAGTGCCTCAGTATATCTGTGTCTCAGTGTCTCTGTGTCTCAGTGTCTCTCTGTCTCTGTGTCCCAGAGCCTCAGTGCCTCAGTGTCACAGACTCTCAGTGTCTCTGTGTCTCAGTGCCTCAGTATCTCTGTGTCTCAGAGTCTCAGTGTCTCATTGTCTCAGAGTCTCACTGTCACAATGTCTCAGTGTCTCAGTGCCTCAGTGTCTCAGATTCTCAGTGTCTCCAAGTCATTGTGTCCCAGTGTCCAGTGTCTCAGAGACTCAGTGTCTCTGTGTTTCTGTCTGAGTTTCTCTGTGTCTCAAAGTATCTGTTTCTCAGTGTATCTGTGTCTCAGTGTCTCAGAGTCTCAGTGTCTCTGTGTCTCAGTGTCTCTGTGCCTCAGTGTCTCAGTGTCTCTGTGTCTCAGTGTCTCTGTGTCTCAGTGTCTCTGTGTCTCAGTGTCTCTGTGTCTCTGTGTCTCTGTGTCTCTGTGTCTCAGTGTCTCAGAGTCTCAGAGTCTCAGAGTGTCTGTGTCTTAGTATCTCAAAGTCTCAGTGTCACAGTGTATCTGTGTCTAGGTGTCTCAAAGTCTTTGTGTCTCAGTGTCTCTGACTCTCAGTGTCTCTGTGTCCAAGTGTCTCTGTGTCTCAGTGTCTCAGAGTCACAGTGTCTCTGTGTCTCAGTGTATCAGTGTCTCAGAGACTCAATGTCTCTGTGTCTCTCTGTCTGAGTGTCTCTGTGCCTCAGTGTCACAGTGCTTCAGTGTCTCAGATTATAAGTGTCTCAGTGTCTCAGAGTCTCAGTGAGTCTGTCTCTGTGTCTCTGTATCTCAGTGTCTCTGTGCCTCAGTGTATCTGTGTCTCAGTGTCTCTGTGCCTCAGAGTCACAGAGTCTCAGTGTCTCTGGATCTCAGTGCCTCAGAGTCTCAGTGTCTCTGTGTCTAAGTGTCTCAGTGTCTCTGTATCTAAGTGTCTCTGAGTCACAGTGTCTCAGTGTCGCTGTGTCTCAGTGTCTCAGAGTCTCAGTGTCTCAGTGTCTCTGTGCCTCAATGTCTCTGTGTCTCTGTGTCTCAATGTCTCAGTGTCTCTCTATCTCAGTGCCTCAGCGTCTCAGTGCCTCAGTGTCTCAGTGTCTCAGTGTCTCAGAGTCTCAGTGTGTCAGTGTGTCTGCGTATCAGTGTCTCAGTGTTTCAGTGCCTCAGGATCTCAGTGTCTCAGAGTCACATTGTCTCTGTGTCTCAGTGTCTCTGTGCCTCATTGTATCTGTGTCTCCGTGTATCAGTGTCTCAGATTCTCACTGTCTCTGTGTCTCTGTGTCTCAGTGTCTCTGTGCCTCATTGTCTCAGTGTCTCTATGTCTCAGTGTCTCAGTGTCTCTGTGTCTCAGTGCCTCAGTGCCTCAGTATATCTGTGTCTCAGTGTCTCAGTGTCCAAGTGTCTCTGTGTCTCAGTGTCTCACAGTCACAGTGTCTCTGTGTCTCAGTGTATCAGTGTCTCAGAGACACAGTGTCTCTGTGTCTCTCTAGCTGAGTGTTTCTGTGCCTCAGTGTCACAGTGTCTCAGTGTCCTAGAGTCTCAGTGAGTCTGTCTCTGTGTCTCAGTGTCTCAGTTTCTCAGTGTCACTGTGCCTCAGTGTATCTGTGTCTCAGTGTCTCTGTGTCTCTGTGTCTCAGTGCCTCAGTGCCTCAGTATATCTGTGTCTCAGTGTCTCTGTGTCTCAGTGTCTCTGTGTCTCTGTGTCCCAGTGCCTCAGTGCCTCAGTGCCTCAGTGTCACAGAGTCTCAGTGTCTCTGTGTCTCTGTGTCTCAGTGCCTCAGTGTCTCGTGTCTCTGTGTCTCAGTGTCTCTGTGCCTCAGTGTTTCACTGCCTCAGTGTCACAGAGTCTCAGTGTCTCTGTGGCAGAGTGTGTCTGCGTCTCAGAGACTCAGTGTTTCTTTGTCTCTGAGTCTGAGTGTCTCTGTGCGTCAATATCACAGTGTCTCAGTGTCCCAGTGACTCTGTGCTTCAGTGTCTCAGATTCTCGGTGTCTCTGTGTCTCAGTGTCTCAGAGTCTCAGTGTCTCTGTGTCTCAGTGCCTCTGTGTCTCAGTGTCTCTGTGCCTCAGTGTCTCATTGCCTCAGTGTCTCAGAGTCTCTGTGTCTCTGTGTCTCAGTGCCTCTGTGTCTCAGTGTCTCTGTGCCTCAGTGTCTCATTGCCTCAGTGTCTCAGTGTCTCAGAGTCTCAGTGTCTCTGTGTCTCAGTCTATCAGACTCTCAGTGTCTCTGTGTCTCAGTGTCTCTGTGTCTCAGAGACTCAGTGTCTCTGTGTCTCAGTGACTTAGTATCTCAAAGTCTCAGTGTCACAGTGTCTCTGTGTCTCAGTGTCTCAAAGTCTTTGTGTCTCATTGTCTCTGACTCGCAGTGTCTCTGTGTCCAAGTGTCTCTGTGTCTCAGTGTCTCAGTGTCTCAGAGTCACAGTGTCTCTGTGTCTCAGTGTATCAGTGTCTCAGAGACTCAATGTCTCTGTGTCTCTCTGTCTGAGTGTCTCTGTGCCTCAGTGTCACTGAGTATCTGTGTCTCAGTGTCTCAGAGTCTCAGTGAGTCTGTCGCTGTGTCTCTGTATCTCTGTGTCTCAGTGTCTTTGTGCCTCAGTGTATCTGTGTCACAGTGTCTCTGTGCCTCAGTGTCACAGAGTCTCAGAGTCTCTGTGTCTCAGTGCCTCAGAGTCTCAGTGTCTCTCTGTCTAAGTGTCTCAGTGTCTCTGTATCTAAGTGTCTTTGAGTCACAGTGTCTCAGTGTCTCTGTGTCTCAGTGTCTCAGAGCCTCAGTGTCTCTGTGCTTCAATGTCTCTGTGTCTCAATGTCTCAGTGTCTCTCTATCTCAGTGCCTCAGTGTCTCAGTGTTTCAGTGCCTCAGTGTCTCAGTGTCTCAGAGTCACATTGTCTCTGTGTCTCAGTGTCTCAGTGTCTCAGTGTCTCAGTGTCTCAGAGTCACATTGTCTCTGTGTCTCAGTGTCTCAGTGTCCAGTGTCTCAGCGTCTCTGAGTCTCAGTGTCACAATGTCTCAGAATCTCTGTGTCTCAGTGTTTCAGTGTCTCTGTGTTTCAGTGCATCAGTGTCTCAAACACACTGTGTCACTGAGTTTCTCTGTGTTGAGTGTCTCTGTGCCTCAGTGTCTCAGAGTCTCAGAGTCTCAACGACTCTGTGTCACAGTGTCTCAGTGTATCAGCATCTCAGAGTCTCAGTGTCTCTGTGTCTCAGTGTCTCAGTGTCTCTGTGGCTCAGTGTCTCTGTGTCTCAGTATCTCTGTGTCTCAGAGTCTCAGTCTATCAGACTCTCAATGTCTCAGTGTCTCTGTGCCTCAGTGTCTCCGAGTCTTAGTGTGTCAGTGTCTCAGTGTCTCAGTGTCACTGTGCCTCTGTGTATCTGTCACTGTGTCTCTGTGTCTCAGTGCCTCTGTGTCTCTGTGTCTCAATGTCTCAGAGACTCTGTGTCTTGTTACCTCAGTGTCTCAGTGTCTCTGTGCCTCAGTCTATCAGACTCTTAGTGTCTCAGTGTCTCTGTGCCTCAGTGTCTCCGAGTCTTAGTGTGTCAGTGTCTCAGTGTCTCAGTGTCACTGTGCCTCTGTGTCTCATAGTCTCAGAGTCTCAGTGTCTCTGTGTCTCAGAGTCTCAGTGTCTCTGTTTCTCTGTGTCTCAGTGTATCAGTGTCTCAGAGACTCAGTGTCTCTTTGTTTCTGTGTCTGAGTGTCTCTGTGTCTGAGTGTCTCTGTGTCTCAGACTCTCAGTGTCTCTGTGTCCCAGTGTCTCTGTGTCTCAGTGTCTCAGTGACTCAGAGATTCAGAGTCTCTGTGTCTCAGTGTCTCAGTGTCTCTGTCCCTCAGTGTCTCTGTGTCTCAGTGTCTCTGTGCCTCAGAGTCTCAGAGTTTCAGTGTCTCTGTGTCTCTGTGTTTCAGCGTCTCAGAGTCTCAGTGTCTCTGTGTCTCAGAGTCTCTGTGTCTCAGTGTCTCTGTGTCTCAGAATCACAGTGTCTCAGAGTCTCAGTGTCTCAGAGTCTCTGTGTCTTGGTGCCTCAGTGTCTCAGTGTCTCTGTGCCTCAGTCTATCAGACTCTCAGTGTCTCTGTGTCTCAGTGTCTCAAAGTCTTTGTGTCTCAGTTTCTCAGTGTCTCTGACTCACAGAGTCTCTGTGTCCAAGTGTCTCTGTGTCTCAGTGTCTCAGAGTCACAGTGTCTCTGTGCCTCAGTGTCTCAGTGTCTCAGATACTCAGTGTCTCTGTGTCTCTCTGTCTGAGTGTCTCTGTGCCTCAGTGTCACTGAGTATCTGTGTCTCAGTGTCTCTGTGTCTCAGTGTCTCTGTGCCTCATTGTCCCCGTGTCTCTGTGTCTCTGTGTCTCAGTGTCTCAGCCTCAGTGTCTCAGCATCTCTGTGCCTCAGTCTATCAGACTCTCTGTGTCTTTGTGTCTCAGTGTCTCTGTGTCTCAGAGACTCAGAGTCTCAGTGTCTCTGTGTCACAGTTTATCTGTGCCTCAGTGTCTCAGTGTCTCAGGGTCTCCGTGTCTCTATGTTTCAGTTTATCTGTGCCTCAGCGTCTCAGTTTCTCAGGGTATCTGCGTCTCAGAGTATCTTTGTCTCTGTGTCTCAATGTCTGTGCGCTTCGGTGTCTCAGTGTATCAGTGTCTCAGAGACTCAGAGTCTCTTTGTCTCTGTGACTGAGTGTCTATGTGCCTCAGTGTCACAGTGTCTCAGTGTCTAAGATTATCAGTGTCTCTCTGTCTGCGTCTCAGGTTCTCAGTGTCTCAGTGTATCAGTGTCTCGGAGTCTCAGTGTCACAGGTTCTCTGTGTCTCAGTGACTCTGTGTCTCAGTGTATCAGTGTCTCAGAGGCTCAGTGTCTCTGTTTCTGTGTGTCTGAGGGTCTCTGTGCCTCACTGTCACATTCCCTCAGTGTCACAGTGTCTCAGTGTCTCAGATTATCAGTGTCTCAGTGTCTCAGATTATCAGTGTCTCAGTGTCTCAGATTATCAGTGTCTCAGAGTCTCAGTGTCTCTGTTTCTGTGTGTCTGAGTGTCTCCATGCCTCAGTGTCTCATTGCCTCAGTGTCTCAGAGTGTCAGTGCTCTGTGTCTCAGTGTCTCTTTGTCTCTTTGTCTCAGAGTCTCAGTGTCTCTGTGCCTCTGGGTCTCAGTGTCTCTGTGTCTCTTTGTCTCAGTGTCTCAGTGTCTCTGTGTCTCAGTGTCTCAGTGTCTCTGTGCCTCAGTGTCTCTGAGTCTCAGCGTCTAAGTGTCTCAGTATCTCATTGTCTCAGTGTCTCAGTGTCTCAGAGTCTCAGTGTCTCTGTGCCTCAGTGTCTCTGAGTCTCAGTGTCTCAGAATCTCAGTGTCTCAGTGTCTCAGTGTCATAGAACATAGAACATTACAGCACAAACAGGCCCTTCGGCCCTCGAGTTGTGCCGATCGCATCAACCCCACCAATCTATAGACCTATCTATAACCCCCAATCCCATTAAACCCCATATACTCATCCAGAAGCCTTTTAAAAGACCCCAGCGAGTTCACCTCCACCACCGACGACGGCAGCCGATTCCAATCACTCACCACCCTCTGAGTGAAAAACTTACCCCTAACATCACCTCTGTACTTCCCTCCCCGCACCTTAAATCTGTGTCCTCTCGTAGCGACCATTTCAACCCGGGGAAATAGCCTCTGAGAGTCCACCCTATCTATTCCTCTCAACATTTTATAAACTTCTATCAGGTCGCCTCTCAACCTTCGCCTCTCCAGGGAAAAGAGTCCCAGCTCCCTCAACCTATCTTCATAAGGCATGCCTCCCAGTCCAGGCAACATCCTTGTAAATCTCCACTGCACCCTTTCAATAGCTTCTACGTCTTTCCTATAGTGAGGCGACCAGAACTGAGCACAGTACTCCAAATGAGGCCTGACGAGGGTCCTGTAAAGTTGCAGCATTACCTCCCGACTCCTAAACTCAATCCCTCGATTAATGAAGGCCAGTACACCATACGCCTTCTTGACCACCTCCTCCACCTGCGAGGCCGATTTAAGAGTCCTGTGAACCCGGACCCCACTGAGACATTGAGTCTCAGAGTCTCAGTGTCTCAGTGTCTCAGAGTCTCTATGCCTCATTGTCTCTGTGTCTCAGAGTCTCAGTCTATAAGACTCTCAATGTCTCTGTTTCTCAGTGTATCAGTGTCTCAGTGACACAGTGTCTCTGTGTCTCTCTGTCTGAGTGTTTTTGTGCCTCAGTGTCACAGTGTCTCAGTGTCTCAGTGTCTCTGTGTCTCAGTGTCTCAGTGTCTCTGTGTCTCAGTGCCTCAGTATATCTGTGTCTCAGTGTCTCTGTGTCTCTGTGTCTCAGTGTCTCTCTGTCTCTGTGCCCCAGCGTCTCAGTGTCTCTGTGTCTCAGCGTCTCAGAGTCACAATGCCTCAGTGTCTCAGATTATCAGTGTCTCAGTGAGTCTGTCTCTGTGTCCCTGTATCTCTGTGTCTCAGTGTCTCTGTGCATCAGTGTATCTGTGTCTCAGTGTCGCTGTGCGTCAGTGTCTCAGTGTCTCAGTGTCTCTGTGTCTCAGTGCCTCAGTATCTCTGTGCCTCAGTTTCTCAGATTCTCAGTGTCTCCACGTCTTTGTGTCCCAGTGTCTCAGAGACTCAGTGTCTCTGTGTCTCTGTCTGAGTGTATCTGTGTCTCAGTGTATCTGTGTCTCAGTGTCTCAGAGTCTCAGTGTCTCTGTGTCTCAGTCTATCAGACTCTCAGTGTCTCTGTGTCTCAGTGTCTCTGTGTCTCAGAGACTCAGTGTCTCTGTGTCTCAGTGACTTAGTATCTCAAAGTCTCAGTGCACAGTGTCTCTGTGTCTCAGTGTCTCAAAGTCTTTGTGTCTCATTGTCTCTGACTCGCAGTGTCTCTGTGTCCAAGTGTCTCTGTGTCTCAGTGTCTCAGTGTCTCAGAGTCACAGTGTCTCTGTGTCTCAGTGTATCAGTGTCTCAGAGACTCAATGTCTCTGTGTCTCTCTGTCTGAGTGTCTCTGTGCCTCAGTGTCACTGAGTATCTGTGTCTCAGTGTCTCAGAGTCTCAGTGAGTCTGTCTCTGTGTCTCTGTATCTCTGTGTCTCAGTGTCTTTGTGCCTCAGTGTATCTGTGTCACAGTGTCTCTGTGCCTCAGTGTCACAGAGTCTCAGAGTCTCTGTGTCTCAGTGCCTCAGAGTCTCAGTGTCTCTCTGTCTAAGTGTCTCAGTGTCTCTGTATCTAAGTGTCTTTGAGTCACAGTGTCTCAGTGTCTCTGTGTCTCAGTGTCTCAGAGCCTCAGTGTCTCTGTGCTTCAATGTCTCTGTGTCTCAATGTCTCAGTGTCTCTCTATCTCAGTGCCTCAGTGTCTCAGTGTTTCAGTGCCTCAGTGTCTCAGTGTCTCAGAGTCACATTGTCTCTGTGTCTCAGTGTCTCAGTGTCTCAGTGTCTCAGTGTCTCAGAGTCACATTGTCTCTGTGTCTCAGTGTCTCAGTGTCCAGTGTCTCAGCGTCTCTGAGTCTCAGTGTCACAATGTCTCAGAATCTCTGTGTCTCAGTGTTTCAGTGTCTCTGTGTTTCAGTGCATCAGTGTCTCAAACACACTGTGTCACTGAGTTTCTCTGTGTTGAGTGTCTCTGTGCCTCAGTGTCTCAGAGTCTCAGAGTCTCAACGACTCTGTGTCACAGTGTCTCAGTGTATCAGCATCTCAGAGTCTCAGTGTCTCTGTGTCTCAGTGTCTCAGTGTCTCTGTGGCTCAGTGTCTCTGTGTCTCAGTATCTCTGTGTCTCAGAGTCTCAGTCTATCAGACTCTCAATGTCTCAGTGTCTCTGTGCCTCAGTGTCTCCGAGTCTTAGTGTGTCAGTGTCTCAGTGTCTCAGTGTCACTGTGCCTCTGTGTATCTGTCACTGTGTCTCTGTGTCTCAGTGCCTCTGTGTCTCTGTGTCTCAATGTCTCAGAGACTCTGTGTCTTGTTACCTCAGTGTCTCAGTGTCTCTGTGCCTCAGTCTATCAGACTCTTAGTGTCTCAGTGTCTCTGTGCCTCAGTGTCTCCGAGTCTTAGTGTGTCAGTGTCTCAGTGTCTCAGTGTCACTGTGCCTCTGTGTCTCATAGTCTCAGAGTCTCAGTGTCTCTGTGTCTCAGAGTCTCAGTGTCTCTGTTTCTCTGTGTCTCAGTGTATCAGTGTCTCAGAGACTCAGTGTCTCTTTGTTTCTGTGTCTGAGTGTCTCTGTGTCTCAGTGTCTCTGTGTCTCAGACTCTCAGTGTCTCTGTGTCCCAGTGTCTCTGTGTCTCAGTGTCTCAGTGACTCAGAGATTCAGAGTCTCTGTGTCTCAGTGTCTCAGTGTCTCTGTCCCTCAGTGTCTCTGTGTCTCAGTGTCTCTGTGCCTCAGAGTCTCAGAGTTTCAGTGTCTCTGTGTCTCTGTGTTTCAGCGTCTCAGAGTCTCAGTGTCTCTGTGTCTCAGAGTCTCTGTGTCTCAGTGTCTCTGTGTCTCAGAATCACAGTGTCTCAGAGTCTCAGTGTCTCAGAGTCTCTGTGTCTTGGTGCCTCAGTGTCTCAGTGTCTCTGTGCCTCAGTCTATCAGACTCTCAGTGTCTCTGTGTCTCAGTGTCTCAAAGTCTTTGTGTCTCAGTTTCTCAGTGTCTCTGACTCACAGAGTCTCTGTGTCCAAGTGTCTCTGTGTCTCAGTGTCTCAGAGTCACAGTGTCTCTGTGCCTCAGTGTCTCAGTGTCTCAGATACTCAGTGTCTCTGTGTCTCTCTGTCTGAGTGTCTCTGTGCCTCAGTGTCACTGAGTATCTGTGTCTCAGTGTCTCTGTGTCTCAGTGTCTCTGTGCCTCATTGTCCCCGTGTCTCTGTGTCTCTGTGTCTCAGTGTCTCAGCCTCAGTGTCTCAGCATCTCTGTGCCTCAGTCTATCAGACTCTCTGTGTCTTTGTGTCTCAGTGTCTCTGTGTCTCAGAGACTCAGAGTCTCAGTGTCTCTGTGTCACAGTTTATCTGTGCCTCAGTGTCTCAGTGTCTCAGGGTCTCCGTGTCTCTATGTTTCAGTTTATCTGTGCCTCAGCGTCTCAGTTTCTCAGGGTATCTGCGTCTCAGAGTATCTTTGTCTCTGTGTCTCAATGTCTGTGCGCTTCGGTGTCTCAGTGTATCAGTGTCTCAGAGACTCAGAGTCTCTTTGTCTCTGTGACTGAGTGTCTATGTGCCTCAGTGTCACAGTGTCTCAGTGTCTAAGATTATCAGTGTCTCTCTGTCTGCGTCTCAGGTTCTCAGTGTCTCAGTGTATCAGTGTCTCGGAGTCTCAGTGTCACAGGTTCTCTGTGTCTCAGTGACTCTGTGTCTCAGTGTATCAGTGTCTCAGAGGCTCAGTGTCTCTGTTTCTGTGTGTCTGAGGGTCTCTGTGCCTCACTGTCACATTCCCTCAGTGTCACAGTGTCTCAGTGTCTCAGATTATCAGTGTCTCAGTGTCTCAGATTATCAGTGTCTCAGTGTCTCAGATTATCAGTGTCTCAGAGTCTCAGTGTCTCTGTTTCTGTGTGTCTGAGTGTCTCCATGCCTCAGTGTCTCATTGCCTCAGTGTCTCAGAGTGTCAGTGCTCTGTGTCTCAGTGTCTCTTTGTCTCTTTGTCTCAGAGTCTCAGTGTCTCTGTGCCTCTGGGTCTCAGTGTCTCTGTGTCTCTTTGTCTCAGTGTCTCAGTGTCTCTGTGTCTCAGTGTCTCAGTGTCTCTGTGCCTCAGTGTCTCTGAGTCTCAGCGTCTAAGTGTCTCAGTATCTCATTGTCTCAGTGTCTCAGTGTCTCAGAGTCTCAGTGTCTCTGTGCCTCAGTGTCTCTGAGTCTCAGTGTCTCAGAATCTCAGTGTCTCAGTGTCTCAGTGTCATAGAACATAGAACATTACAGCACAAACAGGCCCTTCGGCCCTCGAGTTGTGCCGATCGCATCAACCCCACCAATCTATAGACCTATCTATAACCCCCAATCCCATTAAACCCCATATACTCATCCAGAAGCCTTTTAAAAGACCCCAGCGAGTTCACCTCCACCACCGACGACGGCAGCCGATTCCAATCACTCACCACCCTCTGAGTGAAAAACTTACCCCTAACATCACCTCTGTACTTCCCTCCCCGCACCTTAAATCTGTGTCCTCTCGTAGCGACCATTTCAACCCGGGGAAATAGCCTCTGAGAGTCCACCCTATCTATTCCTCTCAACATTTTATAAACTTCTATCAGGTCGCCTCTCAACCTTCGCCTCTCCAGGGAAAAGAGTCCCAGCTCCCTCAACCTATCTTCATAAGGCATGCCTCCCAGTCCAGGCAACATCCTTGTAAATCTCCACTGCACCCTTTCAATAGCTTCTACGTCTTTCCTATAGTGAGGCGACCAGAACTGAGCACAGTACTCCAAATGAGGCCTGACGAGGGTCCTGTAAAGTTGCAGCATTACCTCCCGACTCCTAAACTCAATCCCTCGATTAATGAAGGCCAGTACACCATACGCCTTCTTGACCACCTCCTCCACCTGCGAGGCCGATTTAAGAGTCCTGTGAACCCGGACCCCACTGAGACATTGAGTCTCAGAGTCTCAGTGTCTCAGTGTCTCAGAGTCTCTATGCCTCATTGTCTCTGTGTCTCAGAGTCTCAGTCTATAAGACTCTCAATGTCTCTGTTTCTCAGTGTATCAGTGTCTCAGTGACACAGTGTCTCTGTGTCTCTCTGTCTGAGTGTTTTTGTGCCTCAGTGTCACAGTGTCTCAGTGTCTCAGTGTCTCAGTGTCTCAGTGTCTCTGTGTCTCAGTGTCTCAGTGTCTCTGTGTCTCAGTGCCTCAGTATATCTGTGTCTCAGTGTCTCTGTGTCTCTGTGTCTCAGTGTCTCTCTGTCTCTGTGCCCCAGAGTCTCAGTGTCTCTGTGTCTCAGCGTCTCAGAGTCACAATGCCTCAGTGTCTCAGATTATCAGTGTCTCAGTGAGTCTGTCTCTGTGTCCCTGTATCTCTGTGTCTCAGTGTCTCTGTGCATCAGTGTATCTGTGTCTCAGTGTCGCTGTGCGTCAGTGTCTCAGTGTCTCAGTGTCTCTGTGTCTCAGTGCCTCAGTATCTCTGTGCCTCAGTTTCTCAGATTCTCAGTGTCTCCACGTCTTTGTGTCCCAGTGTCTCAGAGACTCAGTGTCTCTGTGTCTCTGTCTGAGTGTATCTGTGTCTCAGTGTATCTGTGTCTCAGTGTCTCAGAGTCTCTGAGTCTCAGTGTCTCAGAGTGTCAGTGTCTCAGTGTCTCAGTGTCTCTGTGTCTCATTGTCTCTGTGTCTCTGTGGCTCAGTGTCTCTGTGTCTCAGTTCTCATTGCCTCAGTCTCTCAGAGTCTCTGTGTCTCTATGTCTCAGTGTCTCAGTGTCTCAGTGTCCCTGTGCCTCTTAGTCTCAGAGTCTCAGAGTATCAGTGTCTCATTGTCTCAGTGTCTCAGTGTCTCAAAGTATCAGTGTCTCAGTGTCTCTGTGTCTCAGTGTCTCAGAGTCTCAGTGTCTCAGTGTCTCTGTGTCTCAGTGTCCCAGTGTCTCAGTGTCTCAGTGTCTCTGTGTCTCAGAGTCTCATTGTCTCTGTGTCTCAGTGTCTCAGAGTCTCAGTGTCTCAGACTCTCCGTGTCTCAGTGTCTCAGTGTCTCTGTGTCTCTGTGTCTCAGTGTCTCAGACTCTCCGTGTCTCAGTGTCTCAGTGTCTCACAGTCTCTTTGTTTCTGAGACTCAGTGTCTCAGGGAATCAGTGCCTCGGTGTCTCTCTGTCTGAGATTCTCTGTGCCTCAGTGTCACAGTGTCTCAGTGTCTCTGTGTCTCAGTGTCTCAGTGTCTCTGTGTCTCAGTGCCTCAGTATATCTGTGTCTCAGTGTCTCTGTGTCTCTGTGTCTCAGTGTCTCTCTGTCTCTGTGCCCCAGAGTCTCAGTGTCTCTGTGTCTCAGCGTCTCAGAGTCACAATGCCTCAGTGTCTCAGATTATCAGTGTCTCAGTGAGTCTGTCTCTGTGTCCCTGTATCTCTGTGTCTCAGTGTCTCTGTGCATCAGTGTATCTGTGTCTCAGTGTCGCTGTGCGTCAGTGTCTCAGTGTCTCAGTGTCTCTGTGTCTCAGTGCCTCAGTATCTCTGTGCCTCAGTTTCTCAGATTCTCAGTGTCTCCACGTCTTTGTGTCCCAGTGTCTCAGAGACTCAGTGTCTCTGTGTCTCTGTCTGAGTGTATCTGTGTCTCAGTGTATCTGTGTCTCAGTGTCTCAGAGTCTCTGAGTCTCAGTGTCTCAGAGTGTCAGTGTCTCAGTGTCTCTGTGTCTCATTGTTTCTGTGTCTCTGTGGCTCAGTGTCTCTGTGTCTCAGTTCTCATTGCCTCAGTCTCTCAGAGTCTCTGTGTCTCTATGTCTCAGTGTCTCAGTGTCTCAGTGTCCCTGTGCCTCTTAGTCTCAGAGTCTCAGAGTATCAGTGTCTCAGTGTCTCAGTGTCTCAAAGTATCAGTGTCTCAGTGTCTCTGTGTCTCAGTGTCTCAGAGTCTCAGTGTCTCTGTGTCTCTGTGTCTCAGTGTCTCAGTGTCCCAGTGTCTCAGTGTCTCAGTGTCTCTGTGTCTCAGAGTCTCAGTGTCTCTGTGTCTCAGTGTCTCAGAGTCTCAGTGTCTCAGTGTCTCAGACTCTCCGTGTCTCAGTGTCTCTGTGTCCCTGTATCTCTGTGTCTCAGTGTCTCTGTGCATCAGTGTATCTGTGTCTCAGTGTCGCTGTGCGTCAGCGTCTCAGTGTCTCTGTGTCTCAGTGCCTCAGTATCTCTGTGCCTCAGTTTCTCAGATTCTCAGTGTCTCCACGTCTTTGTGTCCCAGTGTCTCAGAGACTCAGTGTCTCTGTGTCTCTGTCTGAGTGTATCTGTGTCTCAGTGTATCTGTGTCTCAGTGTCTCAGAGTCTCTGAATCTCAGTGTCTCAGAGTGTCAGTGTCTCAGTGTCTCATTGTCTCTGTGTCTCTGTGCCTCAGTGTCTCTGTGTCTCAGTTCTCATTGCCTCAGTCTCTCAGAGTCTCTGTGTCTCTATGTCTCAGTGTCTCAGTGTCTCAGTGTCTCAGTGTCTCAGTGTCTCAGTGTCCCTGTGCCTCTTAGTCTCAGAGTCTCAGAGTATCAGTGTCTCAGAGTCTCAGTGTCTCAGTGTCTCAGTGTCTCAAAGTATCAGTGTCTCAGTGTCTCTGTGTCTCAGTGTCTCAGAGTCTCAGTGTCTCAGTGTCTCTGTGTCTCAGTGTCTCAGTGTCCCAGTGTCTCAGTGTCTCAGTGTCTCTGTGTCTCAGAGTCTCAGTGTCTCTGTGTCTCAGTGTCTCAGACTCTCCGTGTCTCAGTGTCTCAGTGTCTCACAGTCTCTTTGTTTCTGAGACTCAGTGTCTCAGGGAATCAGTGCCTCGGTGTCTCTCTGTCTGAGATTCTCTGTGCCTCAGTGTCACAGTGTCTCAGTGTCTCTGTGTCTCAGTGTATCCGTGTGTCAGAGACTCAGTGCCCCTTTGTCTCTGTGTCTGAGTGTCTCTGTGTCTCAGTGTCTCAAAGTCTTTGTGTCCCAGTGTCTCAGTGTCTCAGACTCTCAGTGTCTCTGTGTCTCAGTGTCTCTGTGCCCCTGTGTCTCATAGTCTCAGTATCTCAGTGTCTCTGTGTTTCAGTGTCTCAGGGTCTCAAAGTCTCAGTGTCTCTGTGTCCCTGTGTCTCTGTGTCTCAGTGTATCAGTGTCTCAGCGTCTCAGTGTCTCGGTGTCTCAGTGTTTCAGAGTCTCAGTGTATCTGTGTTTCAGTGTCTCAGACTCTCAGTGTCTCTGTGTCCCAGTATCTCTGTGTCTCAGTGTCTCAGAGAATCAGTGCCTCGGTGACTCTCTGTCTGAGAGTCTCTGTGCCTCACTGTTTCAGTGTCACAGTGTCTCAGTGTCTCAGTGTCTCTGTGTCTCAGTGTCTCAGAGTCACAGTGTCTCTGTGTCTCAGTGTATCAGTGTCTCAGAGATTCAGTGTCTCTGTGTCTCTCTGTCTCAGTGTCTCTGTGTCTGAGTGTCTCAGTGTGTCAGAGTTTCAGTGTCTCTATGTCTCTGTGTCTCAGTGTCTCTGTGCCACAGTGTCTCAGGGTCTCAGTGTCTCAGTGTCTCTGTGCCTCAGTGTCTCTGAGTCTCAGCGTCTAAGTGTCTCAGTATCTCATTGTCTCAGTGTCTCAGTGCCTCAGAGTCTCTGTGCCTCAGTGTCTCTGAGTCTCAGTGTCTCAGAATCTCAGTGTCTCAGTGCCTCAGTGTCTCAGTGTCTCAGAGTCTCAGTGTCTCAGAGTCTCTATGCCTCATTGTCTCTGTGTCTCTGTGTCTCAGAGTCTCAGTCTATCAGACTCTCAATGTCTCTGTGTCTCGGTGTCTCAGAGACTCAGTGTCTCTGTGTCTCAGTGTCTTAGTATCTCAAAGTTTCAGTGTCCAAGTGTCTCTGTGTCTCAGTGTCTCAGAGTCACAGTGTCTCTGTGTCTCAGTGTATCAGTGTCTCAGAGACACAGTGTCTGTCTCAGTGTCTCTGTATCTCTGTGTCTCAGTGTCTCTGTGCATCAGTGTATCTGTGTCTCAGTGGCGCTGTGCGTCACTGTCTCAGTGTCTCAGTGTCTCTGTGTCTCAGTGTCTCTGTGCCTCAGTGTCTCTGAGTCTCAGCGTCAAAGTGTCTCAGTATCTCATTGTCTCAGTGTCTCAGTGTCTCAGAGTCTCAGTGTCTCTGTGCCTCAGTGTCTCTGCGTCTCAGTGTCTCAGAATCTCAGTGTCTCAGTGTCTCAGAGTCTCAGTGTCTCAGTGTCTCAGAGTCTCTATGCCTCATTGTCTCTGTGTCTCTGTGTCTCAGAGTCTCAGAGTCTCAGTCTATCTGACTCTCAATGTCTCTGTGTCTCAGTGTAACAGTGTCTAAGTGACACAGTGTCTCTATGTCTCTCTGTCTGAGTGTTTCTGTGCCTCAGTGTCACAGTGTCTCAGTGTCCTAGAGTCTCAGTGAGTCTGTCTCTGTGTCTCAGTGTCTCAGTTTCTCAGTGTCACTGTGCCTCAGTGTATCTGTGTCTCAGTGTCTCTGTGTCTCAGTGTCTCAGTGTCTCTGTGTCTCAGTGCCTCAGTATATCTGTGTCTCAGTGTCTCTGTGTCTCAGTGTCTCTCTGTCTCTGTGTCCCAGAGCCTCAGTGCCTCAGTGTCACAGACTCTCAGTGTCTCTGTGTCTCAGTGACTCAGTATCTCTGTGTCTCAGAGTCTCAGTTTCTCTGCGTCTCAGTGTCTCTGTGTCTCATTGTCTCAGAGTCTCACTGTCACAATGTCTTAGTGTCTCAGTGCCTCAGTGTCTCAGACTCTCAGTATCTCTGTGCCTCAGTGTCTCAGATTCTCAGTGTCTCCAAGTCATTGTGTCCCAGTGTCCAGTGTCTCAGAGACTCAGTGTCTCTGTGTCTCTGTCTGAGTTTCTCTGTGTCTCAAAGTATCTGTTTCTCAGTGTATCTGTGTCTCAGTGTCTCTGTTTCTCAGAGACTCAGTGTCTCTGTGTTTCAGTGTCTTAGTATCTCAAAGTCTCAGTGTCACAGTGTCTCTGTGTCTAGGTGTCTCAAAGTCTTTGTGTCTCACTGTCTCTGACTCTCAGTGTCTCTGTGTCCAAGTGTCTCTGTGTCTCAGTGTCTCAGAGTCACAGTGTCTCTGTGTCTCAGTGTATCAGTGTCTCAGAGACTCAATGTCTCTGTGTCTCTGTGTCTCAGTGTCTCTGTGCCTCATTGTCTCAGTGTCTCTATGTCTCAGTGTCTCAGTGCCTCAGTATATCTGTGTCTCAGTGTCTCAGTGTCCAAGTGTCTCTGTGTCTCAGTGTCTCACAGTCACAGTGTCTCTGTGTCTCAGTGTATCAGTGTCTCAGAGACACAGTGTCTCTGTGTCTCTCTAGCTGAGTGTTTCTGTGCCTCAGTGTCACAGTGTCTCAGTGTCCTAGAGTCTCAGTGAGTCTGTCTCTGTGTCTCAGTGTCTCAGTTTCTCAGTGTCACTGTGCCTCAGTGTATCTGTGTCTCAGTGTCTCTGTGTCTCTGTGTCTCAGTGCCTCAGTGCCTCAGTATATCTGTGTCTCAGTGTCTCTGTGTCTCAGTGTCTCTGTGTCTCAGTGTCTCTGTGTCTCAGTGTCTCTGTGTCTCTGTGTCCCAGTGCCTCAGTGCCTCAGTGTCACAGAGTCTCAGTGTCTCTGTGTCTCTGTGTCTCAGTGCCTCAGTGTCTCGTGTCTCTGTGTCTCAGTGTCTCTGTGCCTCAGTGTTTCACTGCCTCAGTGTCTCAGAGTCTCAGTGTCTCTGTGTCAGAGTGTGTCTGCGTCTCAGAGACTCAGTGTTTCTTTGTCTCTGAGTCTGAGTGTCTCTGTGCGTCAATATCACAGTGTCTCAGTGTCCCAGTGACTCTGTGCTTCAGTGTCTCAGATTCTCGGTGTCTCTGTGTCTCAGTGTCTCAGAGTCTCTGTGTCTCAGTGCCTCTGTGTCTCAGTGTCTCTGTGCCTCAGTGTCTCATTGCCTCAGTGTCTCAGAGTCTCTGTGTCTCTGTGTCTCAGTGCCTCTGTGTCTCAGTGTCTCTGTGCCTCAGTGTCTCATTGCCTCAGTGTCTCAGTGTCTCAGAGTCTCAGTGTCTCAGAGTCTCAGTGTCTCTGTGTCTCAGTCTATCAGACTCTCAGTGTCTCTGTGTCTCAGTGTCTCTGTGTCTCAGAGACTCAGTGTCTCTGTGTCTCAGTGACTTAGTATCTCAAAGTCTCAGTGTCACAGTGTCTCTGTGTCTCAGTGTCTCAAAGTCTTTGTGTCTCATTGTCTCTGACTCTCAGTGTCTCTGTGTCCAAGTGTCTCTGTGTCTCAGTGTCTCAGAGTCACAGTGTCTCTGTGTCTCAGTGTATCAGTGTCTCAGAGACTCAATGTCTCTGTGTCTCTCTGTCTGAGTGTCTCTGTGCCTCAGTGTCACTGAGTATCTGTGTCTCAGTGTCTCAGCGTCGCAGTGAGTCTGTCGCTGTGTCTCTGTATCTCTGTGTCTCAGTGTCTTTGTGCCTCAGTGTATCTGTGTCACAGTGTCTCTGTGCCTCAGTGTCACAGAGTCTCAGAGTCTCTGTGTCTCAGTGCCTCAGAGTCTCAGTGTCTCTCTGTCTAAGTGTCTCAGTGTCTCTGTATCTAAGTGTCTTTGAGTCACAGTGTCTCAGTGTCTCTGTGTCTCAGTGTCTCAGAGCCTCAGTGTCTCTGTGCTTCAATGTCTCTGTGTCTCAATGTCTCAGTGTCTCTCTATCTCAGTGCCTCAGTGTCTCAGTGTTTCAGTGCCTCAGTGTCTCAGTGTCTCAGAGTCACATTGTCTCTGTGTCTCAGTGTCTCAGTGTCTCAGTGTCTCAGCATCTCTGAGTCTCAGTGTCACAATGTCTCAGAATCTCTGTGTCTCAGTGTTTCAGTGTCTCTGTGTTTCAGTGCATCAGTGTCTCAAACACACTGTGTCACTGAGTTTCTCTGTGTTGAGTGTCTCTGTGCCTCAGTGTCTCAGAGTCTCAGAGTCTCAACGACTCTGTGTCACAGTGTCTCAGTGTATCAGCATCTCAGAGTCTGAGTGTCTCTGTGTCTCAGTGTCTCAGTGTCTCTGTGGCTCAGTGTCTCTGTGTCTCAGAATCTCTGTGTCTCAGAGTCTCAGTCTATCAGACTCTCAATGTCTCAGTGTCTCTGTGCCTCAGTGTCTCCGAGTCTTAGTGTGTCAGTGTCTCAGTGTCTCAGTGTCACTGTGCCTCTGTGTATCTGTCACTGTGTCTCTGTGTCTCAGTGCCTCTGTGTCTCTGTGTCTCAATGTCTCAGAGACTCTGTGTCTTGTTACCTCAGTGTCTCAGTGTCTCTGTGCCTCAGTCTATCAGACTCTTAGTGTCTCAGTGTCTCTGTGCCTCAGTGTCTCCGAGTCTTAGTGTGTCAGTGTCTCAGTGTCTCAGTGTCACTGTGCCTCTGTGTCTCATAGTCTCAGAGTCTCAGTGTCTCTGTGTCTCAGAGTCTCAGTGTCTCTGTTTCTCTGTGTCTCAGTGTATCAGTGTCTCAGAGACTCAGTGTCTCTTTGTTTCTGTGTCTGAGTGTCTCTGTGTCTCAGTGTCTCTGTGTCTCAGACTCTCAGTGTCTCTGTGTCCCAGTGTCTCTGTGTCTCAGTGTCTCAGTGACTCAGAGATTCAGAGTCTCTGTGTCTCAGTGTCTCAGTGTCTCTGTCCCTCAGTGTCTCTGTGTCTCAGTGTCTCTGTGTCTCAGAGTCTCAGAGTTTCAGTGTCTCTGTGTCTCTGTGTTTCAGCGTCTCAGAGTCTCAGTGTCTCTGTGTCACAGAGTCTCTGTGTCTCAGTGTCTCTGTGTCTCAGAATCACAGTGTCTCAGAGTCTCAGTGTCTCAGAGTCTCTGTGTCTTGGTGCCTCAGTGTCTCAGTGTCTCTGTGCCTCAGTCTATCAGACTCTCAGTGTCTCTGTGTCTCAGTGTCTCAAAGTCTTTGTGTCTCAGTTTCTCAGTGTCTCTGACTCACAGTGTCTCTGTGTCCAAGTGTCTCTGTGTCTCAGTGTCTCAGAGTCACAGTGTCTCTGTGCCTCAGTGTCTCAGTGTCTCAGATACTCAGTGTCTCTGTGTCTCTCTGTCTGAGTGTCTCTGTGCCTCAGTGTCACTGAGTATCTGTGTCTCAGTGTCTCTGTGTCTCAGTGTCTCTGTGCCTCATTGTCCCCGTGTCTCTGTGTCTCTGTGTCTCAGTGTCTCAGCCTCAGTGTCTCAGCATCTCTGTGCCTCAGTCTATCAGACTCTCTGTGTCTTTGTGTCTCAGTGTCTCTGTGTCTCAGAGACTCAGAGTCTCAGTGTCTCTGTGTCACAGTTTATCTGTGCCTCAGTGTCTCAGTGTCTCAGGGTCTCCGTGTCTCTATGTTTCAGTTTATCTGTGCCTCAGCGTCTCAGTTTCTCAGGGTATCTGCGTCTCAGAGTATCTTTGTCTCTGTGTCTCAATGTCTGTGCGCTTCGGTGTCTCAGTGTATCAGTGTCTCAGAGACACAGTGTCTCTTTGTCTCTGTGACTGAGTGTCTATGTGCCTCATTGTCACAGTGTCTCAGTGTCTAAGATTATCAGTGTCTCTCTGTCTGCGTCTCAGGTTCTCAGTGTCTCAGTGTATCAGTGTCTCGGAGTCTCAGTGTCACAGGTTCTCTGTGTCTCAGTGACTCTGTGTCTCAGTGTATCAGTGTCTCAGAGGCTCAGTGTCTCTGTTTCTGTGTGTCTGAGGGTCTCTGTGCCTCACTGTCACATTCCCTCAGTGTCACAGTGTCTCAGTGTCTCAGATTATCAGTGTCTCAGTGTCTCAGATTATCAGTGTCTCAGTGTCTCAGATTATCAGTGTCTCAGTGTCTCAGATTATCAGTGTCTCAGAGTCTCAGTGTCTCTGTTTCTGTGTGTCTGAGTGTCTCCATGCCTCAGTGTCTCATTGCCTCAGTGTCTCAGAGTGTCAGTGCTCTGTGTCTCAGTGTCTCTTTGTCTCTTTGTCTCAGAGTCTCAGTGTCTCTGTGCCTCTGGGTCTCAGTGTCTCTGTGTCTCTTTGTCTCAGTGTCTCAGTGTCTCTGTGTCTCAGTGTCTCTGTGCCTCAGTGTCTCTGAGTCTCAGCGTCTAAGTGTCTCAGTATCTCATTGTCTCAGTGTCTCATTGCCTCAGTGTCTCAGAGTGTCAGTGCTCTGTGTCTCAGTGTCTCTTTGTCTCTTTGTCTCAGAGTCTCAGTGTCTCAGAGTCTCAGTGTCTCTGTGCCTCAGTGTCTCTGAGTCTCAGTGTCTCAGAATCTCAGTGTCTCAGTGTCTCAGTGTCATAGAACATAGAACATTACAGCACAAACAGGCCCTTCGGCCCTCGAGTTGTGCCGATCGCATCAACCCCACCAATCTATAGACCTATCTATAACCCCCAATCCCATTAAACCCCATATACTCATCCAGAAGCCTTTTAAAAGACCCCAGCGAGTTCGCCTCCACCACCGACGACGGCAGCCGATTCCAATCACTCACCACCCTCTGAGTGAAAAACTTACCCCTAACATCACCTCTGTACTTCCCTCCCCGCACCTTAAATCTGTGTCCTCTCGTAGCGACTATTTCAACCCGGGGAAATAGCCTCTGAGAGTCCACCCTATCTATTCCTCTCAACATTTTATAAACTTCTATCAGGTCGCCTCTCAACCTTCGCCTCTCCAGGGAAAAGAGTCCCAGCTCCCTCAACCTATCTTCATAAGGCATGCCTCCCAGTCCAGGCAACATCCTTGTAAATCTCCACTGCACCCTTTCAATAGCTTCTACGTCTTTCCTATAGTGAGGCGACCAGAACTGAGCACAGTACTCCAAATGAGGCCTGACGAGGGTCCTGTAAAGTTGCAGCATTACCTCCCGACTCCTAAACTCAATCCCTCGATTAATGAAGGCCAGTACACCATACGCCTTCTTGACCACCTCCTCCACCTGCGAGGCCGATTTAAGAGTCCTGTGAACCCGGACCCCACTGAGACATTGAGTCTCAGAGTCTCAGTGTCTCAGTGTCTCAGAGTCTCTATGCCTCATTGTCTCTGTGTCTCAGAGTCTCAGTCTATAAGACTCTCAATGTCTCTGTTTCTCAGTGTATCAGTGTCTCAGTGACACAGTGTCTCTGTGTCTCTCTGTCTGAGTGTTTTTGTGCCTCAGTGTCACAGTGTCTCAGTGTCTCAGTGTCTCAGTGTCTCTGTGTCTCAGTGTCTCAGTGTCTCTGTGTCTCAGTGCCTCAGTATATCTGTGTCTCAGTGTCTCTGTGTCTCTGTGTCTCAGTGTCTCTCTGTCTCTGTGCCCCAGAGTCTCAGTGTCTCTGTGTCTCAGCGTCTCAGAGTCACAATGCCTCAGTGTCTCAGATTATCAGTGTCTCAGTGAGTCTGTCTCTGTGTCCCTGTATCTCTGTGTCTCAGTGTCTCTGTGCATCAGTGTATCTGTGTCTCAGTGTCGCTGTGCGTCAGTGTCTCAGTGTCTCAGTGTCTCTGTGTCTCAGTGCCTCAGTATCTCTGTGCCTCAGTTTCTCAGATTCTCAGTGTCTCCACGTCTTTGTGTCCCAGTGTCTCAGAGACTCAGTGTCTCTGTGTCTCTGTCTGAGTGTATCTGTGTCTCAGTGTATCTGTGTCTCAGTGTCTCAGAGTCTCTGAGTCTCAGTGTCTCAGAGTGTCAGTGTCTCAGTGTCTCTGTGTCTCAGTGTCTCAGAGTCTCTATGCCTCATTGTCTCTGTGTCTCTGTGTCTCAGAGTCTCAGAGTCTCAGTCTATCTGACTCTCAATGTCTCTGTGTCTCAGTGTAACAGTGTCTAAGTGACACAGTGTCTCTATGTCTCTCTGTCTGAGTGTTTCTGTGCCTCAGTGTCACAGTGTCTCAGTGTCCTAGAGTCTCAGTGAGTCTGTCTCTGTGTCTCAGTGTCTCAGTTTCTCAGTGTCACTGTGCCTCAGTGTATCTGTGTCTCAGTGTCTCTGTGTCTCAGTGTCTCAGTGTCTCTGTGTCTCAGTGCCTCAGTATATCTGTGTCTCAGTGTCTCTGTGTCTCAGTGTCTCTCTGTCTCTGTGTCCCAGAGCCTCAGTGCCTCAGTGTCACAGACTCTCAGTGTCTCTGTGTCTCAGTGACTCAGTATCTCTGTGTCTCAGAGTCTCAGTTTCTCTGCGTCTCAGTGTCTCTGTGTCTCATTGTCTCAGAGTCTCACTGTCACAATGTCTTAGTGTCTCAGTGCCTCAGTGTCTCAGACTCTCAGTATCTCTGTGCCTCAGTGTCTCAGATTCTCAGTGTCTCCAAGTCATTGTGTCCCAGTGTCCAGTGTCTCAGAGACTCAGTGTCTCTGTGTCTCTGTCTGAGTTTCTCTGTGTCTCAAAGTATCTGTTTCTCAGTGTATCTGTGTCTCAGTGTCTCTGTTTCTCAGAGACTCAGTGTCTCTGTGTTTCAGTGTCTTAGTATCTCAAAGTCTCAGTGTCACAGTGTCTCTGTGTCTAGGTGTCTCAAAGTCTTTGTGTCTCACTGTCTCTGACTCTCAGTGTCTCTGTGTCCAAGTGTCTCTGTGTCTCAGTGTCTCAGAGTCACAGTGTCTCTGTGTCTCAGTGTATCAGTGTCTCAGAGACTCAATGTCTCTGTGTCTCTGTGTCTCAGTGTCTCTGTGCCTCATTGTCTCAGTGTCTCTATGTCTCAGTGTCTCAGTGCCTCAGTATATCTGTGTCTCAGTGTCTCAGTGTCCAAGTGTCTCTGTGTCTCAGTGTCTCACAGTCACAGTGTCTCTGTGTCTCAGTGTATCAGTGTCTCAGAGACACAGTGTCTCTGTGTCTCTCTAGCTGAGTGTTTCTGTGCCTCAGTGTCACAGTGTCTCAGTGTCCTAGAGTCTCAGTGAGTCTGTCTCTGTGTCTCAGTGTCTCAGTTTCTCAGTGTCACTGTGCCTCAGTGTATCTGTGTCTCAGTGTCTCTGTGTCTCTGTGTCTCAGTGCCTCAGTGCCTCAGTATATCTGTGTCTCAGTGTCTCTGTGTCTCAGTGTCTCTGTGTCTCAGTGTCTCTGTGTCTCTGTGTCCCAGTGCCTCAGTGCCTCAGTGTCACAGAGTCTCAGTGTCTCTGTGTCTCTGTGTCTCAGTGCCTCAGTGTCTCGTGTCTCTGTGTCTCAGTGTCTCTGTGCCTCAGTGTTTCACTGCCTCAGTGTCTCAGAGTCTCAGTGTCTCTGTGTCAGAGTGTGTCTGCGTCTCAGAGACTCAGTGTTTCTTTGTCTCTGAGTCTGAGTGTCTCTGTGCGTCAATATCACAGTGTCTCAGTGTCCCAGTGACTCTGTGCTTCAGTGTCTCAGATTCTCGGTGTCTCTGTGTCTCAGTGTCTCAGAGTCTCAGTGTCTCTGTGTCTCAGTGCCTCTGTGTCTCAGTGTCTCTGTGCCTCAGTGTCTCATTGCCTCAGTGTCTCAGAGTCTCTGTGTCTCTGTGTCTCAGTGCCTCTGTGTCTCAGTGTCTCTGTGCCTCAGTGTCTCATTGCCTCAGTGTCTCAGTGTCTCAGAGTCTCAGTGTCTCAGAGTCTCAGTGTCTCTGTGTCTCAGTCTATCAGACTCTCAGTGTCTCTGTGTCTCAGTGTCTCTGTGTCTCAGAGACTCAGTGTCTCTGTGTCTCAGTGACTTAGTATCTCAAAGTCTCAGTGTCACAGTGTCTCTGTGTCTCAGTGTCTCAAAGTCTTTGTGTCTCATTGTCTCTGACTCTCAGTGTCTCTGTGTCCAAGTGTCTCTGTGTCTCAGTGTCTCAGAGTCACAGTGTCTCTGTGTCTCAGTGTATCAGTGTCTCAGAGACTCAATGTCTCTGTGTCTCTCTGTCTGAGTGTCTCTGTGCCTCAGTGTCACTGAGTATCTGTGTCTCAGTGTCTCAGCGTCTCAGTGAGTCTGTCGCTGTGTCTCTGTATCTCTGTGTCTCAGTGTCTTTGTGCCTCAGTGTATCTGTGTCACAGTGTCTCTGTGCCTCAGTGTCACAGAGTCTCAGAGTCTCTGTGTCTCAGTGCCTCAGAGTCTCAGTGTCTCTCTGTCTAAGTGTCTCAGTGTCTCTGTATCTAAGTGTCTTTGAGTCACAGTGTCTCAGTGTCTCTGTGTCTCAGTGTCTCAGAGCCTCAGTGTCTCTGTGCTTCAATGTCTCTGTGTCTCAATGTCTCAGTGTCTCTCTATCTCAGTGCCTCAGTGTCTCAGTGTTTCAGTGCCTCAGTGTCTCAGTGTCTCAGAGTCACATTGTCTCTGTGTCTCAGTGTCTCAGTGTCTCAGCGTCTCTGAGTCTCAGTGTCACAATGTCTCAGAATCTCTGTGTCTCAGTGTTTCAGTGTCTCTGTGTTTCAGTGCATCAGTGTCTCAAACACACTGTGTCACTGAGTTTCTCTGTGTTGAGTGTCTCTGTGCCTCAGTGTCTCAGAGTCTCAGAGTCTCAACGACTCTGTGTCACAGTGTCTCAGTGTATCAGCATCTCAGAGTCTCAGTGTCTCTGTGTCTCAGTGTCTCAGTGTCTCTGTGGCTCAGTGTCTCTGTGTCTCAGTATCTCTGTGTCTCAGAGTCTCAGTCTATCAGACTCTCAATGTCTCAGTGTCTCTGTGCCTCAGTGTCTCCGAGTCTTAGTGTGTCAGTGTCTCAGTGTCACTGTGCCTCTGTGTATCTGTCACTGTGTCTCTGTGTCTCAGTGCCTCTGTGTCTCTGTGTCTCAATGTCTCAGAGACTCTGTGTCTTGTTACCTCAGTGTCTCAGTGTCTCTGTGCCTCAGTCTATCAGACTCTTAGTGTCTCAGTGTCTCTGTGCCTCAGTGTCTCCGAGTCTTAGTGTGTCAGTGTCTCAGTGTCTCAGTGTCACTGTGCCTCTGTGTCTCATAGTCTCAGAGTCTCAGTGTCTCTGTGTCTCAGAGTCTCAGTGTCTCTGTTTCTCTGTGTCTCAGTGTATCAGTGTCTCAGAGACTCAGTGTCTCTTTGTTTCTGTGTCTGAGTGTCTCTGTGTCTCAGTGTCTCTGTGTCTCAGACTCTCAGTGTCTCTGTGTCCCAGTGTCTCTGTGTCTCAGTGTCTCAGTGACTCAGAGATTCAGAGTCTCTGTGTCTCAGTGTCTCAGTGTCTCTGTCCCTCAGTGTCTCTGTGTCTCAGTGTCTCTGTGTCTCAGAGTCTCAGAGTTTCAGTGTCTCTGTGTCTCTGTGTTTCAGCGTCTCAGAGTCTCAGTGTCTCTGTGTCACAGAGTCTCTGTGTCTCAGTGTCTCTGTGTCTCAGAATCACAGTGTCTCAGAGTCTCAGTGTCTCAGAGTCTCTGTGTCTTGGTGCCTCAGTGTCTCAGTGTCTCTGTGCCTCAGTCTATCAGACTCTCAGTGTCTCTGTGTCTCAGTGTCTCAAAGTCTTTGTGTCTCAGTTTCTCAGTGTCTCTGACTCACAGTGTCTCTGTGTCCAAGTGTCTCTGTGTCTCAGTGTCTCAGAGTCACAGTGTCTCTGTGCCTCAGTGTCTCAGTGTCTCAGATACTCAGTGTCTCTGTGTCTCTCTGTCTGAGTGTCTCTGTGCCTCAGTGTCACTGAGTATCTGTGTCTCAGTGTCTCTGTGTCTCAGTGTCTCTGTGCCTCATTGTCCCCGTGTCTCTGTGTCTCTGTGTCTCAGTGTCTCAGCCTCAGTGTCTCAGCATCTCTGTGCCTCAGTCTATCAGACTCTCTGTGTCTTTGTGTCTCAGTGTCTCTGTGTCTCAGAGACTCAGAGTCTCAGTGTCTCTGTGTCACAGTTTATCTGTGCCTCAGTGTCTCAGTGTCTCAGGGTCTCCGTGTCTCTATGTTTCAGTTTATCTGTGCCTCAGCGTCTCAGTTTCTCAGGGTATCTGCGTCTCAGAGTATCTTTGTCTCTGTGTCTCAATGTCTGTGCGCTTCGGTGTCTCAGTGTATCAGTGTCTCAGAGACTCAGAGTCTCTTTGTCTCTGTGACTGAGTGTCTATGTGCCTCATTGTCACAGTGTCTCAGTGTCTAAGATTATCAGTGTCTCTCTGTCTGCGTCTCAGGTTCTCAGTGTCTCAGTGTATCAGTGTCTCGGAGTCTCAGTGTCACAGGTTCTCTGTGTCTCAGTGACTCTGTGTCTCAGTGTATCAGTGTCTCAGAGGCTCAGTGTCTCTGTTTCTGTGTGTCTGAGGGTCTCTGTGCCTCACTGTCACATTCCCTCAGTGTCACAGTGTCTCAGTGTCTCAGATTATCAGTGTCTCAGTGTCTCAGATTATCAGTGTCTCAGTGTCTCAGATTATCAGTGTCTCAGTGTCTCAGATTATCAGTGTCTCAGAGTCTCAGTGTCTCTGTTTCTGTGTGTCTGAGTGTCTCCATGCCTCAGTGTCTCATTGCCTCAGTGTCTCAGAGTGTCAGTGCTCTGTGTCTCAGTGTCTCTTTGTCTCTTTGTCTCAGAGTCTCAGTGTCTCTGTGCCTCTGGGTCTCAGTGTCTCTGTGTCTCTTTGTCTCAGTGTCTCAGTGCCTCTGTGTCTCAGTGTCTCTGTGCCTCAGTGTCTCTGAGTCTCAGCGTCTAAGTGTCTCAGTATCTCATTGTCTCAGTGTCTCAGTGCCTCAGAGTCTCAGTGTCTCAGAGTCTCAGTGTCTCTGTGCCTCAGTGTCTCTGAGTCTCAGTGTCTCAGAATCTCAGTGTCTCAGTGTCTCAGTGTCATAGAACATAGAACATTACAGCACAAATAGGCCCTTCGGCCCTCGAGTTGTGCCGATCGCATCAACCCCACCAATCTATAGACCTATCTATAACCCCCAATCCCATTAAACCCCATATACTCATCCAGAAGCCTTTTAAAAGACCCCAGCGAGTTCGCCTCCACCACCGACGACGGCAGCCGATTCCAATCACTCACCACCCTCTGAGTGAAAAACTTACCCCTAACATCACCTCTGTACTTCCCTCCCCGCACCTTAAATCTGTGTCCTCTCGTAGCGACTATTTCAACCCGGGGAAATAGCCTCTGAGAGTCCACCCTATCTATTCCTCTCAACATTTTATAAACTTCTATCAGGTCGCCTCTCAACCTTCGCCTCTCCAGGGAAAAGAGTCCCAGCTCCCTCAACCTATCTTCATAAGGCATGCCTCCCAGTCCAGGCAACATCCTTGTAAATCTCCACTGCACCCTTTCAATAGCTTCTACGTCTTTCCTATAGTGAGGCGACCAGAACTGAGCACAGTACTCCAAATGAGGCCTGACGAGGGTCCTGTAAAGTTGCAGCATTACCTCCCGACTCCTAAACTCAATCCCTCGATTAATGAAGGCCAGTACACCATACGCCTTCTTGACCACCTCCTCCACCTGCGAGGCCGATTTAAGAGTCCTGTGAACCCGGACCCCACTGAGACATTGAGTCTCAGAGTCTCAGTGTCTCAGTGTCTCAGAGTCTCTATGCCTCATTGTCTCTGTGTCTCAGAGTCTCAGTCTATAAGACTCTCAATGTCTCTGTTTCTCAGTGTATCAGTGTCTCAGTGACACAGTGTCTCTGTGTCTCTCTGTCTGAGTGTTTTTGTGCCTCAGTGTCACAGTGTCTCAGTGTCTCAGTGTCTCAGTGTCTCTGTGTCTCAGTGTCTCAGTGTCTCTGTGTCTCAGTGCCTCAGTATATCTGTGTCTCAGTGTCTCTGTGTCTCTGTGTCTCAGTGTCTCTCTGTCTCTGTGCCCCAGAGTCTCAGTGTCTCTGTGTCTCAGCGTCTCAGAGTCACAATGCCTCAGTGTCTCAGATTATCAGTGTCTCAGTGAGTCTGTCTCTGTGTCCCTGTATCTCTGTGTCTCAGTGTCTCTGTGCATCAGTGTATCTGTGTCTCAGTGTCGCTGTGCGTCAGTGTCTCAGTGTCTCAGTGTCTCTGTGTCTCAGTGCCTCAGTATCTCTGTGCCTCAGTTTCTCAGATTCTCAGTGTCTCCACGTCTTTGTGTCCCAGTGTCTCAGAGACTCAGTGTCTCTGTGTCTCTGTCTGAGTGTATCTGTGTCTCAGTGTATCTGTGTCTCAGTGTCTCAGAGTCTCTGAGTCTCAGTGTCTCAGAGTGTCAGTGTCTCAGTGTCTCTGTGTCTCATTGTCTCTGTGTCTCTGTGGCTCAGTGTCTCTGTGTCTCAGTTCTCATTGCCTCAGTCTCTCAGAGTCTCTGTGTCTCTATGTCTCAGTGTCTCAGTGTCTCAGTGTCCCTGTGCCTCTTAGTCTCAGAGTCTCAGAGTATCAGTGTCTCAGTGTCTCAGTGTCTCAGTGTCTCAAAGTATCAGTGTCTCAGTGTCTCTGTGTCTCAGTGTCTCAGAGTCTCAGTGTCTCAGTGTCTCTGTGTCTCAGTGTCTCAGTGTCCCAGTGTCTCAGTGTCTCAGTGTCTCTGTGTCTCAGAGTCTCAGTGTCTCTGTGTCTCAGTGTCTCAGAGTCTCAGTGTCTCAGACTCTCCGTGTCTCAGTGTCTCAGTGTCTCTGTGTCTCAGTGTATCCGTGTGTCAGAGACTCAGTGCCCCTTTGTCTCTGTGTCTGAGTGTCTCTGTGCCTCAGTGTCTCAGACTCTTAGTGTCTCTGTGTCTCAGTGTCTCAAAGTCTTTGTGTCCCAGTGTCTCAGTGTCTCAGACTCTCAGTGTCTCTGTGTCTCAGTGTCTCTGTGCCCCTGTGTCTCATAGTCTCAGTATCTCAGTGTCTCTGTGTTTCAGTGTCTCAGGGTCTCAAAGTCTCAGTGTCTCTGTGTCCCTGTGTCTCTGTGTCTCAGTGTATCAGTGTCTCAGCGTCTCAGTGTCTCGGTGTCTCAGTGTTTCAGAGTCTCAGTGTATCTGTGTTTCAGTGTCTCAGACTCTCAGTGTCTCTGTGTCCCAGTATCTCTGTGTCTCAGTGTCTCAGAGAATCAGTGCCTCGGTGACTCTCTGTCTGAGAGTCTCTGTGCCTCACTGTTTCAGTGTCACAGTGTCTCAGTGTCTCAGTGTCTCTGTGTCTCAGTGTCTCAGAGTCACAGTGTCTCTGTGTCTCAGTGTATCAGTGTCTCAGAGATTCAGTGTCTCTGTGTCTCTCTGTCTCAGTGTCTCTGTGTCTGAGTGTCTCTGTGTGTCAGAGTTTCAGTGTCTCTATGTCTCTGTGTCTCAGTGTCTCTGTGCCACAGTGTCTCAGGGTCTCAGTGTCTCAGTGTCTCTGTGCCTCAGTGTCTCTGAGTCTCAGCGTCTAAGTGTCTCAGTATCTCATTGTCTCAGTGTCTCAGTGCCTCAGAGTCTCAGTGTCTCAGTGTCTCAGAGTCTCAGTGTCTCTGTGCCTCAGTGTCTCTGAGTCTCAGTGTCTCAGAATCTCAGTGTCTCAGTGCCTCAGTGTCTCAGTGTCTCAGAGTCTCAGTGTCTCAGAGTCTCTATGCCTCATTGTCTCTGTGTCTCTGTGTCTCAGAGTCTCAGTCTATCAGACTCTCAATGTCTCTGTGTCTCTGTGTCTCAGAGACTCAGTGTCTCTGTGTCTCAGTGTCTTAGTATCTCAAAGTTTCAGTGTCCAAGTGTCCAGAGTCACATTGTCTCTGTGTCTCAGTGTCTCAGTGTCCAGTGTCTCAGCGTCTCTGAGTCTCAGTGTCACAATGTCTCAGAATCTCTGTGTCTCAGTGTTTCAGTGTCTCCGTGTTTCAGTGCATCAGTGTCTCAAACACACTGTGTCACTGAGTTTCTCTGTGTTGAGTGTCTCTGTGCCTCAGTGTCTCAGAGTCTCAGAGTCTCAACGACTCTGTGTCACAGTGTCTCAGTGTGTCAGCATCTCAGAGTCTCAGTGTCTCTGTGTCTCAGTGTCTCTGTGGCTCAGTGTCTCTGTGTCTCAGTGTCTCTGTGTCTCAGAGTCTCAGTCTATCAGACTCTCAATGTCTCTGTGTCTCTGTGTCTCAAAGGCTCAGTGTCTCTGTGTCTCAGTGTCTCAGTGACACAGTGTCTCTGTGTCTCTCTGTCTGAGTGTTTCTATGCCTCAGTGTCACAGTATCTCAGTGTCCTAGAGTCTCAGTGAGTATGTCTCTGTGTCTCAGTGTCTCAGTTTCTCAGTGTCACTGTGACTCAGTGTATCTGTGTCTCAGTGTATCTGTGTCTCAGTGTCTCTGTGTCTCAGTGCCTCAGTGCCTCAGTGTATCTGTGTCTCAGTGTCTCTGTGTCTCAGTGCCTCAGTGCCTCAGTATATCTGTGTCTCAGTGTCTCTGTGTCTCAGTGTCTCAGTGTCTCTCTGTCTCTGTGCCTCAGTCTATCAGACTCTCAGTGTCTCTGTGTCTCAGTGTCTCTGTGTCTCAGAGACTCAGTGTCTCTGTGTCTCAGTGTCTTAGTATCTCAAAGTCTCAGTGTCACAGTGTCTCTGTGTCTCAGTATCTCAAAGTCTTTGTGTCTCAGTGTCTCTGACTCTCAGTGTCTCTGTGTCCAAGTGTCTCTGTGTCTCAGTGTCTCAGAGTCACAGTGTCTCTGTGTCTCAGTGTATCAGTGTCTCAGAGACTCAGTGTCTCTGTGTCTCTCTGTCTGAGTGTCTCTGTGCCTCAGTGTCAATGTGCCTCAGTGTCTCAGATTATCAGTGTCTCAGTGTCTCAGAGTCTCAGTGAGTCTGTCTCTGTGTCTCAGTGTCTCTGTGCCTCAGTGTATCTGTGTCTCAGTGTCTCTGTGTCTAAGTGTCTCAGTGTCTCTGTATCTAAGTGTCTCTGAGTCACAGTGTCTCCGTGTCTCTGTGTCTCAGAGTCTCAGAGTCTCAACGTCTCAGTGTCTCAGTGTTTCTGTGGCTCAGTGTCTCTGTGTCTCAGTGTCTCTGTGTCTCAGCGTCTCTGTACCTCAGTGTCTCTGTGTCTCAGCGTCTCTGTGCCTTATTGTCTCTGTGTCTCTGTGTCTCAGAGTCTCAGAGTCTCAGTCTATCAGACTCTCAATGTCTCTGTGTCTCTGTGTCTCAGAGACTCAGTGTCTCTGTGTCTCAGTGTCTTAGTATCTCAAAGTTTCAGTGTCTCTCTGTCTCAGTGTATCAGTGTCTCAGAGACACAGTGTCTCTGTGTCTCTCTGTCTGAGTGTTTCTATGCCTCACTGTCACAGTGTCTCAGTGTCCTAGAGTCTCAGTGAGTCTGTCTCTGTGTCTCAGTGTCTCAGTTTCTCAGTGTCACTGTGCCTCAGTGTATCTCTGTCTCAGTGTATCTGTGTCTCAGTGCCTCAGTATATCTGTATCTCAGTGTCTCAGAGTCTCAGTGAGTCTGTCTCTGTGTCTCAGTGTCTCAGTGTCTCTGTGTCTCTGTGTCTCAGTGCCTCAGTGCCTCAGTATATCTGTGTCTCAGTGTCTCAGTGTCTCTGTGTCTCAGTGCCTCAGTGCCTCAGTGTCACAGAGTCTCAGTGTCTCTGTGTCTCAGTGTGACAGTGTCTCTGTGCCTCAGTGTCTCAACGTCTCAGTGTCTCAGTGTTTCTGTGGCTCAGTGTCTCTGTGTCTCAGTGTCTCTGTGTCTCAGCGTCTCTGTACCTCAGTGTCTCTGTGTCTCAGCGTCTCTGTGCCTTATTGTCTCTGTGTCTCTGTGTCTCAGAGTCTCAGAGTCTCAGTCTATCAGACTCTCAATGTCTCTGTGTCTCTGTGTCTCAGAGACTCAGTGTCTCTGTGTCTCAGTGTCTTAGTATCTCAAAGTTTCAGTGTCTCTCTGTCTCAGTGTATCAGTGTCTCAGAGACACAGTGTCTCTGTGTCTCTCTGTCTGAGTGTTTCTATGCCTCACTGTCACAGTGTCTCAGTGTCCTAGAGTCTCAGTGAGTCTGTCTCTGTGTCTCAGTGTCTCAGTTTCTCAGTGTCACTGTGCCTCAGTGTATCTCTGTCTCAGTGTATCTGTGTCTCAGTGCCTCAGTGCCTCAGTATATCTGTATCTCAGTGTCTCAGAGTCTCAGTGAGTCTGTCTCTGTGTCTCAGTGTCTCAGTGTCTCTGTGTCTCTGTGTCTCAGTGCCTCAGTGCCTCAGTATATCTGTGTCTCAGTGTCTCAGTGTCTCTGTGTCTCAGTGCCTCAGTGCCTCAGTGTCACAGAGTCTCAGTGTCTCTGTGTCTCAGTGTGACAGTGTCTCTGTGCCTCAGTGTCTCTACGCCTCAGTGTCTCAGATTCTCACTGTTTCTGTGTCTCTCAGTCACAGTGCCTCTGTGTCTCATCGTCTCAGAGTCTCAGTGTCTCTGTGTCTCAGTGTCTCTGTGCCTCATTGTCTCTGTGTCTCTGTGTCTCAGTGTCTCAGATTCTCACTGTCTCTGTGTCTCAGTGTCTCAGTGTCTCAGTGTCTTTGTGCCTCATTGTCTCTGTGTCTGTGTGTCTCATTGTCTCAGAGTCTCAGAATCTCAGTGTCTCAGAGTCTCGATGTCTTGGTGCCTCAGTGTCTCAGTGTCTCTGTGCCTCTATCAGACTCTCAGTGTCTCAGAGACTCAGTGTCTCTGTGTCTCAGTGTCTTAGTATCTCAAAGTCTCAGTGTCACAGTGTCTCTGTGTCTAGGTGGCTCAAAGTCTTTGTGTCTCAGTGCCTCAGTGTCACAGAGTCTCAGTGTCTCTGGATCTCAGTGCCTCAGAGTCTCAGTGTCTCTGTGTCTAAGTGTCTCAATGTCTCTGTATCTAAGTGTCTCTGAGTCACAGTGTCTCAGTGTCGCTGTGTCTCAGTGTCTCAGAGTCTCAGTGTCTCTGTGCCTCAATGTCTCTGTGTCTCTGTGTCTCAATGTCTCAGTGTCTCTCTATCTTCGTGCCTCAGTGTCTCAGTGTCTCAGAGTCTCAGTGTTTCAGTGCCTCAGTGTCTCAGTGTCTCAGAGTCACATTGTCTCTGTGTCTCAGTGTCTCAGAACCCAGTGTCTCAGCGTCTCTGAGTCTCAGTGTCTCAATGTCTCAGAATCTCTGTGTCTCAGAGTCTCAGTGTCTCTGTGCCTCAGTGTCTCAGAGCCCAGTGTCTCAGCGTCTCTGAGTCTCAGTATCTCAATGTCTCAGAGTCTCTGGGTCTCAGTGTTTCAGTGTCTCAGTGTCTCTGTGCCCCAGTGTCTCAGAGCCCAGTGTCTCAGCGTCTCTGAGTCTCAGTGTCTCAATGTCTCAGAGTCTCTGTGTCTCAGTGTTTCAGTGTCTCTTTGTTTCAGTGCATCAGTGTCTCAAACACTCTGTGTCACTGAGTTTCTCTGTGTTGAGTGTCTCTGTGCCTCAGTGTCTCAGAGTCTCAACGTCTCTGTGTCACAGTGCCTCAGTGTTTCAGCGTCTCAGAGTCTCAGTGTCTCTGTGTCTCAGTGTCTCTGTGTCTCAGCGTCTCTGTACCTCAGTGTCTCTGTGTCTCAGCGTCTCTGTGCCTCATTGTCTCTGTGTCTCTGTGTCTCAGAGTCTCAGAGTCTCAGAATCTCAGTCTATCAGACTCTCAATGACTCTGTGTCTCTGTGTATCTGTGTCTCAGTGTCTCTATGTCTCAGTGTCTCAGTGTCTCTGTGTCTCAGTGTCTCAGTGTCTCAGTGTCTCTGTGTCTCTGTGTCTCTGTGTCTCAGTGCCTCAGTGTCACAGAGTCTCAGAGTCTCTGTATCTCAGTGCCTCAGTGTCTCTGTGTCTCAGTGTGTCAGTGCCTCTGTGCCTCAGTGTCTCTATGCCTCAGTGTCTCAGATTCTCACTGTTTTTCTGTCTCTAAGTCACAGTGCCTCTTTGTCTCATCGTCTCAGAGTCTCAGTGTCTCTGTGTCTCAGTGTCTCTGTGCCTCATTGTCTCTGTGTCTCTCTGTCTCAGTGTCTCAGATTTTCACTGTCTCTGTGTCTCAGTGTCTCAGCGTCTCAGAGTCTCTGTGTCTCAGTGTCTCAGTGTCTCTGTGTCTCTGTGCCTCAGTCTATCAGACTCTCAGTGTCTCTGTGTCTCAGTGTCTCTGTGTCTCAGAGACTCAGTGTCTCTGTGTCTCAGTATCTCAAAGTCTTTGTGTCTCAGTGTCTCAGTGTCTCTGACTCTCAGTGTCTCTGTGTCCAAGTGTCTCTGTGCCTCAGTGTCTCAGAGCCCAGTGTCTCAGCGTCTCTGAGTCTCAGTGTCTCAATGTCTCAGAGTCTCTGGGTCTCAGTGTTTCAGTGTCTCAGTGTCTCTGTGCCCCAGTGTCTCAGAGCCCAGTGTCTCAGCGTCTCTGAGTCTCAGTGTCTCAATGTCTCAGAGTCTCTGGGTCTCAGTGTTTCAGTGTCTCAGTGTCTCTGTGCCCCAGTGTCTCAGAGCCCAGTGTCTCAGCGTCTCTGAGTCTCAGTGTCTCAATGTCTCAGAATCTCTGGGTCTCAGTGTTTCAGTGTCTCTGTGTTTCAGTGCATCAGTGTCTCAAACACTCTGTGTCACTGAGTTTCTCTGTGTTGAGTGTCTCTGTGCCTCAGTGTCTCAGTGTCTCAGAGTCTCAACGTCTCTGTATCACAGTGCCTCAGTGTTTCAGCGTCTCAGAGTCTCAGTGTCTCTGTGTCTCAGTGTCTCTGTGTCTCAGCGTCTCTGTACCTCAGTGTCTCTGTGTCTCAGCGTCTCTGTGCCTCATTGTCTCTGTGTCTCTGTGTCTCAGAGTCTCAGAATCTCAGTCTATCAGACTCTCAATGACTCTGTGTCTCTGTGTATCTGTGTCTCAGTGTCTCTATGTCTCAGTGTCTCAGTGTCTCTGTGTCTCAGTGTCTCAGTGTCTCAGTGTCTCATTGTCTCTGTGTCTCTGTGTCTCTGTGTCTCAGTGCCTCAGTGTCACTGAGTCTCAGAGTCTCTGTATCTCAGTGCCTCAGTGTCTCAGTGTCTCTGTGTCTCAGTGTGTCAGTGCCTCTGTGCCTCAGTGTCTCTATGCCTCAGTGTCTCAGATTCTCACTGTTTGTCTGTCTGTCTCTAAGTCACAGTGCCTCTGTGTCTCATCGTCTCAGAGTCTCAGTGTCTCTGTGTCTCAGTGTCTCTGTGCCTCATTGTCTCTGTGTCTCTCTGTCTCAGTGTCTCAGATTTTCACTGTCTCTGTGTCTCAGTGTCTCAGCGTCACTGTGCCTCATTGTCTCTGTGTCTCTGTGTCTCAGTGTCTCAGAGTCTCTGTGTCTCAGTGTCTCAGTGTCTCTGTGTCTCTGTGCCTCAGTCTATCAGACTCTCAGTGTCTCTGTGTCTCAGTGTCTCTGTGTCTCAGAGACTCAGTGTCTCTGTGTCTCAGTATCTCAAAGTCTTTGTGTCTCAGTGTCTCAGTGTCTCTGACTCTCAGTGTCTCTGTGTCCAAGTGTCTCTGTGTCTCAGTGTCTCAGAGTCACAGTGTCTCTGTGTCTCAGTGTATCAGTGTCTCAGAGACTCAATGTCTCTGTGTGTCTCTGTCTGAGTGTCTCTGTGCCTCAGTGTCACTGTGCCTCAGTGTCTCAGATTATCAGTGTCTCAGTGTCTCAGAGTCTCAGTGAGTCTGTTTCTGTGTCTCAGTGTCTCCGTGTCTCTGTGTCTCAGTGTCTCAGAGTCTCAGTGTCTCTGTGCTTCAATGTCTCTGTGTCTCAATGTCTCAGTGTCTCTCTATCTCAGTGTCTCAGTGTTTCAGTGCCTCAGTGTCTCAGTGTCTCAGAGTCACATTGTCTCTGTGTCTCAGTGTCTCAGTGTCTCTGTGTCTCAGTGTCTCAGTGTCTCTGTGTCTCAGTGTCCAGTGTCTCAGCGTCTCTGAATCTCAGTGTCACAATGTCTCAGAGTCTCTGGGTCTCTGTGTTTCAGTGTCTCTGTGTTTCATTGCATCAGTGTCTCAAACACTCTGTGTCATTCATTTTCTCTGTGTTGAGTATCTCTGTGCCTCAGAGTCTCAGAGTCTCAACGTCTCTGTGTCTCAGTGTTTCTGTGGCTCAGTGTCTCTGTGTCTCAGTGTCTCTGTGTCTCAGCGTCTCTGTACCTCAGTGTCTCTGTGTCTCAGCGTCTCTGTGCCTCATTGTCTCTGTGTCTCTGTGTCTCAGAGTCTCAGAGTCTCAGTCTATCAGACTCTCAATGTCTCAGTGTCTCTGTGTCTCAGAGACCCAGTGTCTCTGTGTCTCAGTGTCTTAGTATCTCAAAGTTTCAGTGTCCAAGTGTCTCTGTGTCTCAGTGTCTCAGAGTCACAGTGTCTCTGTGTCTCAGTGTATCAGTGTCTCAGAGACACAGTGTCTCTGTGTCTCTCTGTCTGAGTGTTTCTATGCCTCAGTGTCACAGTGTCTCAGTGTCCTAGAGTCTGAGTGAGTCTGTCTCTGTGTCTCAGTGTCTCAGTTTCTCAGTGTCACTGTGCCTCAGTGTATCTGTGTCTCAGTGTATCTGTGTCTCAGTGCCTCAGTGCCTCAGTATATCTGTATCTCAGTGTCTCAGAGTCTCAGTGAGTCTGTCTCTGTGTCTCAGTGTCTCAGTGTCTCTGTGTCTCTGTGTCTCAGTGCCTCAGTGCCTCAGTATATCTGTGTCTCAGTGTCTCAGTGTCTCCGTGTCTCAGTGCCTCAGTGTCTCAGAGTCTCAGTGTCTCTGTGTCTCAGTGTGTCAGTGTCTCTGTGCCTCAGTGTCTCTACGCCTCAGTGTCTCAGATTCTCACTGTTTCTGTGTCTCTAAGTCACAGTGCCTCTGTGTCTCATCGTCTCAGAGTCTCAGTGTCACTGTGTCTCAGTGTCTCTGTGCCTCATTGTCTCTGTGTCTCTGTGTCTCAGTGTCTCAGATTCTCACTGTCTCTGTGTCTCAGTGTCTCAGTGTCTCTGTGCCTCATTGTCTCTGTGTCTGTGTGTCTCATTGTCTCAGAGTCTCAGAGTCTCAGTGTCTCAGAGTCTCGATGTCTTGGTGCCTCAGTGTCTCAGTGTCTCTGTGCCTCAGTCTATCAGACTCTCAGTGTCTCTGTGTCTCAGTGTCTCAGAGTCACATTGTCTCTGTGTCTCAGTGTCTCAGAACCCAGTGTCTCAGCGTCTCTGAGTCTCAGTGTCTCAATGTCTCAGAATCTCTGTGTCTCAGAGTCTCAGTGTCTCTGTGCCTCAGTGTTTCAGAGCCCAGTGTCTCAGCGTCTCTGAGTCTCAGTGTCTCAATGTCTCAGAGTCTCTGGGTCTCAGTGTTTCAGTTTCTCAGTGTCTCTGTGCCCCAGTGTCTCAGAGCCCAGTGTCTCAGCGTCTCTGAGTCTCAGTGTCTCAATGTCTCAGAGTCTCTGGGTCTCAGTGTTTCAGTGTCTCTTTGTTTCAGTGCATCAGTGTCTCAAACACTCTGTGTCACTGAGTTTCTCTGTGTTGAGTGTCTCTGTGCCTCAGTGTCTCAGTGTCTCAGAGTCTCAACGTCTCTGTGTCACAGTGCCTCAGTGTTTCAGAGTCTCAGTGTCTCTGTGTCTCAGTGTCTCTGTGTCTCAGCGTCTCTGTACCTCAGTGTCTCTGTGTCTCTGTGTCTCAGAGTCTCAGAATCTCAGTCTATCAGACTCTCAATGACTCTGTGTCTCTGTGTATCTGTGTCTCAGTGTCTCTATGTCTCAGTGTCTCAGTGTCTCTGTGTCTCAGTGTCTCAGTGTCTCAGTGTCTCTGTGTCTCTATGTCTCAGTGTCTCAGTGTCTCTGTGTCTCAGTGTCTCAGTGTCTCATTGTCTCAGTGTCTCATTGTCTCTGTGTCTCAGTGCCTCAGTGTCACAGAGTCTCAGAGTCTCTGTATCTCAGTGCCTCAGTGTCTCAGTGTCTCTGTGTCTCAGTGTGTCAGTGCCTCTGTGCCTCAGTGTCTCTATGCCTCAGTGTCTCAGATTCTCACTGTTTTTCTGTCTCTAAGTCACAGTGCCTCTTTGTCTCATCGTCTCAGAGTCTCAGTGTCTCTGTGTCTCAGTGTCTCTGTGCCTCATTGTCTCTGTGTCTCTCTGTCTCAGTGTCTCAGATTTTCACTGTCTCTGTGTCTCAGTGTCTCAGCGTCACTGTGCCTCATTGTCTCTGTGTTTCTGTGTCTCAGTGTCTCAGAGTCTCTGTGTCTCAGTGTCTCAGTGTCTCTGTGTCTCTGTGCCTCAGTCTATCAGACTCTCAGTGTCTCTGTGTCTCAGTGTCTCTGTGTCTCAGAGACTCAGTGTCTCTGTGTCTCAGAGACTCAGTGTCTCTGTGTCTCAGTATCTCAAAGTCTTTGTGTCTCAGTGTCTCAGCGTCTCTGACACTCAGTGTCTCTGTGTCCAAGTGTCTCTGTGCCACAGTGTCTCAGAGCCCAGTGTCTCAGCGTCTCTGAGTCTCAGTGTCTCAATGTCTCAGAGTCTCTGGGTCTCAGTGTTTCAGTGTCTCTTTGTTTCAGTGCATCAGTGTCTCAAACACTCTGTGTCACTGAGTTTCTCTGTGTTGAGTGTCTCTGTGCCTCAGTGTCTCAGTGTCTCAGAGTCTCAACGTCTCTGTGTCACAGTGCCTCAGTGTTTCAGCGTCTCAGAGTCTCAGTGTCTCTGTGTCTCAGTGTCTCTGTGTCTCAGCGTCTCTGTACCTCAGTGTCTCTGTGTCTCAGCGTCTCTGTGCCTCATTGTCTCTGTGTCTCTGTGTCTCAGAGTCTCAGAATCTCAGTCTATCAGACTCTCAATGACTCTGTGTCTCTGTGTATCTGTGTCTCAGTGTCTCTATGTCTCAGTGTCTCAGTGTCTCTGTGTCTCAGTGTCTCAGTGTCTCAGTGTCTCAGTGTCTCATTGTCTCTGTGTCTCTGTGTCTCTGTGTCTCTGTGTCTCTGTGTCTCAGTGCCTCAGTGCCTCAGTGTCTCAGTGTCTCTGTGTCTCAGTGTGTCAGTGCCTCTGTGCCTCAGTGTCTCTATGCCTGTGTCTCAGATTCTCACTGTTTTTCTGTCTCTAAGTCACAGTGCCTCTGTGTCTCATCGTCTCAGAGTCTCAGTGTCTCTGTGTCTCAGAGTCTCTGTGCCTCATTGTCTCTGTGTCTCTCTGTCTCAGTGTCTCAGATTTTCACTGTCTCTGTGTCTCAGTGTCTCAGCGTCACTGTGCCTCATTGTCTCTGTGTCTCTGTGTCTCAGTGTCTCAGAGTCTCTGTGTCTCAGTGTCTCTGTGTCTCTGTGTCTCTGTGCCTCAGTCTATCAGACTCTCAGTGTCTCTGTGTCTCAGTGTCTCTGTGTCTCAGAGACTCAGTGTCTCTGTGTCTCAGTATCTCAAAGTCTTTGTGTCTCAGTGTCTCAGTGTCTCTGACTCTCAGTGTCTCTGTGTCCAAGTGTCTCTGTGTCTCAGTGTCTCAGAGTCACAGTGTCTCTGTGTCTCAGTGTATCAGTGTCTCAGAGACTCAATGTCTCTGTGTGTCTCTGTCTGAGTGTCTCTGTGCCTCAGTGTCACTGTGCCTCAGTGTCTCAGATTATCAGTGTCTCAGTGTCTCAGAGTCTCAGTGAGTCTGTTTCTGTGTCTCAGTGTCTCTGTGTCTAAGTGTCTCAGTGTCTCTGTATCTAAGTGTCTCTGAGTCACAGTGTCTCCGTGTCTCTGTGTCTCAGTGTCTCAGAGTCTCAGTGTCTCTGTGCTTCAATGTCTCTGTGTCTCAATGTCTCAGTGTCTCTCTATCTCAGTGCCTCAGTGTCTCAGTGTTTCAGTGCCTCAGTGTCTCAGTGTCTCAGAGTCACATTGTCTCTGTGTCTCAGTGTCTCAGTGTCTCTGTGTCTCAGTGTCTCAGTGTCTCTGTGTCTCAGTGTCTCAGTGTCCAGTGTCTCAGCGTCTCTGAATCTCAGTGTCACAATGTCTCAGAGTCTCTGGGTCTCTGTGTTTCAGTGTCTCTGTGTTTCATTGCATCAGTGTCTCAAACACTCTGTGTCACTCATTTTCTCTGTGTTGAGTATCTCTGTGCCTCAGAGTCTCAGAGTCTCAACGTCTCTGTGTCTCAGTGTTTCTGTGGCTCAGTGTCTCTGTGTCTCAGTGTCTCTGTGTCTCAGCGTCTCTGTACCTCAGTGACTCTGTGTCTCAGCGTCTCTGTGCCTCATTGTCTATGTGTCTCTGTGTCTCAGAGTCTCAGTCTATCAGACTCTCAATGTCTCAGTGTCTCTGTGTCTCAGAGACCCAGTGTCTCTGTGTCTCAGTGTCTTAGTATCTCAAAGTTTCAGTGTCCAAGTGTCTCTGTGTCTCAGTGTCTCAGAGTCACAGTGTCTCTGTGTCTCAGTGTATCAGTGTCTCAGAGACACATTTTCTCTGTGTCTCTCTGTCTGAGTGTTTCTATGCCTCAGTGTCACAGTGTCTCAGTGTCCTAGAGTCTGAGTGAGTCTGTCTCTGTGTCTCAGTGTCTCAGTTTCTCAGTGTCACTGTGCCTCAGTGTATCTGTGTCTCAGTGTATCTGTGCCTCAGTGCCTCAGTATATCTGTATCTCAGTGTCTCAGAGTCTCAGTGAGTCTGTCTCTGTGTCTCAGTGTCTCAGTGTCTCTGTGTCTCTGTGTCTCAGTGCCTCAGTGCCTCAGTGCCTCAGTATATCTGTGTCTCAGTGTCTCAGTGTCTCTGTGTCTCAGTGCCTCAGTGTCTCAGAGTCTCAGTGTCTCTGTGTCTCAGTGTGTCAGTGTCTCTGTGCCTCAGTGTCTCTACGCCTCAGTGTCTCAGATACTCACTGTTTCTGTGTCTCTAAGTCACAGTGCCTCTGTGTCTCATCGTCTCAGAGTCTCAGTGTCACTGTGTCTCAGTGTCTCTGTGCCTCATTGTCTCTGTGTCTCTGTGTCTCAGTGTCTCAGATTCTCACTGTCTCTGTGTCTCAGTGTCTCAGTGTCTCTGTGCCTCATTGTCTCTGTGTCTGTGTGTCTCATTGTCTCAGAGTCTCAGAGTCTCAGTGTCTCAGAGTCTCGATGTCTTGGTGCCTCAGTGTCTCAGTGTCTCTGTGCCTCAGTCTATCAGACTCTCAGTGTCTCTGTGTCTCAGTGTCTCTGTGTCTCAGAGACTCAGTGTCTCTGTGTCTCAGTGTCTCAGTATCTCAAAGTCTCAGTGTCACAGTGTCTCTCTGTCTAGGTGGCTCAAAGTCTTTGTGTCTCAGTGTCTCTGTGTCTCAGAGACTCAGTGTCTCAGTGTCTCAGTGCCTCAGTGTCACAGAGTCTCAGTGTCTCTGGATCTCAGTGCCTCAGAGTCTCAGTGTCTCTGTGTCTAAGTGTCTCAATGTCTCTGTATCTATGTGTCTCTGAGTCACAGTGTCTCAGTGTCGCTGTGTCTCAGTGTCTCAGAGTCTCAGTGTCTCTGTGCCTCAATGTCTCTGTGTCTCTGTGTCTCAATGTCTCAGTGTCTCTCTATCTCAGTACCTCAGTGTCTCAGTGTCTCAGAGTCTCTGTTTCAGTGCCTCAGTGTCTCAGTGTCTCAGAGTCACATTGTCTCTGTGTCTCAGTGTCTCAGAGCCCAGTGTCTCAGCGTCTCTGAGTCTCAGTGTCTCAATGTCTCAGTGTTGCTGTGCCTCAGTGTCTCAGAGCCCAGTGTCTCAGCATCTCTGAGTCTCAGAGTCTCAGGGTCTCAGTGTTTCAGTGTCTCTTTGTTTCAGTGCATCAGTGTCTCAAACACTCTGTGTCACTGAGTTTCTCTGTGTTGAGTGTCTCTGTGCCTCAGTGTCTCAGAGTCTCAACGTCTCTGTGTCTCAGTGTCTCTGTGTCTCAGCGTCTCTGTGCCTCATTGTCTCTGTGCCTCTGTGTCTCAGAGTCTCAGAGTCTCAGTCTATCAGACTCTCAATGACTCTGTGTCTCTGTGTATCTGTGTCTCAGTGTCTCTATGTCTCAGTGTCTCAGTGTCTCTGTGTCTCTGTGCCTCAGTGCCTCAGTGCCTCAGTAAATCTGTGTCTCAGTGTCTCAGTGTCTCAGTGTCTCATTGTCTCTGTGTCTCTGTGTCTCAGTGCCTCAGTGTCACAGAGTCTCAGTGTCTCTGTGTCTCAGTGCCTCAGTGTCTCAGTGTCTCTGTGTCTCAGTGTGTCAGTGTCTCTATGCCTCAGTGTCTCAGATTCTCACTGTTGTTCTGTCTCTAAGTCACAGTGCCTCTGTGTCTAAGTGTCTCAGTGTCTCTGTATCTAAGTGTCTCTGAGTCACAGTGTCTCAGTGTCTCTGTGTCTCAGTGTCTCAGAGTCTCAGTGTCTCTGTGCTTCAATGTCTCTGTGTCTCAATGTCTCAGTGTCTCTCTATCTCAGTGTCTCAGTGTTTCAGTGCCTCAGTGTCTCAGTGTCTGAGAGTCACATTATCTCTGTGTCTCAGTGTCTCAGTGTTTCAGTGTCTCTGTGTTTCAGTGCATCAGTGTCTCAAACACTCTGTGTCACTGAGTTTCTCTGTGTTGAGTGTCTCTGTGCCTCAGTGTCTCAGAGTCTCAACGTCTCTGTGTCACAGTGCCTCAGTGTTTCAGCGCCTCAGAGTCTCAGTGTCTCTGTGTCTCAGTGTCTCTGTGTCTCAGCGTCTCTGTACCTCAGTGTCTCTGTGTCTCAGCGTCTCTGTGCCTCATTGTCTCTGTGTCTCTGTGTCTCAGAGTCTCAGAATCTCAGTCTATCAGACTCTCAATGACTCTGTGTCTCTGTGTATCTGTGTCTCAGTGTCTCTATGTCTCAGTGTCTCAGTGTCTCTGTGTCTCAGTGTCTCAGTGTCTCAGTGTCTCAGTGTCTCATTGTCTCTGTGTCTCTGTGTCTCTGTGTCTCAGTGCCTCAGTGTCACAGAGTCTCAGAGTCTCTGTATCTCAGTGCCTCAGTGTCTCAGTGTCTCTGTGTCTCAGTGTGTCAGTGCCTCTGTGCCTCAGTGTCTCTATGCCTCAGTGTCTCAGATTCTCACTGTTTTTCTGTCTCTAAGTCACAGTGCCTCTGTGTCTCATCGTCTCAGAGTCTCAGTGTCTCTGTGTCTCAGTGTCTCTGTGCCTCATTGTCTCTGTGTCTCTCTGTCTCAGTGTCTCAGATTTTCACTGTCTCTGTGTCTCAGTGTCTCAGCGTCACTGTGCCTCATTATCTCTGTGTCTCTGTGTCTCAGTGTCTCAGAGTCTCTGTGTCTCAGTGTCTCTGTGTCTCTGTGTCTCTGTGCCTCAGTCTATCAGACTCTCAGTGTCTCTGTGTCTCAGTGTCTCTGTGTCTCAGAGACTCAGTGTCTCTGTGTCTCAGTATCTCAAAGTCTTTGTGTCTCAGTGTCTCAGTGTCTCTGACTCTCAGTGTCTCTGTGTCCAAGTGTCTCTGTGTCTCAGTGTCTCAGAGTCACAGTGTCTCTGTGTCTCAGTGTATCAGTGTCTCAGAGACTCAATGTCTCTGTGTGTCTCTGTCTGAGTGTCTCTGTGCCTCAGTGTCACTGTGCCTCAGTGTCTCAGATTATCAGTGTCTCAGTGTCTCAGAGTCTCAGTGAGTCTGTTTCTGTGTCTCAGTGTCTCTGTGTTTAAGTGTCTCAGTGTCTCTGTATCTAAGTGTCTCTGAGTCACAGTGTCTCCGTGTCTCTGTGTCTCAGTGTCTCAGAGTCTCAGTGTCTCTGTGCTTCAATGTCTCTGTGTCTCAATGTCTCAGTGTCTCTCTATCTCAGTGCCTCAGTGTCTCAGTGTTTCAGTGCCTCAGTGTCTCAGTGTCTCAGAGTCACATTGTCTCTGTGTCTCAGTGTCTCAGTGTCTCTGTGTCTCAGTGTCTCAGTGTCTCTGTGTCTCAGTGTCTCAGTGTCCAGTGTCTCAGCGTCTCTGAATCTCAGTGTCACAATGTCTCAGAGTCTCTGGGTCTCTGTGTTTCAGTGTCTCTGTGTTTCATTGCATCAGTGTCTCAAACACTCTGTGTCACTCATTTTCTCTGTGTTGAGTATCTCTGTGCCTCAGAGTCTCAGAGTCTCAACGTCTCTGTGTCTCAGTGTTTCTGTGGCTCAGTGTCTCTGTGTCTCAGTGTCTCTGTGTCTCAGCGTCTCTGTACCTCAGTGTCTCTGTGTCTCAGCGTCTCTGTGCCTCATTGTCTCTGTGTCTCTGTGTCTCAGAGTCTCAGTCTATCAGACTCTCAATGTCTCAGTGTCTCTGTGTCTCAGAGACCCAGTGTCTCTGTGTCTCAGTGTCTTAGTATCTCAAAGTTTCAGTGTCCAAGTGTCTCTGTGTCTCAGTGTCTCAGAGTCACAGTGTCTCTGTGTCTCAGTGTATCAGTGTCTCAGAGACACAGTGTCTCTGTGTCTCTCTGTCTGAGTGTTTCTATGCCTCAGTGTCACAGTGTCTCAGTGTCCTAGAGTCTGAGTGAGTCTGTCTCTGTGTCTCAGTGTCTCAGTTTCTCAGTGTCACTGTGCCTCAGTGTATCTGTGTCTCAGTGTATCTGTGTCTCAGTGCCTCAGTGCCTCAGTATATCTGTATCTCAGTGTCTCAGAGTCTCAGTGAGTCTGTCTCTGTGTCTCAGTGTCTCAGTGTCTCAGTGTCTCTGTGTCTCTGTGTCTCAGTGCCTCAGTATATCTGTGTCTCAGTGTCTCAGTGTCTCTGTGTCTCAGTGCCTCAGTGTCTCAGAGTCTCAGTGTCTCTGTGTCTCAGTGTGTCAGTGTCTCTGTGCCTCAGTGTCTCTACGCCTCAGTGTCTCAGATTCTCACTGTTTCTGTGTCTCTAAGTCACAGTGCCTCTGTGTCTCATCGTCTCAGAGTCTCAGTGTCACTGTGTCTCAGTGTCTCTGTGCCTCATTGTCTCTGTGTCTCTGTGTCTCAGTGTCTCAGATTCTCACTGTCTCTGTGTCTCAGTGTCTCAGTGTCTCTGTGCGTCATTGTCTCTGTGTCTGTGTGTCTCATTGTCTCAGAGTCTCAGAGTCTCAGTGTCTCAGAGTCTCGATGTCTTGGTGCCTCAGTGTCTCAGTGTCTCTGTGCCTCAGTCTATCAGACTCTCAGTGTCTCTGTGTCTCAGTGTCTCAGTATCTCAATGTCTCAGTGTCACAGTGTCTCTGTGTCTAGGTGGCTCAAAGTCTTTGTGTCTCAGTGTCTCTGTGTCTCAGAGACTCAGTGTCTCAGTGTCTCAGTGCCTCAGTGTCACAGAGTCTCAGTGTCTCTGGATCTCAGTGCCTCAGAGTCTCAGTGTATCTGTGTCTAAGTGTCTCAATGTCTCTGTATCTAAGTGTCTCTGAGTCACAGTGTCTCAGTGTCTCTCTATCTCAGTACCTCAGTGTCTCAGTGTCTCAGTGTCTCTGTTTCAGTGCCTCAGTGTCTCAGTGTCTCAGAGTCACATTGTCTCTGTGTCTCAGTGTCTCAGAGCCCAGTGTCTCAGCGTCTCTGTGTCTCAGTGTCTCAATGTCTCAGTGTTGCTGTGCCTCAGTGTCTCAGAGCCCAGTGTCTCAGCATCTCTGAGTCTCAGAGTCTCAGGGTCTCAGTGTTTCAGTGTCTCTGTGTTTCAGTGCATCAGTGTCTCAAACACTCTGTGTCACTGAGTTTCTCTGTGTTGAGTGTCTCTGTGCCTCAGTGTCTCAGAGTCTCAACGTCTCTGTGTCTCAGTGTCTCTGTGTCTCAGCGTCTCTGTGCCTCATTGTCTCTGTGTCTCTGTGTCTCAGAGTCTCAGAGTCTCAGTCTATCAGACTCTCAATGACTCTGTGTCTCTGTGTATCTGTGTCTCAGTGTCTCTATGTCTCAGTGTCTCAGTGTCTCTGTGTCTCTGTGCCTCAGTGCCTCAGTGCCTCAGTAAATCTGTGTCTCAGTGTCTCTATGTCTCAGTGTCTCATTGTCTCTGTGTCTCTATGTCTCAGTGCCTCAGTGTCACAGAGTCTCAGTGTCTCTGTGTCTCAGTGCCTCAGTGTCTCAGTGTCTCTGTGTCTCAGTGTGTCAGTGTCTCTATGCCTCAGTGTCTCAGATTCTCACTGTTTTTCTGTCTCTAAGTCACAGTGCCTCTGTGTCTAAGTGTCTCAGTGTCTCTGTATCTAAGTGTCTCTGAGTCACAGTGTCTCAGTGTCTCTGTGTCTCAGTGTCTCAGAGTCTCAGTGTCTCTGTGCTTCAATGTCTCTGTGTCTCAATGTCTCAGTGTCTCTCTATCTCAGTGTCTCAGTGTTTCAGTGCCTCAGTGTCTCAGTGTCTGAGAGTCACATTATCTCTGTGTCTCAGTGTCTCAGTGTCTCAGTGTCCAGTGTCTCAGTGTCCATTGTCTCAGCGTCTCTGAGTCTCAGTGTCACAATGTCTCAGAATCTCTGGGTCTCAGTGTTTCAGTGTCTCTGTGTTTCATTGCATCAGTGTCTCAAACACACTGTGTCACTGAGTTTCTCTGTGTTGAGTGTCTATGTGCCTCAGTGTCTCTGAGTCTGAACGTCTCTGTGTCTCAGTGGCTCAGTATCTCAGTGTCTCAGTGTCTCTGTGGCTCAGTGTCTCTGTATCTCAGTGTCTCAGTGTCTCAGTGTCTCAGTGTCTCTGTGGCTCAGTGTCTCTGTATCTCAGTGTCTCTGTGTCTCAGCGTCTCTGTGCCTCATTGTCTCTGTGTCTCAGAGTCTCAGAGTCTCAGTCTATCAGACTCTCAATGTATCTGTGTCTCAGAGACTCTGTCTCAGTGTCTGACTCAGTGTCTCTGTGTCTAAGTGTCTCAATGTCTCTGTATCTAAGTGCCTCTGAGTCACAATGTCTCAGTGTCGCTGTGTCTCAGTGTCTCAGAGTCTCAGTGTCTCTGTGCCTCAATGTCTCTGTGTCTCAGTGTCTTAGTATCTCAAAGTTTCAGTGTCCAAGTGTCTCTGTGTCTCAGTGTCTCAGAGACACAGTGTCTCTGTGTCTCTCTGTCTGAGTGTTTCTGTGCCTCAGTGTCACAGTGTCTCAGTGTCCTAGAGTCTCAGTGAGTCTGTGTCTGTGTCTCAGTGTCTCAGTTTCTCAGTGTCACTGTGCTTCAGTGTATCTGTGTCTCAGTGTCCCTGTGTCTCAGTGTCTCTGTGTCTCAGAGACTCAGTGTCTCTGTGTCTCAGTGTCTTAGTATCACAGTTTCTCAGTGTCTAGGTGGCTCAAAGTCTTTGTGTCTCAGTGTCTCTGACTCTCAGTGTCTCGGTGTCCAAGTATCTCTTTGTCTCAGTGTCTCAGAGTCACAGTGTCTCTGTGTCTCTTTGTCTCAGTGTATCAGTGTCTCAGTGTCTCAGTGTCACAGTGTCTCTGTGTCTAGGTGGCTCAAAGTCTTTGTGTCTCAGTGTCTCTGACTCTCAGTGTCTCTGTGTCCAAGTATCTCTTTGTCTCAGTGTCTCAGAGTCACAGTGTCTCTGTGTCTCAGGTATCAGTGTATCAGTGTCTCAGTGTCTCAATGTCTCTGTGTCTCTCTGTCTGAGTGTCTCTGTGCCTCAGTGTCACAGTGCTTCAGTGTCTCAGATTATCAGTGTCTCAGTGTCTCAGAGTCTCAATGAGTCTGTCTCTGTGTCTCTGTATCTCTGTGTCTCAGTGTCTCTGTGCCTCAGTGTATCTGTGTCTCAGTGTCTCTGTGCCTCAGTGTCACAGAGTCTCAGTGTCTCTGGATCTCAGTGCCTCAGAGTCTCAGTGTCTCAGTGTCTCTGTGCCTCAGTGTCACAGAGTCTCAGTGTCTCTGGATCTCAGTGCCTCAGAGTCTCAGTGTCTCTGTGTCTAAGTGTCTCAATGTCTCTGTATCTAAGTGCCTCTGAGTCACAATGTCTCAGTGTCGCTGTGTCTCAGTGTCTCAGAGTCTCAGTGTCTCTGTGCCTCAATGTCTCTGTGTCTCTGTGTCTCAATGTCTCAGTGTCTCTCTATTTCAGTGCCTCAGTGTCTCAGTGTCTCAGAGTCACATTGTCTCTATGTCTCAGTGTCTTTGTGTCTCAGTGTCTCAGAGCCCAGTGTCTCAGCGTCTCTGAGTCTCAGTGTCTCAATGTCTCAGAATCTCTGGGTCTCAGTGTTTCAGTGTCTCTGTGTTTCAGTGCATCAGTGTCTCAAACACTCTGTGTCACTGAGTTTCTCTGTGTTGAGTGTCTCTGTGCCTCAGTGTCTCAGAGTCTCAACGTCTCTGTGTCACAGTGTCTCTGTGTCTCAGTGTCTCTGTGTCTCAGCATCTCTGTACCTCAGTGTCTCTGTGTCTCAGTGTCTCTTAGCCTCATTGTCTCTGTGTCTCTGTGTCTCAGAGTCTCAGAGTCTCAGTCTATCAGACTCTCAATGACTCTGTGTCTCTGTGTCACAGAGACTCAGTGTCTCTGTGACTCAGTGTCTTAGTATCTCAAAGTCTCAGTGTCCAAGTGTCTCTGTGTCTCATTGTCTCAGAGTCACAGTGTCTCTGTGTCTCAGTGTATCAGTGTCTCAGAGACACAGTGTCTCTGTGTCTCTCTGTCTGAGTGTCTCTGTGCCTCAGTGTCACAGTGTCTCAGTGTCTCAGAGTCTCAGTGAGTCTGTCTCTGTGTCTCAGTGTCTCAGTTTCACAGTGTCACTGTGCCTCAGTGTATCTGTGTCTCAGTGTCTCTATGTCTCAGTGTCTCTGTGTCTCAGTGCCTCAGTATATCTGTGTCTCTGTGTCTCAGTGTCTCTGTGTCTCTGTGTCTCCGTGCCTCAGTGTCACAGAGTCTCAGTGTCTCTGTGTCTCAGTGCCTCAGTGTCTCAGTGTCTCTGTGTCTCAGTGTCTTAGTATCTCAAAGTCTCAGTGTCTCAACGTCTTTGTGTCGCAGTGTCTCTGACTCTCAGTGTCTCTGTGTCCAAGTGTCTCTGTGTCTCAGTGTCTCAGAGTCACAGTGTCTCTGTGTCTCAGCGTCTCTGTACCTCAGTGTCTCTGTGTCTCAGCGTCTCTGTGCCTCATTGTCTCTGTGTCTCTGTGTCTCAGTGTGTCAGTGTCTCTGTGCCTCAGTGTCTCTATGCCTCAGTGTCTCAAATTCTCACTGTTTCTGTGTCTCTAAGTCACAGTGCCTCTGTGTCTCATCGTCTCAGAGTCTCAGTGTCTCTGTGTCTCAGTGTCTCTGTGCCTCATTGTCTCTGTGTCTCTGTGTCTCAGTGTCTCTGATTTTCACTGTCTCTGTGTCTCTGTGTCTCAGTGTCTCAGCGTCACTGTGCCTCATTGTCTCTGTGTCTCTGTGTCTCAGTGTTTCAGAGTCTCTGTGTCTTGGTGCCTCAGTGTCTCAGTGTGTCTGTGCCTCAGTCTATCAGACTCTCAGTGTCTCTGTGTCTCAGTGTCTCAGAGACTCAGTGTCTCTGTGTCTCAGTGTCTTAGTATCTCAAAGTCTCAGTGTCACAGTGTCTCTGTGTCTCAGTGTCTCAACGTCTTTGTGTCTCAGTGTCTCAGTGTCTCTGACTCTCAGTGTCTCTGTGTCCAAGTGTCTCTGTGTCTCAGTGTCTCAGAGTCACAGTGTCTCTGTGTCTCAGCGTCTCTGTACCTCAGTGTCTCTGTGTCTCAGCGTCTCTGTGCCTCATTGTCTCTGTGTCTCTGTGTCTCAGAGTCTCAGAGTTTCAGTGTCTCTGTGTCTCAGTGTATCAGTGTCTCAGAGACTCAATGTCTCTGTGTGTCTCTGTCTGAGTGTCTCTGTGCCTCAGTGTCACAGTGTCTCAGTGTCTCAGATTATCAGTGTCTCAGTGACTCAGTGAGTCTGTCTCTCTGTCTCTGTATCTCTGTGTCTCAGTGTCTCTGTGCCTCAGTGTCATAGAGTCTCAGAGTCTCTGTGTCTCAGTGCCTCAGAGTCTCTGTGTCTCTGTGTCTCAGTGCCTCAGTGCCTCAGAATATCTGTGTCTCTGTGTCTCAGTGTCTCTGTGTCTCAGTGCCTCAGTGTCACAGAGTCTCAGTGTCTCAGTGTCTCTGTGTCTCAGTGCCTCAGTGTCTCTGTGTCTCTGTGTCTCAGTGTCTTAGTATCTCAAAGTCTCAGTGTCACAGTGTCTCTGTGTCTCAGTGTCTCAACGTCTTTGTGTCTCAGTGTCTCAGTGTCTCTGACTCTCAGTGTCTCTGTGTCCAAGTGTCTCTGTGTCTCAGTGTCTCAGAGTCACAGTGTCTCTGTGTCTCAGCGTCTCTGTACCTCTGTGTCTCTGTGTCTCAGCGTCTCTGTGCCTCATTGTCTTTGTGTCTCTGTGTCTCAGAGTCTCAGAGTCTCAGTCTATCAGACTCTCAATGACTCTGTGTCTCTGTGTATCTGTGTCTCAGTGTCTCTATGTCTCAGTGTCTCAGTGTCTCTGTGTCTCTGTGCCTCAGTGCCTCAGTGCCTCAGTAAATCTGTGTCTCAGTGTCTCAGTGTCTCTATGTCTCAGAGTTTCAGAGTCTCAGTGTCTCTGTGTCTCAGTGTATCAGTGTCTCAGAGACTCAATGTCTCTGTGTGTCTCTGTCTGAGTGTCTCTGTGCCTCAGTGTCACAGTGTCTCAGTGTCTCAGATTATCAGTGTCTCAGTGCCTCAGAGTCTCAGTGAGTCTGTCTCTGTGTCTCTGTATCTCTGTGTCTCAGTGTCTCAGTGTCTCTGTGTCTCAGAGTCTCAGAGTTTCAATGTCTCTGTGTCTTTGTGTTTCAGCGTCTCAGAGTCTCAGTGTCTCTGTGTCTCAGAGTCTCTGTGTCTCAGAGTCTCTGTGTCTTGGTGCCTCAGTGTCTCAGTGTCTCTGTGCCTCAGTCTATCAGACTCTCAGTGTCTCTGTGTCTCAGTGTCTCAAAGTCTTTGTGTCTCAGTTTCTCAGTGTCTCTGACTCACAGTGTCTATGTGTCCAAGTGTCTCTGTGTCTCAGTGTCTCAGAGTCACAGTCTCTCTGTGTCTCAGTGTATCAGTGTCTCAGAGACTCAGTGTCTCTGTGTCTCTCTGTCTGAGTGTCTCTGTGCCTCAGTGTCACTGAGTATCTGTGTCTCAGTGTCTCTGTGTCTCAGTGTCTCTGTGCCTCATTGTTCCCGTGTCTCTGTGTCTCTGTGTCTCAGTGTCTCAGCCTCAGTGTCTCAGCATCTCTGTGCCTCAGTCTATCAGACTCTCTGTGTCTTTGTGTCTCAGTGTCTCTGTGTCTCAGAGACTCAGAGTCTCAGTGTCTCTGTGTCACAGTTTATCTGTGCCTCAGTGTCTCAGTGTCTCAGGGTCTCCGTGTCTCTATGTTTCAGTTTATCTGTGCCTCAGTGTCTCAGTTTCTCAGGGTATCTGCGTCTCAGAGTATCTTTGTCTCTGTGTCTCAATGTCTGTGCGCTTCGGTGTCTCAGCGTATCAGTGTCTCAGAGACTCAGAGTCTCTTTGTCTCTGTGACTGAGTGTCTATGTGCCTCAGTGTCACAGTGTCTCAGTGTCTAAGATTATCAGTGTCTCTCTGTCTGTGTCTCAGGTTCTCAGTGTCTCAGTGTATCAGTGTCTCGGAGTCTCAGTGTCACAGGTTCTCTGTGTCTCAGTGACTCTGTGTCTCAGTGTATCAGTGTCTCAGAGGCTCAGTGTCTCTGTTTCTGTGTGTCTGAGGGTCTCTGTGCCTCACTGTCACATTCCCTCAGTGTCACAGTGTCTCAGATTATCAGTGTCTCAATGTCTCAGATTATCAGTGTCTCAGTGTCTCAGATTATCAGTGTCTCAGTGTCTCAGATTATCAGTGTCTCAGTGTCTCAGATTATCAGTGTCTCAGAGTCTCAGTGTCTCTGTGTGTCTCTGTCTGAGTGTCTCTGTGCCTCAGTGTCACAGTGTCTCAGTGTCTCAGATTATCAGTGTCTCAGTGACTCAGTGAGTCTGTCTCTCTGTCTCTGTATCTCTGTGTCTCAGTGTCTCTGTGCCTCAGTGTCATAGAGTCTCAGAGTCTCTGTGTCTCAGTGCCTCAGAGTCTCTGTGTCTCTGTGTCTCAGTGCCTCAGTGCCTCAGAATATCTGTGTCTCTGTGTCTCAGTGTCTCTGTGTCTCAGTGCCTCAGTGTCACAGAGTCTCAGTGTCTCAGTGTCTCTGTGTCTCAGTGCCTCAGTGTCTCTGTGTCTCTGTGTCTCAGTGTCTTAGTATCTCAAAGTCTCAGTGTCACAGTGTCTCTGTGTCTCAGTGTCTCAACGTCTTTGTGTCTCAGTGTCTCAGTGTCTCTGACTCTCAGTGTCTCTGTGTCCAAGTGTCTCTGTGTCTCAGTGTCTCAGAGTCACAGTGTCTCTGTGTCTCAGCGTCTCTGTACCTCTGTGTCTCTGTGTCTCAGCGTCTCTGTGCCTCATTGTCTTTGTGTCTCTGTGTCTCAGAGTCTCAGAGTCTCAGTCTATCAGACTCTCAATGACTCTGTGTCTCTGTGTATCTGTGTCTCAGTGTCTCTATGTCTCAGTGTCTCAGTGTCTCAGTGTCTCTGTGCCTCAGTGCCTCAGTGCCTCAGTAAATCTGTGTCTCAGTGTCTCAGTGTCTCAGTGTTTCTATGTCTCAGAGTTTCAGAGTCTCAGTGTCTCTGTGTCTCAGTGTATCAGTGTCTCAGAGACTCAATGTCTCTGTGTGTCTCTGTCTGAGTGTCTCTGTGCCTCAGTGTCACAGTGCCTCAGTGTCTCAGATTATCAGTGTCTCAGTGCCTCAGAGTCTCAGTGAGTCTGTCTCTGTGTCTCTGTATCTCTGTGTCTCAGTGTCTCAGTGTCTCTGTGTCTCAGAGTCTCAGAGTTTCAATGTCTCTGTGTCTTTGTGTTTCAGCGTCTCAGAGTCTCAGTGTCTCTGTGTCTCAGAGTCTCTGTGTCTCAGAGTCTCTGTGTCTTGGTGCCTCAGTGTCTCAGTGTCTCTGTGCCTCAGTCTATCAGACTCTCAGTGTCTCTGTGTCTCAGGGTCTCAAAGTCTTTGTGTCTCAGTTTCTCAGTGTCTCTGACTCACAGTGTCTATGTGTCCAAGTGTCTCTGTGTCTCAGTGTCTCAGAGTCACAGTCTCTCTGTGTCTCAGTGTATCAGTGTCTCAGAGACTCAGTGTCTCTGTGTCTCTCTGTCTGAGTGTCTCTGTGCCTCAGTGTCACTGAGTATCTGTGTCTCAGTGTCTCTGTGTCTCAGTGTCTCTGTGCCTCATTGTCCCCGTGTCTCTGTGTCTCTGTGTCTCAGTGTCTCAGCCTCAGTGTCTCAGCATCTCTGTGCCTCAGTCTATCAGACTCTCTGTGTCTTTGTGTCTCAGTGTCTCTGTGTCTCAGAGACTCAGAGTCTCAGTGTCTCTGTGTCACAGTTTATCTGTGCCTCAGTGTCTCAGTGTCTCAGGGTCTCCGTGTCTCTATGTTTCAGTTTATCTGTGCCTCAGTGTCTCAGTTTCTCAGGGTATCTGTGTCTCAGAGTATCTTTGTCTCTGTGTCTCAATGTCTGTGCGCTTCGGTGTCTCAGTGTATCAGTGTCTCAGAGACTCAGAGTCTCTTTGTCTCTGTGACTGAGTGTCTATGTGCCTCAGTGTCACAGTGTCTCAGTGTCTAAGATTATCAGTGTCTCTCTGTCTGTGTCTCAGGTTCTCAGTGTCTCAGTGTATCAGTGTCTCGGAGTCTCAGTGTCACAGGTTCTCTGTGTCTCAGTGACTCTGTGTCTCAGTGTATCAGTGTCTCAGAGGCTCAGTGTCTCTGTTTCTGTGTGTCTGAGGGTCTCTGTGCCTCACTGTCACATTCCCTCAGTGTCACAGTGTCTCAGATTATCAGTGTCTCAATGTCTCAGATTATCAGTGTCTCAGTGTCTCAGATTATCAGTGTCTCAGTGTCTCAGATTATCAGTGTCTCAGTGTCTCAGATTATCAGTGTCTCAGAGTCTCAGTGTCTCTGTGTGTCTCTGTCTGAGTGTCTCTGTGCCTCAGTGTCACAGTGTCTCAGTGTCTCAGATTATCAGTGTCTCAGTGACTCAGTGAGTCTGTCTCTCTGTCTCTGTATCTCTGTGTCTCAGTGTCTCTGTGCCTCAGTGTCATAGAGTCTCAGAGTCTCTGTGTCTCAGTGCCTCAGAGTCTCTGTGTCTCTGTGTCTCAGTGCCTCAGTGCCTCAGAATATCTGTGTCTCTGTGTCTCAGTGTCTCTGTGTCTCAGTGCCTCAGTGTCACAGAGTCTCAGTGTCTCAGTGTCTCTGTGTCTCAGTGCCTCAGTGTCTCTGTGTCTCTGTGTCTCAGTGTCTTAGTATCTCAAAGTCTCAGTGTCACAGTGTCTCTGTGTCTCAGTGTCTCAACGTCTTTGTGTCTCAGTGTCTCAGTGTCTCTGACTCTCAGTGTCTCTGTGTCCAAGTGTCTCTGTGTCTCAGTGTCTCAGAGTCACAGTGTCTCTGTGTCTCAGCGTCTCTGTACCTCTGTGTCTCTGTGTCTCAGCGTCTCTGTGCCTCATTGTCTTTGTGTCTCTGTGTCTCAGAGTCTCAGAGTCTCAGTCTATCAGACTCTCAATGACTCTGTGTCTCTGTGTATCTGTGTCTCAGTGTCTCTATGTCTCAGTGTCTCAGTGTCTCTGTGTCTCTGTGCCTCAGTGCCTCAGTGCCTCAGTAAATCTGTGTCTCAGTGTCTCAGTGTCTCTATGTCTCAGAGTTTCAGAGTCTCAGTGTCTCTGTGTCTCAGTGTATCAGTGTCTCAGAGACTCAATGTCTCTGTGTGTCTCTGTCTGAGTGTCTCTGTGCCTCAGTGTCACAGTGTCTCAGATTATCAGTGTCTCAGTGCCTCAGAGTCTCAGTGAGTCTGTCTCTGTGTCTCTGTATCTCTGTGTCTCAGTGTCTCAGTGTCTCTGTGTCTCAGAGTCTCAGAGTTTCAATGTCTCTGTGTCTCTGTGTTTCAGCGTCTCAGAGTCTCAGTGTCTCTGTGTCTCAGAGTCTCTGTGTCTCAGAGTCTCTGTGTCTTGGTGCCTCAGTGTCTCAGTGTCTCTGTGCCTCAGTCTATCAGACTCTCAGTGTCTCTGTGTCTCAGTGTCTCAAAGTCTTTGTGTCTCAGTTTCTCAGTGTCTCTGACTCACAGTGTCTCTGTGTCCAAGTGTCTCTGTGTCTCAGTGTCTCAGAGTCACAGTCTCTCTGTGTCTCAGTGTATCAGTGTCTCAGAGACTCAGTGTCTCTGTGTCTCTCTGTCTGAGTGTCTCTGTGCCTCAGTGTCACTGAGTATCTGTGTCTCAGTGTCTCTGTGTCTCAGTGTCTCTGTGCCTCATTGTCCCCGTGTCTCTGTGTCTCTGTGTCTCAGTGTCTCAGCCTCAGTGTCTCAGCATCTCTGTGCCTCAGTCTATCAGACTCTCTGTGTCTTTGTGTCTCAGTGTCTCTGTGTCTCAGAGACTCAGAGTCTCAGTGTCTCTGTGTCACAGTTTATCTTTGCCTCAGTGTCTCAGTGTCTCAGGGTCTCCGTGTCTCTATGTTTCAGTTTATCTGTGCCTCAGTGTCTCAGTTTCTCAGGGTATCTGCGTCTCAGAGTATCTTTGTCTCTGTGTCTCAGTGTCTGTGCGCTTCGGTGTCTCAGTGTATCAGTGTCTCAGAGACTCAGAGTCTCTTTGTCTCTGTGACTGAGTGTCTATGTGCCTCAGTGTCACAGTGTCTCAGTGTCTAAGATTATCAGTGTCTCTCTGTCTGTGTCTCAGGTTCTCAGTGTCTCAGTGTATCAGTGTCTCGGAGTCTCAGTGTCACAGGTTCTCTGTGTCTCAGTGACTCTGTGTCTCAGTGTATCAGTGTCTCAGAGGCTCAGTGTCTCTGTTTCTGTGTGTCTGAGGGTCTCTGTGCCTCACTGTCACATTCCCTCAGTGTCACAGTGTCTCAGTGTCTCAGATTATCAGTGTCTCAATGTCTCAGATTATCAGTGTCTCAGTGTCTCAGATTATCAGTGTCTCAGTGTCTCAGATTATCAGTGTCTCAGAGTCTCAGTGTCTCTGTTTCTGTGTGTCTGAGTGTCTCCATGCCTCAGTGTCTCATTGCCTCAGTGTCTCAGAGTGTCAGTGCTCTGTGTCTCAGTGTCTCTTTGTCTCTTTGTCTCAGAGTCTCAGTGTCTCTGTGCCTCTGGGTCTCAGTGTCCCTGTGTCTCTTTGTCTCAGTGTCTCAGTGTCTCAGTGTCTCAGTGTCTCTGTGCCTCAGTGTCTCTGAGTCTCAGCGTCTAAGTGTCTCAGTATCTCATTGTCTCAGTGTCTCAGTGCCTCAGAGTCTCAGTGTCTCAGAGTCTCAGTGTCTCTGTGCCTCAGTGTCTCTGAGTCTCAGTGTCTCAGAATCTCAGTGTCTCAGTGTCATAGAACATAGAACATTACAGCACAAACAGGCCCTTCGGCCCTCGAGTTGCGCCGATCGCATCAACCCCACCAATCTATAGACCTATCTATAACCCCCAATCCCATTAAACCCCATATACTCATCCAGAAGCCTTTTAAAAGACCCCAGCGAGTTCGCCTCCACCACCGACGACGGCAGCCGATTCCAATCACTCACCACCCTCTGAGTGAAAAACTTACCCCTAACATCACCTCTGTACTTCCCTCCCCGCACCTTAAATCTGTGTCCTCTCGTAGCGACCATTTCAACCCGGGGAAATAGCCTCTGAGAGTCCACCCTATCTATTCCTCTCAACATTTTATAAACTTCTATCAGGTCGCCTCTCAACCTTCGCCTCTCCAGGGAAAAGAGTCCCAGCTCCCTCAACCTATCTTCATAAGGCATGCCTCCCAGTCCAGGCAACATCCTTGTAAATCTCCACTGCACCCTTTCAATAGCTTCTACGTCTTTCCTATAGTGAGGCGACCAGAACTGAGCACAGTACTCCAAATGAGGCCTGACGAGGGTCCTGTAAAGTTGCAGCATTACCTCCCGACTCCTAAACTCAATCCCTCGATTAATGAAGGCCAGTACACCATACGCCTTCTTGACCACCTCCTCCACCTGCGAGGCCGATTTAAGAGTCCTGTGAACCCAGACCCCACTGAGACATTGAGTCTCAGAGTCTCAGTGTCTCAGTGTCTCAGAGTCTCTATGCCTCATTGTCTCTGTGTCTCAGAGTCTCAGTCTATAAGACTCTCAATGTCTCTGTTTCTCAGTGTATCAGTGTCTCAGTGACACAGTGTCTCTGTGTCTCTCTGTCTGAGTGTTTTTGTGCCTCAGTGTCACAGTGTCTCAGTGTCTCAGTGTCTCAGTGTCTCAGTGTCTCTGTGTCTCAGTGTCTCAGTGTCTCTGTGTCTCAGTGCCTCAGTATATCTGTGTCTCAGTGTCTCTGTGTCTCTGTGTCTCAGTGTCTCTCTGTCTCTGTGCCCCAGAGTCTCAGTGTCTCTGTGTCTCAGCGTCTCAGAGTCACAATGCCTCAGTGTCTCAGATTATCAGTGTCTCAGTGAGTCTGTCTCTGTGTCCCTGTATCTCTGTGTCTCAGTGTCTCTGTGCATCAGTGTATCTGTGTCTCAGTGTCGCTGTGCGTCAGTGTCTCAGTGTCTCAGTGTCTCTGTGTCTCAGTGCCTCAGTATCTCTGTGCCTCAGTTTCTCAGATTCTCAGTGTCTCCACGTCTTTGTGTCCCAGTGTCTCAGAGACTCAGTGTCTCTGTGACTCTGTCTGAGTGTATCTGTGTCTCAGTGTATCTGTGTCTCAGTGTCTCAGAGTCTCTGAGTCTCAGTGTCTCAGAGTGTCAGTGTCTCAGTGTCTCTGTGTCTCATTGTCTCTGTGTCTCTGTGCCTCAGTGTCTCTGTGTCTCAGTTCTCATTGCCTCAGTCTCTCAGAGTCTCTGTGTCTCTATGTCTCAGTGTCTCAGTGTCTCAGTGTCTCAGTGTCCCTGTGCCTCTTAGTCTCAGAGTCTCAGAGTATCAGTGTCTCAGTGTCTCAGTGTCTCAGTGTCTCAAAGTATCAGTGTCTCAGTGTCTCTGTGTCTCAGTGTCTCAGAGTCTCAGTGTCTCAGTGTCTCTGTGTCTCAGTGTCTCAGTGTCCCAGTGTCTCAGTGTCTCAGTGTCTCTGTGTCTCAGAGTCTCAGTGTCTCTGTGTCTCAGTGTCTCAGAGTCTCAGTGTCTCAGACTCTCCGTGTCTCAGTGTCTCAGTGTCTCTGTGTCTCAGTGTCTCAGACTCTCCGTGTCTCAGTGTCTCAGTGTCTCACAGTCTCTTTGTTTCTGAGACTCAGTGTCTCAGGGAATCAGTGCCTCGGTGTCTCTCTGTCTGAGATTCTCTGTGCCTCAGTGTCACAGTGTCTCAGTGTCTCTGTGTCTCAGTGTATCCGTGTGTCAGAGACTCAGTGCCCCTTTGTCTCTGTGTCTGAGTGTCTCTGTGCCTCAGTGTCTCAGACTCTTAGTGTCTCTGTGTCTCAGTGTCTCAAAGTCTTTGTGTCCCAGTGTCTCAGTGTCTCAGACTCTCAGTGTCTCTGTGTCTCAGTGTCTCTGTGCCCCTGTGTCTCATAGTCTCAGTATCTCAGTGTCTCTGTGTTTCAGTGTCTCAGGGTCTCAAAGTCTCAGTGTCTCTGTGTCCCTGTGTCTCTCTGTCTCAGTGTATCAGTGTCTCAGCGTCTCAGTGTCTCGGTGTCTCAGTGTTTCAGAGTCTCAGTGTATCTGTGTTTCAGTGTCTCAGACTCTCAGTGTCTCTGTGTCCCAGTATCTCTGTGTCTCAGTGTCTCAGAGAATCAGTGCCTCGGTGACTCTCTGTCTGATAGTCTCTGTGCCTCACTGTTTCAGTGTCACAGTGTCTCAGTGTCTCAGTGTCTCTGTGTCTCAGTGTCTCAGAGTCACAGTGTCTCTGTGTCTCAGTGTATCAGTGTCTCAGAGATTCAGTGTCTCTGTGTCTCTCTGTCTCAGTGTCTCTGTGTCTGAGTGTCTCAGTGTGTCAGAGTTTCAGTGTCTCTATGTCTCTGTGTCTCAGTGTCTCTGTGCCACAGTGTCTCAGGGTCTCAGTGTCTCAGTGTCTCTGTGCCTCAGTGTCTCTGAGTCTCAGCGTCTAAGTGTCTCAGTATCTCATTGTCTCAGTGTCTCAGTGCCTCAGAGTCTCAGTGTCTCAGTGTCTCAGAGTCTCAGTGTCTCTGTGCCTCAGTGTCTCTGAGTCTCAGTGTCTCAGAATCTCAGTGTCTCAGTGCCTCAGTGTCTCAGTGTCTCAGAGTCTCAGTGTCTCAGAGTCTCTATGCCTCATTGTCTCTGTGTCTCTGTGTCTCAGAGTCTCAGTCTATCAGACTCTCAATGTCTCTGTGTCTCTGTGTCTCAGAGACTCAGTGTCTCTGTGTCTCAGTGTCTTAGTATCTCAAAGTTTCAGTGTCCAAGTGTCTCTGTGTCTCAGTGTATCAGTGTCTCAGAGACACAGTGTCTGTCTCAGTGTCTCTGTATCTCTGTGTCTCAGTGTCTCTGTGCATCAGTGTATCTGTGTCTCAGTGGCGCTGTGCGTCACTGTCTCAGTGTCTCAGTGTCTCTGTGTCTCAGTGTCTCTGTGCCTCAGTGTCTCTGAGTCTCAGCGTCGAAGTGTCTCAGTATCTCATTGTCTCAGTGTCTCAGTGTCTCAGAGTCTCAGTGTCTCTGTGCCTCAGTGTCTCTGAGTCTCAGTGTCTCAGAATCTCAGTGTCTCAGAGTCTCAGTGTCTCAGTGTCTCAGAGTCTCTATGCCTCATTGTCTCTGTGTCTCTGTGTCTCAGAGTCTCAGAGTCTCAGTCTATCAGACTCTCAATGTCTCTGTGTCTCAGTGTAACAGTGTCTAAGTGACACAGTGTCTCTATGTCTCTCTGTCTGAGTGTTTCTGTGCCTCAGTGTCACAGTGTCTCAGTGTCCTAGAGTCTCAGTGAGTCTGTCTCTGTGTCTCAGTGTCTCAGTTTCTCAGTGTCACTGTGCCTCAGTGTATCTGTGTCTCAGTGTCTCAGTGTCTCAGTGTCTCTGTGTCTCAGTGCCTCAGTATATCTGTGTCTCAGTGTCTCTGTGTCTCAGTGTCTCTCTGTCTCTGTGTACCAGAGCCTCAGTGCCTCAGTGTCACAGACTCTCAGTGTCTCTGAGTCTCAGTGTCTCAGAATCTCAGTGTCTCAGTGTCTCAGAGTCTCAGTGTCTCAGTGTCTCAGAGTCTCTATGCCTCATTGTCTCTGTGTCTCTGTGTCTCAGAGTCTCAGAGTCTCAGTCTATCAGACTCTCAATGTCTCTGTGTCTCAGTGTAACAGTGTCTAAGTGACACAGTGTCTCTATGTCTCTCTGTCTGAGTGTTTCTGTGCCTCAGTGTCACAGTGTCTCAGTGTCCTAGAGTCTCAGTGAGTCTGTCTCTGTGTCTCAGTGTCTCAGTTTCTCAGTGTCACTGTGCCTCAGTGTATCTGTGTCTCAGTGTCTCTGTGTCTCAGTGTCTCAGTGTCTCTGTGTCTCAGTGCCTCAGTATATCTGTGTCTCAGTGTCTCTGTGTCTCAGTGTCTCTCTGTCTCTGTGTACCAGAGCCTCAGTGCCTCAGTGTCACAGACTCTCAGTATCTCTGTGTCTCAGAGTCTCAGTTTCTCTGCGTCTCAGTGTCTCTGTGTCTCATTGTCTCAGAGTCTCACTGTCACAATGTCTCAGTGTCTCAGTGCCTCAGTGTCTCAGACTCTCAGTGTCTCAGTGCCTCAGTGTCTCAGATTCTCAGTGTCTCCAAGTCATTGTGTCCAGTGTCTCAGAGACTCAGTGTCTCTGTGTCTCTGTCTGAGTTTCTCTGTGTCTCAAAGTATCTGTTTCTCAGTGTATCTGTGTCTCAGTGTCTCAGAGTCTCAGTGTCTCTGTGTCTCAGTGTCTCTGTGCCTCAGTGTCTCAGTGTCTCTGTGTCTCAGTGTCTCTGTGTCTCAGTGTCTCTGTGTCTCTGTGTCTCTGTGTCTCAGTGTCTCAGAGTCTCAGAGTCTGTGTCTTGGTGCCTCAGTGTCTCTGTGCCTCAATCTATCAGACTCTCAGTGTCTCTGTGTCTCAGTGTCTCTGTGTCTCAGAGACTCAGTGTCTCTGTGTTTCAGTGTCTTAGTATCTCAAAGTCTCAGTGTCACAGTGTCTCTGTGTCTAGGTGTCTCAAAGTCTTTGTGTCTCAGTGTCTCTGACTCTCAGTGTCTCTGTGTCTCAGTGTCTCAGAGTCACAGTGTCTCAGTGTATCAGTGTCTCAGAGACTCAATGTCTCTGTGTCTCTCTGTCTGAGTGTCTCTGTGCCTCAGTGTCACAGTGCTTCAGTGTCTCAGATTATAAGTGTCTCAGTGTCTCAGAGTCTCAGTGAGTCTGTCTCTGTGTCTCTGTATCTCAGTGTCTCTGTGCCTCAGTGTATCTGTGTCTCAGTGTCTCTGTGCCTCAGAGTCACAGAGTCTCAGTGTCTCTGGATCTCAGTGCCTCAGAGTCTCAGTGTCTCTGTGTCTAAGTGTCTCAGTGTCTCTGTATCTAAGTGTCTCTGAGTCACAGTGTCTGAGTGTCGCTGTGTCTCAGTGTCTCAGAGTCTCAGTGTCTCTGTGCCTCAATGTCTCTGTGTCTCTCTATCTCAGTGCCTCAGCGTCTCAGTGCCTCAGTGTCTCAGTGTCTCAGTGTCTCAGAGTCTCAGTGTGTCAGTGTGTCTGCGTATCAGTGTCTCAGTGTTTCAGTGCCTCAGGATCTCAGTGTCTCAGAGTCACATTGTCTCTATGTCTCAGTGTCTCTGTGCCTCATTGTATCTGTGTCTCCGTGTATCAGTGTCTCAGATTCTCACTGTCTCTGTGTCTCTGTGTCTCAGTGTTTCTGTGCCTCATTGTCTCAGTGTCTCTATGTCTCAGTGTCTCAGTGTCTCTGTGTCTCAGTGCCTCAGTGCCTCAGTATATCTGTGTCTCAGTGTCTCAGTGTCCAAGTGTCTCTGTGTCTCAGTGTCTCACAGTCACAGTGTCTCTGTGTCTCAGTGTATCAGTGTCTCAGAGACACAGTGTCTCTGTGTCTCTCTAGCTGAGTGTTTCTGTGCCTCAGTGTCACAGTGTCTCAGTGTCCTAGAGTCTCAGTGAGTCTGTCTCTGTGTCTCAGTGTCTCAGTTTCTCAGTGTCACTGTGCCTCAGTGTACCTGTGTCTCAGTGTCTCTGTGTCTCTGTGTCTCAGTGCCTCAGTGCCTCAGTATATCTGTGTCTCAGTGTCTCTGTGTCTCAGTGTCTCTGTGTCTCTGTGTCCCAGTGCCTCAGTGCCTCAGTGTCACAGAGTCTCAGTGTCTCTATGTCTCTGTGTCTCAGTGCCTCAGTGTCTCGTGTCTCTGTGTCTCAGTGTCTCTGTGCCTCAGTCTTTCACTGCCTCAGTGTCTCAGGGTCTCAGTGTCTCTGTGTCAGAGTGTGTCTGCGTCTCAGAGACTCAGTGTTTCTTTGTCTCTGAGTCTGAGTGTCTCTGTGCGTCAATATCACAGTGTCTCAGTGTCCCAGTGACTCTGTGCTTCAGTGTCTCAGATTCTCGGTGTCTCTGTGTCTCAGTGTCTCAGAGTCTCAGTGTCTCTGTGTCTCAGTGCCTCTGTGTCTCAGTGTCTCTGTGCCTCAGTGTCTCATTGCCTCAGTGTCTCAGAGTCTCTGTGTCTCTGTGTCTCAGTGCCTCTGTGTCTCAGTGTCTCTGTGCCTCAGTGTCTCTGTGCCTCAGTGTCTCATTGCCTCAGTGTCTCAGAGTCTCTGTGTCTCTGTGTCTCAGTGCCTCTGTGCCTCAGTGTCTCATTGCCTCAGTGTCTCAGTGTCTCAGAGTCTCAGTGTCTCAGAGTCTCAGTGTCTCTGTGTCTCAGTCTATCAGACTCTCAGTGTCTCTGTGTCTCAGTGTCTCTGTGTCTCAGAGACTCAGTGTCTCTGTGTCTCAGTGACTTAGTATCTCAAAGTCTCAGTGTCACAGTGTCTCTGTGTCTCAGTGTCTCAAAGTCTTTGTGTCTCATTGTCTCTGACTCTTCGTGTCTCTGTGTCCAAGTGTCTCTGTGTCTCAGTGTCTCAGAGTCACAGTGTCTCTGTGTCTCAGTGTATCAGTGTCTCAGAGACTCAATGTCTCTGTGTCTCTCTGTCTGAGTGTCTCTGTGCCTCAGTGTCACTGAGTATCTGTGTCTCAGTGTCTCAGAGTCTCAGTGAGTCTGTCGCTGTGTCTCTGTATCTCTGTGTCTCAGTGTCTTTGTGCCTCAGTGTATCTGTGTCACAGTGTCTCTGTGCCTCAGTGTCACAGAGTCTCAGAGTCTCTGTGTCTCAGTGCCTCAGAGTCTCAGTGTCTCTCTGTCTAAGTGTCTCAGTGTCTCAGTATCTAAGTGTCTTTGAGTCACAGTGTCTCAGTGTCTCTGTGTCTCAGTGTCTCAGAGCCTCAGTGTCTCTGTGCTTCAATGTCTCTGTGTCTCAATGTCTCAGTGTCTCTCTATCTCAGTGCCTCAGTGTCTCAGTGTTTCAGTGCCTCAGTGTCTCAGTGTCTCAGAGTCACATTGTCTCTGTGTCTCAGTGTCTCAGTGTCTCAGTGTCTCAGAGTCACATTGTCTCTGTGTCTCAGTGTCTCAGTGTCCAGTGTCTCAGCGTCTCTGAGTCTCAGTGTCACAATGTCTCAGAATCCCTGTGTCTCAGTGTTTCAGTGTCTCTGTGTTTCAGTGCATCAGTGTCTGAAACACTCTGTGTCACTGAGTTTCTCTGTGTTGAGTGTCTCTGTGCCTCAGTGTCTCAGAGTCTCAGAGTCTCAACGACTCTGTGTCACAGTGTCTCAGTGTATCAGCATCTCAGAGTCTCAGTGTCTCTGTGTCTCAGTGTCTCAGTGTCTCTGTGGCTCAGTGTCTCTGTGTCTCAGTATCTCTGTGTCTCAGAGTCTCAGTCTATCAGACTCTCAATGTCTCAGTGTCTCTGTGCATCAGTGTCTCCGAGTCTTAGAGTGTCAGTGTCTCAGTGTCTCAGTGTCACTGTGCCTCTGTGTATCTGTCACTGTGTCTCTGTGTCTCAGTGCCTCTGTGTCTCTGTGTCTTAATGTCTCAGAGACTCTGTGTCTTGTTACCTCAGTGTCTCAGTGTCTCTGTGCCTCAGTCTATCAGACTCTTAGTGTCTCAGTGTCTCTGTGCCTCAGTGTCTCCGAGTCTTAGTGTGTCAGTGTCTCAGTGTCTCAGTGTCACTGTGCCTCTGTGTCTCATAGTCTCAGAGTCTCAGTGTCTCTGTGTCTCAGAGTCTCAGTGTCTCTGTTTCTCTGTGTCTCAGTGTATCAGTGTCTCAGAGACTCAGTGTCTCTTTGTTTCTGTGTCTGAGTGTCTCTGTGTCTCAGTGTCTCTGTGTCTCAGACTCTCAGTGTCTCTGTGTCCCAGTGTCTCTGTGTCTCAGTGTCTCAGTGACTCAGAGATTCAGAGTCTCTGTGTCTCAGTGTCTCAGTGTCTCTGTCCCTCAGTGTCTCTGTGTCTCAGTGTCTCTGTGTCTCAGAGTCTCAGAGTTTCAGTGTCTCTATGTCTCTGTGTTTCAGCGTCTCAGAGTCTCAGTGTCTCTGTGTCTCAGAGTCTCTGTGTCTCAGTGTCTCTGTGTCTCAGAATCACAGTGTCTCAGAGTCTCAGTGTCTCAGAGTCTCTGTGTCTTGGTGCCTCAGTGTCTCAGTGTCTCTGTGCCTCAGTCTATCAGACTCTCAGTGTCTCTGTGTCTCAGTGTCTCAAAGTCTTTGTGTCTCAGTTTCTCAGTGTCTCTGACTCACAGTGTCTCTGTGTCCAAGTGTCTCTGTGTCTCTGTGTCTCAGTGTCTCAGAGTCACAGTGTCTCTGTGCCTCAGTGTCTCAGTGTCTCAGATACTCAGTGTCTCTGTGTCTCTCTGTCTGAGTGTCTCTGTGCCTCAGTGTCACTGAGTATCTGTGTCTCAGTGTCTCTGTGTCTCAGTGTCTCTGTGCCTCATTGTCCCCGTGTCTCTGTGTCTCTGTGTCTCAGTGTCTCAGCATCTCTGTGCCTCAGTCTATCAGACTCTCTGTGTCTTTGTGTCTCAGTGTCTCTGTGTCTCAGAGACTCAGAGTCTCAGTGTCTCTGTGTCACAGTTTATCTGTGCCTCAGTGTCTCAGTGTCTCAGGGTCTCCGTGTCTCTATGTTTCAGTTTATCTGTGCCTCAGCGTCTCAGTTTCTCAGGGTATCTGCGTCTCAGAGTATCTTTGTCTCTGTGTCTCAATGTCTGTGCGCTTCGGTGTCTCAGTGTATCAGTGTCTCAGAGACTCAGAGTCTCTTTGTCTCTGTGACTGAGTGTCTATGTGCCTCAGTGTCACAGTGTCTCAGTGTCTAAGATTATCAGTGTCTCTCTGTCTGCGTCTCAGGTTCTCAGTGTCTCAGTGTATCAGTGTCTCGGAGTCTCAGTGTCAAAGGTTCTCTGTGTCTCAGTGTCTCAGTGACTCTGTGTCTCAGTGTATCAGTGTCTCAGAGGCTCAGTGTCTCTGTTTCTGTGTGTCTGAGGGTCTCTGTGCCTCACTGTCACATTCCCTCAGTGTCACAGTGTCTCAGTGTCTCAGATTATCAGTGTCTCAGTGTCTCAGATTATCAGTGTCTCAGTGTCTCAGATTATCAGTGTCTCAGTGTCTCAGATTATCAGTGTCTCAGAGTCTCAGTGTCTCTGTTTCTGTGTGTCTGAGTGTCTCCATGCCTCAGTGTCTCATTGCCTCAGTGTCTCAGAGTGTCAGTGCTCTGTGTCTCAGTGTCTCTTTGTCTCTTTGTCTCAGAGTCTCAGTGTCTCTGTGCCTCTGTGTCTCAGTGTCTCTGTGTCTCTTTGTCTCAGTGTCTCAGTGTCTCTGTGTCTCAGTGTCTCTGTGCCTCAGTGTCTCTGAGTCTCAACGTCTAAGTGTCTCAGTATCTCATTGTCTCAGTGCCTCAGAGTCTCAGTGTCTCAGAGTCTCAGTGTCTCTGTGCCTCAGTGTCTCTGAGTCTCAGTGTCTCAGAATCTCAGTGTCTCAGTGTCTCAGTGTCATAGAACATAGAACATTACAGCACAAACAGGCCCTTCGGCCCTCGAGTTGTGCCGATCGCATCAACCCCACCAATCTATAGACCTATCTATAACCCCCAATCCCATTAAACCCCATATACTCATCCAGAAGCCTTTTAAAAGACCCCAGCGTGTTCGCCTCCACCACCGACGACGGCAGCCGATTCCAATCACTCACTACCCTCTGAGTGAAAAACTTACCCCTAACATCACCTCTGTACTTCCCTCCCCGCACCTTAAATCTGTGTCCTCTCGTAGCGACCATTTCAACCCGGGGAAATAGCCTCTGAGAGTCCACCCTATCTATTCCTCTCAACATTTTATAAACTTCTATCAGGTCGCCTCTCAACCTTCGCCTCTCCAGGGAAAAGAGTCCCAGCTCCCTCAACCTATCTTCATAAGGCATGCCTCCCAGTCCAGGCAACATCCTTGTAAATCTCCACTGCACTCTTTCAATAGCTTCTACGTCTTTCCTATAGTGAGGCGACCAGAACTGAGCACAGTACTCCAAATGAGGCCTGACGAGGGTCCTGTAAAGTTGCAGCATTACCTCCCGACTCCTAAACTCAATCCCTCGATTAATGAAGGCCAGTACACCATACACCTTCTTGACCACCGCCTCCACCTGCGAGGCCGATTTAAGAGTCCTGTGAACCCGGACCCCACTGAGACATTGAGTCTCAGAGTCTCAGTGTCTCAGTGTCTCAGAGTCTCTATGCCTCATTGTCTCTGTGTCTCAGAGTCTCAGTCTATAAGACTCTCAATGTCTCTGTTTCTCAGTGTATCAGTGTCTCAGTGACACAGTGTCTCTGTGTCTCTCTGTCTGAGTGTTTTTGTGCCTCAGTGTCACAGTGTCTCAGTGTCTCAGTGTCTCTGTGTCTCAGTGTCTCAGTGTCTCTGTGTCTCAGTGCCTCAGTATATCTGTGTCTCAGTGTCTCTGTGTCTCTGTGTCTCAGTGTCTCTCTGTCTCTGTGCCCCAGAGTCTCAGTGTCTCTGTGTCTCAGTGTCTCAGAGTCACAATGCCTCAGTGTCTCAGATTATCAGTGTCTCAGTGAGTCTGTCTCTGTGTCCCTGTAACTCTGTGTCTCAGTGTCTCTGTGCATCAGTGTATCTGTGTCTCAGTGTCGCTGTGCGTCAGTGTCTCAGTGTCTCAGTGTCTCTGTGTCTCAGTGCCTCAGTATCTCTGTGCCTCAGTTTCTCAGATTCTCAGTGTCTCCACGTCTTTGTGTCCCAGTGTCTCAGAGACTCAGTGTCTCTGTGTCTCTGTCTGAGTGTATCTGTGTCTCAGTGTATCTGTGTCTCAGTGTCTCAGAGTCTCTGAGTCTCAGTGTCTCAGAGTGTCAGTGTCTCAGTGTCTCTGTGTCTCATTGTCTCTGTGTCTCTGTGGCTCAGTGTCTCTGTGTCTCAGTTCTCATTGCCTCAGTCTCTCAGAGTCTCTGTGTCTCTATGTCTCAGTGTCTCAGTGTCTCAGTGTCCCTGTGCCTCTTAGTCTCAGAGTCTCAGAGTATCAGTGTCTCAGTGTCTCAGTGTCTCAGTGTCTCAAAGTATCAGTGTCTCAGTGTCTCTGTGTCTCTGTGTCTCAGTGTCTCAGAGTCTCAGTGTCTCAGTGTCTCTGTGTCTCAGTGTCCCAGTGTCTCAGTGTCTCAGTGTCTCTGTGTCTCAGAGTCTCAGTGTCTCTGTGTCTCAGTGTCTCAGAGTGTCAGTGTCTCAGACTCTCCGTGTCTCAGTGTCTCAGTGTCTCTGTGTCTCTGTGTCTCAGTGTCTCAGACTCTCCGTGTCTCAGTGTCTCACAGTCTCTTTGTTTCTGAGACTCAGTGTCTCAGGGAATCAGTGCCTCGGTGTCTCTCTGTCTGAGATTCTCTGTGCCTCAGTGTCACAGTGTCTCAGTGTCTCTGTGTCTCAGTGTATCCGTGTGTCAGAGACTCAGTGCCCCTTTGTCTCTGTGTCTGAGTGTCTCTGTGCCTCAGTGTCTCAGAGTCACAGTGTCTCTGTGCCTCAGTGTCTCAGTGTCTCAGATACTCAGTGTCTCTGTGTCTCTCTGTCTGAGTGTCTCTGTGCCTCAGTGTCACTGAGTATCTGTGTCTCAGTGTCTCTGTGTCTCAGTGTCTCTGTGCCTCATTGTCCCCGTGTCTCTGTGTCTCTGTGTCTCAGTGTCTCAGCATCTCTGTGCCTCAGTCTATCAGACTCTCTGTGTCTTTGTGTCTCAGTGTCTCTGTGTCTCAGAGACTCAGAGTCTCAGTGTCTCTGTGTCACAGTTTATCTGTGCCTCAGTGTCTCAGAGTCTCCGTGTCTCTATGTTTCAGTTTTTCTGTGCCTCAGCGTCTCAGTTTCTCAGGGTATCTGCGTCTCAGAGTATCTTTGTCTCTGTGTCTCAATGTCTGTGCGCTTCGGTGTCTCAGTGTATCAGTGTCTCAGAGACTCAGAGTCTCTTTGTCTCTGTGACTGAGTGTCTATGTGCCTCAGTGTCACAGTGTCTCAGTGTCTAAGATTATCAGTGTCTCTCTGTCTGCGTCTCAGGTTCTCAGTGTCTCAGTGTATCAGTGTCTCGGAGTCTCAGTGTCAAAGGTTCTCTGTGTCTCAGTGTCTCAGTGACTCTGTGTCTCAGTGTATCAGTGTCTCAGAGGCTCAGTGTCTCTGTTTCTGTGTGTCTGAGGGTCTCTGTGCCTCACTGTCACATTCCCTCAGTGTCACAGTGTCTCAGTGTCTCAGATTATCAGTGTCTCAGTGTCTCAGATTATCAGTGTCTCAGTGTCTCAGATTATCAGTGTCTCAGTGTCTCAGATTATCAGTGTCTCAGAGTCTCAGTGTCTCTGTTTCTGTGTGTCTGAGTGTCTCCATGCCTCAGTGTCTCATTGCCTCAGTGTCTCAGAGTGTCAGTGCTCTGTGTCTCAGTGTCTCTTTGTCTCTTTGTCTCAGAGTCTCAGTGTCTCTGTGCCTCTGTGTCTCAGTGTCTCTGTGTCTCTTTGTCTCAGTGTCTCAGTGTCTCTGTGTCTCAGTGTCTCTGTGCCTCAGTGTCTCTGAGTCTCAACGTCTAAGTGTCTCAGTATCTCATTGTCTCAGTGTCTCAGTGCCTCAGAGTCTCAGTGTCTCAGAGTCTCAGTGTCTCTGTGCCTCAGTGTCTCTGAGTCTCAGTGTCTCAGAATCTCAGTGTCTCAGTGTCTCAGTGTCATAGAACATAGAACATTACAGCACAAACAGGCCCTTCGGCCCTCGAGTTGTGCCGATCGCATCAACCCCACCAATCTATAGACCTATCTATAACCCCCAATCCCATTAAACCCCATATACTCATCCAGAAGCCTTTTAAAAGACCCCAGCGTGTTCGCCTCCACCACCGACGACGGCAGCCGATTCCAATCACTCACTACCCTCTGAGTGAAAAACTTACCCCTAACATCACCTCTGTACTTCCCTCCCCGCACCTTAAATCTGTGTCCTCTCGTAGCGACCATTTCAACCCGGGGAAATAGCCTCTGAGAGTCCACCCTATCTATTCCTCTCAACATTTTATAAACTTCTATCAGGTCGCCTCTCAACCTTCGCCTCTCCAGGGAAAAGAGTCCCAGCTCCCTCAACCTATCTTCATAAGGCAAGCCTCCCAGTCCAGGCAACATCCTTGTAAATCTCCACTGCACTCTTTCAATAGCTTCTACGTCTTTCCTATAGTGAGGCGACCAGAACTGAGCACAGTACTCCAAATGAGGCCTGACGAGGGTCCTGTAAAGTTGCAGCATTACCTCCCGACTCCTAAACTCAATCCCTCGATTAATGAAGGCCAGTACACCATACACCTTCTTGACCACCGCCTCCACCTGCGAGGCCGATTTAAGAGTCCTGTGAACCCGGACCCCACTGAGACATTGAGTCTCAGAGTCTCAGTGTCTCAGTGTCTCAGAGTCTCTATGCCTCATTGTCTCTGTGTCTCAGAGTCTCAGTCTATAAGACTCTCAATGTCTCTGTTTCTCAGTGTATCAGTGTCTCAGTGACACAGTGTCTCTGTGTCTCTCTGTCTGAGTGTTTTTGTGCCTCAGTGTCACAGTGTCTCAGTGTCTCAGTGTCTCTGTGTCTCAGTGTCTCAGTGTCTCTGTGTCTCAGTGCCTCAGTATATCTGTGTCTCAGTGTCTCTGTGTCTCTGTGTCTCAGTGTCTCTCTGTCTCTGTGCCCCAGAGTCTCAGTGTCTCTGTGTCTCAGTGTCTCAGAGTCACAATGCCTCAGTGTCTCAGATTATCAGTGTCTCAGTGAGTCTGTCTCTGTGTCCCTGTAACTCTGTGTCTCAGTGTCTCTGTGCATCAGTGTATCTGTGTCTCAGTGTCGCTGTGCGTCAGTGTCTCAGTGTCTCAGTGTCTCTGTGTCTCAGTGCCTCAGTATCTCTGTGCCTCAGTTTCTCAGATTCTCAGTGTCTCCACGTCTTTGTGTCCCAGTGTCTCAGAGACTCAGTGTCTCTGTGTCTCTGTCTGAGTGTATCTGTGTCTCAGTGTATCTGTGTCTCAGTGTCTCAGAGTCTCTGAGTCTCAGTGTCTCAGAGTGTCAGTGTCTCAGTGTCTCTGTGTCTCATTGTCTCTGTGTCTCTGTGGCTCAGTGTCTCTGTGTCTCAGTTCTCATTGCCTCAGTCTCTCAGAGTCTCTGTGTCTCTATGTCTCAGTGTCTCAGTGTCTCAGTGTCCCTGTGCCTCTTAGTCTCAGAGTCTCAGAGTATCAGTGTCTCAGTGTCTCAGTGTCTCAGTGTCTCAAAGTATCAGTGTCTCAGTGTCTCTGTGTCTCTGTGTCTCAGTGTCTCAGAGTCTCAGTGTCTCAGTGTCTCTGTGTCTCAGTGTCCCAGTGTCTCAGTGTCTCAGTGTCTCTGTGTCTCAGAGTCTCAGTGTCTCTGTGTCTCAGTGTCTCAGAGTGTCAGTGTCTCAGACTCTCCGTGTCTCAGTGTCTCAGTGTCTCTGTGTCTCTGTGTCTCAGTGTCTCAGACTCTCCGTGTCTCAGTGTCTCACAGTCTCTTTGTTTCTGAGACTCAGTGTCTCAGGGAATCAGTGCCTCGGTGTCTCTCTGTCTGAGATTCTCTGTGCCTCAGTGTCACAGTGTCTCAGTGTCTCTGTGTCTCAGTGTATCCGTGTGTCAGAGACTCAGTGCCCCTTTGTCTCTGTGTCTGAGTGTCTCTGTGCCTCAGTGTCTCAGACTCTTAGTGTCTCTGTGTCTCAGTGTCTCAAAGTCTTTGTGTCCCAGTGTCTCAGTGTCTCAGACTCTCAGTGTCTCTGTGTCTCAGTGTCTCTGTGCCCCTGTGTCTCATAGTCTCAGTATCTCAGTTTCTCTGTGTTTCAGTGTCTCAGGGTCTCAAAGTCTCAGTGTCTCTGTGTCCCTGTGTCTCTGTGTCTCAGTGTATCAGTGTCTCAGCGTCTCAGTGTCTCGGTGTCTCAGTGTTTCAGAGTCTCAGTGTATCTGTGTTTCAGTGTCTCAGACTCTCAGTGTCTCTGTGTCCCAGTATCTCTGTGTCTCAGTGTCTCAGAGAATCAGTGCCTCGGTGACTCTCTGTCTGAGAGTCTCTGTGCCTCACTGTTTCAGTGTCACAGTGTCTCAGTGTCTCAGTGTCTCTGTGTCTCAGTGTCTCAGAGTCACAGTGTCTCTGTGTCTCAGTGTATCAGTGTCTCAGAGATTCAGTGTCTCTGTGTCTCTCTGTCTCAGTGTCTCTGTGTCTGAGTGTCTCAGTGTGTCAGAGTTTCAGTGTCTCTATGTCTCTGTGTCTCAGTGTCTCTGTGCCACAGTGTCTCAGGGTCTCAGTGTCTCAGTGTCTCTGTGCCTCAGTGTCTCTGAGTCTCAGCGTCTAAGTGTCTCAGTATCTCATTGTCTCAGTGTCTCAGTGCCTCAGAGTCTCAGTGTCTCAGTGTCTCAGAGTCTCAGTGTCTCTGTGCCTCAGTGTCTCTGAGTCTCAGTGTCTCAGAATCTCAGTGTCTCAGTGCCTCAGTGTCTCAGTGTCTCAGAGTCTCAGTGTCTCAGAGTCTCTATGCCTCATTGTCTCTGTGTCTCTGTGTCTCAGAGTCTCAGTCTATCAGACTCTCAATGTCTCTGTGTCTCTGTGTCTCAGAGACTCAGTGTCTCTGTGTCTCAGTGTCTTAGTATCTCAAAGTTTCAGTGTCCAAGTGTCTCTGTGTCTCAGTGTCTCAGAGTCACAGTGTCTCTGTGTCTCAGTGTATCAGTGTCTCAGAGACACAGTGTCTGTCTCAGTGTCTCTGTATCTCTGTGTCTCAGTGGCGCTGTGCGTCACTGTCTCAGTGTCTCAGTGTCTCTGTGTCTCAGTGTCTCTGTGCCTCAGTGTCTCTGAGTCGCAGCGTCGAAGTGTCTCAGTATCTCATTGTCTCAGTGTCTCTGTGTCTCAGTGCCTCAGTATCTCTGTGCCTCAGTTTCTCAGATTCTCAGTGTCTCCACGTCTTTGTGTCCCAGTGTCTCAGAGACTCAGTGTCTCTGTGTCTCTGTCTGAGTGTATCTGTGTCTCAGTGTATCTGTGTCTCAGTGTCTCAGAGTCTCTGAGTCTCAGTGTCTCAGAGTGTCAGTGTCTCAGTGTCTCTGTGTCTCATTGTCTCTGTGTCTCTGTGGCTCAGTGTCTCTGTGTCTCAGTTCTCATTGCCTCAGTCTCTCAGAGTCTCTGTGTCTCTATGTCTCAGTGTCTCAGTGTCTCAGTGTCCCTTTGCCTCTTAGTCTCAGAGTCTCAGAGTATCAGTGTCTCAGTGTCTCAGTGTCTCAAAGTATCAGTGTCTCAGTGTCTCTGTGTCTCAGTGTCTCAGAGTCTCAGTGTCTCAGTGTCTCTGTGTCTCAGTGTCCCAGTGTCTCAGTGTCTCAGTGTCTCTGTGTCTCAGAGTCTCAGTGTCTCTGTGTCTCAGTGTCTCAGAGTGTCAGTGTCTCAGACTCTCCGTGTCTCAGTGTCTCAGTGTCTCTGTGTCTCTGTGTCTCAGTGTCTCAGACTCTCCGTGTCTCAGTGTCTCAGTGTCTCACAGTCTCTTTGTTTCTGAGACTCAGTGTCTCAGGGAATCAGTGCCTCGGTGTCTCTCTGTCTGAGATTCTCTGTGCCTCAGTGTCACAGTGTCTCAGTGTCTCTGTGTCTCAGTGTATCCGTGTGTCAGAGACTCAGTGCCCCTTTGTCTCTGTGTCTGAGTGTCTCTGTGCCTCAGTGTCTCAGACTCTTAGTGTCTCTGTGTCTCAGTGTCTCAAAGTCTTTGTGTCCCAGTGTCTCAGTGTCTCAGACTCTCAGTGTCTCTGTGTCTCAGTGTCTCTGTGCCCCTGTGTCTCATAGTCTCAGTATCTCAGTTTCTCTGTGTTTCAGTGTCTCAGGGTCTCAAAGTCTCAGTGTCTCTGTGTCCCTGTGTCTCTGTTTCTCAGTGTATCAGTGTCTCAGCGTCTCAGTGTCTCGGTGTCTCAGTGTTTCAGAGTCTCAGTGTATCTGTGTTTCAGTGTCTCAGACTCTCAGTGTCTCTGTGTCCCAGTATCTCTGTGTCTCAGTGTCTCAGAGAATCAGTGCCTCGGTGACTCTCTGTCTGAGAGTCTCTGTGCCTCACTGTTTCAGTGTCACAGTGTCTCAGTGTCTCAGTGTCTCTGTGTCTCAGTGTCTCAGAGTCACAGTGTCTCTGTGTCTCAGTGTATCAGTGTCTCAGAGATTCAGTGTCTCTGTGTCTCTCTGTCTCAGTGTCTCTGTGTCTGAGTGTCTCAGTGTGTCAGAGTTTCAGTGTCTCTATGTCTCTGTGTCTCAGTGTCTCTGTGCCACAGTGTCTCAGGGTCTCAGTGTCTCAGTGTCTCTGTGCCTCAGTGTCTCTGAGTCTCAGCGTCTAAGTGTCTCAGTATCTCATTGTCTCAGTGTCTCAGTGCCTCAGAGTCTCAGTGTCTCAGTGTCTCAGAGTCTCAGTGTCTCTGTGCCTCAGTGTCTCTGAGTCTCAGTGTCTCAGAATCTCAGTGTCTCAGTGCCTCAGTGTCTCAGTGTCTCAGAGTCTCAGTGTCTCAGAGTCTCTATGCCTCATTGTCTCTGTGTCTCTGTGTCTCAGAGTCTCAGTCTATCAGACTCTCAATGTCTCTGTGTCTCTGTGTCTCAGAGACTCAGTGTCTCTGTGTCTCAGTGTCTTAGTATCTCAAAGTTTCAGTGTCCAAGTGTCTCTGTGTCTCAGTGTCTCAGAGTCACAGTGTCTCTGTGTCTCAGTGTATCAGTGTCTCAGAGACACAGTGTCTGTCTCAGTGTCTCTGTATCTCTGTGTCTCAGTGGCGCTGTGCGTCACTGTCTCAGTGTCTCAGTGTCTCTGTGTCTCAGTGTCTCTGTGCCTCAGTGTCTCTGAGTCTCAGCGTCGAAGTGTCTCAGTATCTCATTGTCTCAGTGTCTCAGTGTCTCAGAGTCTCAGTGTCTCTGTGCCTCAGTGTCTCTGAGTCTCAGTGTCTCAGAATCTCAGTGTCTCAGTGTCTCAGAGTCTCAGTGTCTCAGTGTCTCAGAGTCTCTATGCCTCATTGTCTCTGTGTCTCTGTGTCTCAGAGTCTCAGAATCTCAGTCTATCAGACTCTCAATGTCTCTGTGTCTCAGTGTAACAGTGTCTAAGTGACACAGTGTCTCTATGTCTCTCTGTCTGAGTGTTTCTGTGCCTCAGTGTCACAGTGTCTCAGTGTCCTAGAGTCTCAGTGAGTCTGTCTCTGTGTCTCAGTGTCTCAGTTTCTCAGTGTCACTGTGCCTCAGTGTATCTGTGTCTCAGTGTCTCTGTGTCTCAGTGTCTCTGTGTCTCAGTGCCTCAGTATATCTGTGTCTCAGTGTCTCTGTGTCTCAGTGTCTCTCTGTCTCTGTGTCCCAGAGCCTCAGTGCCTCAGTGTCACAGACTCTCAGTGTCTCTGTGTCTCTGTGCCTCAGTGTCTCAGAGTCTCAGTTTCTCTGCGTCTCAGTGTCTCTGTGTCTCATTGTCTCAGAGTCTCACTGTCACAATGTCTCAGTGTCTCAGTGCCTCAGTGTCTCAGACTCTCAGTATCTCTGTGTCTCAGTGTCTCAGGTTCTCTGTGTCTCAGTGTCTCAGTGACTCTGTGTCTCAGTGCCTCAGTATCTCTGTGCCTCAGATTCTCAGTGTCTCCAAGTCATTGTGTCCCAGTGTCCAGTGTCTCAGAGACTCAGTGTCTCTGTGTCTCTGTCTGAGTTTCTCTGTGTCTCAAAGTATCTGTTTCTCAGTGTATCTGTGTCTCAGTGTCTCAGAGTCTCAGTGTCTCTGTGTCTCAGTGTCTCTGTGCCTCAGTGTCTCAGTGTCTCTGTGTCTCAGTGTCTCTGTGTCTCAGTGCCTCAGTGTCTCTGTGTCTCAGTGTCTCTGTGTCTCTGTGTCTCTGTGTCTCTGTGTCTCAGTGTCTCAGAGTCTCAGAGTCTCAGAGTGTCTGTGTCTTGGTGCCTCAGTGTCTCTGTGCCTCAATCTATCAGACTCTCAGTGTCTCTGTGTCTCAGTGTCTCTGTGTCTCAGTGTCTCTGTTTCTCAGAGATACAGTGTCTCTGTGTCTCAGTGTCTCTGTGTCTCAGAGACTCAGTGTCTCTGTGTTTCAGTGTCTTAGTATCTCAAAGTCTCAGTGTCACAGTGTCTCTGTGTCTAGGTGTCTCAAAGTCTTTGTGTCTCAGTGTCTCTGACTCTCAGTGTCTCTGTGTCCAAGTGTCTCTGTGTCTCAGTGTCTCAGAGTCACAGTGTCTCTGTGTCTCAGTGTATCAGTGTCTCAGAGACTCAATGTCTCTGTGTCTCTCTGTCTGAGTGTCTCTGTGCCTCAGTGTCACAGTGCTTCAGTGTCTCAGATTATAAGTGTCTCAGTGTCTCAGAGTCTCAGTGAGTCTGTCTCTGTGTCTCTGTATATCAGTGTCTCTGTGCCTCAGTGTATCTGTGTCTCAGTGTCTCTGTGCCTCAGAGTCACAGAGTCTCAGTGTCTCTGGATCTCAGTGCCTCAGAGTCTCAGTGTCTCTGTGTCTAAGTGTCTCAGTGTCTCTGTATCTAAGTGTCTCTGAGTCACAGTGTCTCAGTGTCGCTGTGTCTCAGTGTCTCAGAGTCTCAGTGTCTCTGTGCCTCAATGTCTCTGTGTCTCTGTGTCTCAATGTCTCAGTGTCTCTCTATCTCAGTGCCTCAGCGTCTCAGTGCCTCAGTGTCTCAGTGTCTCAGTGTCTCAGAGTCTCATTGTGTCAGTGTGTCTGCGTATCAGTGTCTCAGTGTTTCAGTGCCTCAGGATCTCAGTGTCTCAGAGTCACATTGTCTCTGTGTCTCAGTGTCTCTGTGCCTCATTGTATCTGTGTCTCCGTGTATCAGTGTCTCAGATTCTCACTGTCTCTGTGTCTCTGTGTCTCAGTGTCTCTGTGCCTCATTGTCTCAGTGTCTCTATGTCTCAGTGTCTCAGTGTCTCTGTGTCTCAGTGCCTCAGTGCCTCAGTATATCTGTGTCTCAGTGTCTCAGTGTCCAAGTGTCTCTGTGTCTCAGTGTCTCACAGTCACAGTATCTCTGTGTCTCAGTGTATCAGTGTCTCAGAGACACAGTGTCTCTGTGTCTCTCTAGCTGAGTGTTTCTGTGCCTCAGTGTCACAGTGTCTCAGTGTCCTAGAGTCTCAGTGATTCTGTCTCTGTGTCTCAGTGTCTCAGTTTCTCAGTGTCACTGTGCCTCAGTGTATCTGTGTCTCAGTGTCTCTGTGTCTCTGTGTCTCAGTGCCTCAGTGCCTCAGTATATCTGTGTCTCAGTGTCTCTGTGTCTCAGTGTCTCTGTGTCTCTGTGTCCCAGTGCCTCAGTGCCTCAGTGTCACAGAGTCTCAGTGTCTCTGTGTCTCTGTGTCTCAGTGCCTCAGTGTCTCGTGTCTCTGTGTCTCAGTGTCTCTGTGCCTCAGTGTTTCACTGCCTCAGTGTCTCAGAGTCTCAGTGTCTCTGTGTCAGAGTGTGTCTGCGTCTCAGAGACTCAGTGTTTCTTTGTCTCTGAGTCTGAGTGTCTCTGTGCGTCAATATCACAGTGTCTCAGTGTCCCAGTGACTCTGTGCTTCAGTGTCTCAGATTCTCGGTGTCTCTGTGTCTCAGTGTCTCAGAGTCTCAGTGTCTCTGTGTCTCAGTGCCTCTGTGTCTCAGTGTCTCTGTGCCTCAGTGTCTCATTGCCTCAGTGTCTCAGAGTCTCTGTGTCTCAGTGTCTCAGAGTCTCAGTGTCTCAGAGTCTCAGTGTCTCAGAGTCTCAGTGTCTCTGTGTCTCAGTCTATCAGACTCTCAGTGTCTCTGTGTCTCAGCGTCTCTGTGTCTCAGAGACTCAGTGTCTCTGTGTCTCAGTGACTTAGTATCTCAAAGTCTCAGTGTCACAGTGTCTCTGTGTCTCAGTGTCTCAAAGTCTTTGTGTCTCATTGTCTCTGACTCTCAGTGTCTCTGTGTCCAAGTGTCTCTGTGTCTCAGTGTCTCAGAGTCACAGTGTCTCTGTGTCTCAGTGTATCAGTGTCTCAGAGACTCAATGTCTCTGTGTGTCTCTGTCTGAGTGTCTCTGTGCCTCAGTGTCACTGTGCCTCAGTGTCTCAGATTATCAGTGTCTCAGTGTCTCAGAGTCTCAGTGAGTCTGTTTCTGTGTCTCAGTGTCTCTGTGTCTAAGTGTCTCAGTGTCTCTGTATCTAAGTGTCTCTGAGTCACAGTGTCTCCGTGTCTCTGTGTCTCAGTGTCTCAGAGTCTCAGTGTCTCTGTGCTTCAATGTCTCTGTGTCTCAATGTCTCAGTGTCTCTCTATCTCAGTGTCTCAGTGTTTCAGGGCCTCAGTGTCTCAGTGTCTCAGAGTCACATTGTCTCTGTGTCTCAGTGTCTCAGTGTCTCTGTGTCTCAGTGTCTCAGTGTCTCTGTGTCTCAGTGTCTCAGTGTCCAGTGTCTCAGCGTCTCTGAATCTCAGTGTCACAATGTCTCAGAGTCTCTGGGTCTCTGTGTTTCAGTGTCTCTGTGTTTCATTGCATCAGTGTCTCAAACACTCTGTGTCACTCATTTTCTCTGTGTTGAGTATCTCTGTGCCTCAGAGTCTCAGAGTCTCAACGTCTCTGTGTCTCAGTGTTTCTGTGGCTCAGTGTCTCTGTGTCTCAGTGTCTCTGTGTCTCAGCGTCTCTGTACCTCAGTGTCTCTGTGTCTCAGCGTCTCTGTGCCTCATTGTCTCTGTGTCTCTGTGTCTCTGTGTCTCAGAGTCTCAGTCTATCAGACTCTCAATGTCTCAGTGTCTCTGTGTCTCAGAGACCCAGTGTCTCTGTGTCTCAGTGTCTTAGTATCTCAAAGTTTCAGTGTCCAAGTGTCTCTGTGTCTCAGTGTCTCAGAGTCACAGTGTCTCTGTGTCTCAGTGTATCAGTGTCTCAGAGACACAGTGTCTCTGTGTCTCTCTGTCTGAGTGTTTCTATGCCTCAGTGTCACAGTGTCTCAGTGTCCTAGAGTCTGAGTGAGTCTGTCTCTGTGTCTCAGTGTCTCAGTTTCTCAGTGTCACTGTGCCTCAGTGTATCTGTGTCTCAGTGTATCTGTGTCTCAGTGCCTCAGTGCCTCAGTATATCTGTATCTCAGTGTCTCAGAGTCTCAGTGAGTCTGTCTCTGTGTCTCAGTGTCTCAGTGTCTCTGTGTCTCAGTGCCTCAGTGCCTCAGTATATCTGTGTCTCAGTGTCTCAGTGTCTCTGTGTCTCAGTGTGTCAGTGTCTCTGTGCCTCAGTGTCTCTACGCCTCAGTGTCTCAGATTCTCACTGTTTCTTTGTCTCTAAGTCACAGTGCCTCTGTGTCTCATCGTCTCAGAGTCTCAGTGTCACTGTGTCTCAGTGTCTCTGTGCCTCATTGTCTCTGTGTCTCTGTGTCTCAGTGTCTCAGATTCTCACTGTCTCTGTGTCTCAGTGTCTCAGTGTCTCTGTGCCTCATTGTCTCTGTGTCTGTGTGTCTCATTGTCTCAGAGTCTCAGAGTCTCAGTGTCTCAGAGTCTCGATGTCTTGGTGCCTCAGTGTCTCAGTGTCTCTGTGCCTCAGTCTATCAGACTCTCAGTGTCTCTGTGTCTCAGTGTCTCAGAGTCACATTGTCTCTGTGTCTCAGTGTCTCAGAACCCAGTGTCTCAGCGTCTCTGAGTCTCAGTGTCTCAATGTCTCAGAATCTCTGTGTCTCAGAGTCTCAGTGTCTCTGTGCCTCAGTGTCTCAGAGCCCAGTGTCTCAGCGTCTCTGAGTCTCAGTGTCTCAATGTCTCAGAGTCTCTGGGTCTCAGTGTTTCAGTTTCTCAGTGTCTCTGTGCCTCAGTGTCTCAGAGCCCAGTGTCTCAGCGTCTCTGAGTCTCAGTGTCTCAATGTCTCAGAGTCTCTGGGTCTCAGTGTTTCAGTGTCTCTTTGTTTCAGTGCATCAGTGTCTCAAACACTCTGTGTCACTGAGTTTCTCTGTGTTGAGTGTCTCTGTGCCTCAGTGTCTCAGAGTCTCAACGTCTCTGTGTCACAGTGCCTCAGTGTTTCAGCGTCTCAGAGTCTCAGTGTCTCTGTGTCTCAGTGTCTCTGTGTCTCAGCGTCTCTGTACCTCAGTGTCTCTGTGTCTCAGCGTCTCTGTGCCTCATTGTCTCTGTGTCTCTGTGTCTCAGAGTCTCAGAATCTCAGTCTATCAGACTCTCAATGACTCTGTGTCTCTGTGTATCTGTGTCTCAGTGTCTCTATGTCTCAGTGTCTCAGTGTCTCTGTGTCTCAGTGTCTCAGTGTCTCAGTGTCTCATTGTCTCTGTGTCTCTGTGTCTCTGTGTCTCAGTGCCTCAGTGTCACAGAGTCTCAGAGTCTCTGTATCTCAGTGCCTCAGTGTCTCAGTGTCTCTGTGTCTCAGTGTGTCAGTGCCTCTGTGCCTCAGTGTCTCTATGCCTCAGTGTCTCAGATTCTCACTGTTTTTCTGTCTCTAAGTCACAGTGCCTCTTTGTCTCATCGTCTCAGAGTCTCAGTGTCTCTGTGTCTCAGTGTCTCTGTGCCTCATTGTCTCTGTGTCTCTCTGTCTCAGTGTCTCAGATTTTCACTGTCTCTGTGTCTCAGTGTCTCAGCGTCACTGTGCCTCATTGTCTCTGTGTCTCTGTGTCTCAGTGTCTCAGAGTCTCTGTGTCTCAGTGTCTCAGTGTCTCTGTGTCTCTGTGCCTCAGTCTATCAGACTCTCAGTGTCTCTGTGTCTCAGTGTCTCTGTGTCTCAGAGACTCAGTATCTCTGTGTCTCAGTATCTCAAAGTCTTTGTGTCTCAGTGTCTCAGTGTCTCTGGCTCTCAGTGTCTCTGTGTCCAAGTGTCTCTGTGCCACAGTGTCTCAGAGCCCAGTGTCTCAGCGTCTCTGAGTCTCAGTGTCTCAATGTCTCAGAATCTCTGGGTCTCAGTGTTTCAGTGTCTCTTTGTTTCAGTGCATCAGTGTCTCAAACACTCTGTGTCACTGAGTTTCTCTGTGTTGAGTGTCTCTGTGCCTCAGTGTCTCAGTGTCTCAGAGTCTCAACGTCTCTGTGTCACAGTGCCTCAGTGTTTCAGCGTCTCAGAGTCTCAGTGTCTCTGTGTCTCAGTGTCTCTGTGTCTCAGCGTCTCTGTACCTCAGTGTCTCTGTGTCTCAGCGTCTCTGTGCCTCATTGTCTCTGTGTCTCTGTGTCTCAGAGTCTCAGAATCTCAGTCTATCAGACTCTCAATGACTCTGTGTCTCTGTGTATCTGTGTCTCAGTGTCTCTATGTCTCAGTGTCTCAGTGTCTCTGTGTCTCAGTGTCTCAGTGTCTCAGTGTCTCAGTGTCTCATTGTCTCTGTGTCTCTGTGTCTCTGTGTCTCAGTGCCTCAGTGTCACAGAGTCTCAGAGTCTCTGTATCTCAGTGCCTCAGTGTCTCAGTGTCTCTGTGTCTCAGTGTGTCAGTGCCTCTGTGCCTCAGTGTCTCTATGCCTCAGTGTCTCAGATTCTCACTGTTTTTCTGTCTCTAAGTCACAGTGCCTCTTTGTCTCATCGTCTCAGAGTCTCAGTGTCTCTGTGTCTCAGTGTCTCTGTGCCTCATTGTCTCTGTGTCTCTCTGTCTCAGTGTCTCAGATTTTCACTGTCTCTGTGTCTCAGTGTCTCAGCGTCACTGTGCCTCATTGTCTCTGTGTCTCTGTGTCTCAGTGTCTCAGAGTCTCTGTGTCTCAGTGTCTCAGTGTCTCTGTGTCTCTGTGCCTCAGTCTATCAGACTCTCAGTGTCTCTGTGTCTCAGTGTCTCTGTGTCTCAGAGACTCAGTATCTCTGTGTCTCAGTATCTCAAAGTCTTTGTGTCTCAGTGTCTCTGACTCTCAGTGTCTCTGTGTCCAAGTGTCTCTGTGCCACAGTGTCTCAGAGCCCAGTGTCTCAGCGTCTCTGAGTCTCAGTGTCTCAATGTCTCAGAGTCTCTGGGTCTCAGTGTTTCAGTGTCTCTGTGTTTCAGTGCATCAGTGTCTCAAACACTCTGTGTCACTGAGTTTCTCTGTGTTGAGTGTCTCTGTGCCTCAGTGTCTCAGTGTCTCAGAGTCTCAACGTCTCTGTGTCACAGTGCCTCAGTGTTTCAGCGTCTCAGAGTCTCAGTGTCTCTGTGTCTCAGTGTCTCTGTGTCTCAGCGTCTCTGTACCTCAGTGTCTCTGTGTCTCAGCGTCTCTGTGCCTCATTGTCTCTGTGTCTCTGTGTCTCAGAGTCTCAGAATCTCAGTCTATCAGACTCTCAATGACTCTGTGTCTCTGTGTATCTGTGTCTCAGTGTCTCTATGTCTCAGTGTCTCAGTGTCTCTGTGTCTCAGTGTCTCAGTGTCTCAGTGTCTCAGTGTCTCATTGTCTCTGTGTCTCTGTGTCTCTGTGTCTCAGTGCCTCAGTGTCACAGAGTCTCAGAGTCTCTGTATCTCAGTGCCTCAGTGTCTCAGTGTCTCTGTGTCTCAGTGTGTCAGTGCCTCTGTGCCTCAGTGTCTCTATGCCTCAGTGTCTCAGATTCTCACTGTTTTTCTGTCTCTAAGTCACAGTGCCTCTTTGTCTCATCGTCTCAGAGTCTCAGTGTCTCTGTGTCTCAGTGTCTCTGTGCCTCATTGTCTCTGTGTCTCTCTGTCTCAGTGTCTCAGATTTTCACTGTCTCTGTGTCTCAGTGTCTCAGCGTCACTGTGCCACATTGTCTCTGTGTCTCTGTGTCTCAGTGTCTCAGAGTCTCTGTGTCTCAGTGTCTCAGTGTCTCTGTGTCTCTGTGCCTCAGTCTATCAGACTCTCAGTGTCTCTGTGTCTCAGTGTCTCTGTGTCTCAGAGACTCAGTATCTCTGTGTCTCAGTATCTCAAAGTCTTTGTGTCTCAGTGTCTCAGTGTCTCTGACTCTCAGTGTCTCTGTGTCCAAGTGTCTCTGTGCCACAGTGTCTCAGAGCCCAGTGTCTCAGCGTCTCTGAGTCTCAGTGTCTCAATGTCTCAGAGTCTCTGGGTCTCAGTATTTCAGTGTCTCTTTGTTTCAGTGCATCAGTGTCTCAAACACTCTGTGTCACTGAGTTTATCTGTGTTGAGTGTCTCTGTGCCTCAGTGTCTCAGTGTCTCAGAGTCTCAACGTCTCTGTGTCACAGTGCCTCAGTGTTTCAGCGTCTCAGAGTCTCAGTGTCTCTGTGTCTCAGTGTCTCTGTGTCTCAGCGTCTCTGTACCTCAGTGTCTCTGTGTCTCAGCGTCTCTGTGCCTCATTGTCTCTGTGTCTCTGTGTCTCAGAGTCTCAGAATCTCAGTCTATCAGACTCTCAATGACTCTGTGTCTCTGTGTATCTGTGTCTCAGTGTCTCTATGTCTCAGTGTCTCAGTGTCTCTGTGTCTCAGTGTCTCAGTGTCTCAGTGTCTCAGTGTCTCATTGTCTCTGTGTCTCTGTGTCTCAGTGCCTCAGTGTCACAGAGTCTCAGAGTCTCTGTATCTCAGTGCCTCAGTGTCTCAGTGTCTCTGTGTCTCAGTGTGTCAGTGCCTCTGTGCCTCAGTGTCTCTATGCCTCAGTGTCTCAGATTCTCACTGTTTTTCTGTCTCTAAGTCACAGTGCCTCTTTGTCTCATCGTCTCAGAGTCTCAGTGTCTCTGTGTCTCAGTGTCTCTGTGCCTCATTGTCTCTGTGTCTCTCTGTCTCAGTGTCTCAGATTTTCACTGTCTCTGTGTCTCAGTGTCTCAGCGTCACTGTGCCTCATTGTCTCTGTGTCTCTGTGTCTCAGTGTCTCAGAGTCTCTGTGTCTCAGTGTCTCAGTGTCTCTGTGTCTCTGTGCCTCAGTCTATCAGACTCTCAGTGTCTCTGTGTCTCAGTGTCTCTGTGTCTCAGAGACTCAGTGTCTCTGTGTCTCAGTATCTCAAAGTCTTTGTGTCTCAGTGTCTCTGACTCTCAGTGTCTCTGTGTCCAAGTGTCTCTGTGCCACAGTGTCTCAGAGCCCAGTGTCTCAGCGTCTCTGAGTCTCAGTGTCTCAATGTCTCAGAGTCTCTGGGTCTCAGTGTTTCAGTGTCTCTTTGTTTCAGTGCATCAGTGTCTCAAACACTCTGTGTCACTGAGTTTCTCTGTGTTGAGTGTCTCTGTGCCTCAGTGTCTCAGTGTCTCAGAGTCTCAACGTCTCTGTGTCACAGTGCCTCAGTGTTTCAGCGTCTCAGAGTCTCAGTGTCTCTGTGTCTCAGTGTCTCTGTGTCTCAGCGTCTCTGTACCTCAGTGTCTCTGTGTCTCAGCGTCTCTGTGCCTCATTGTCTCTGTGTCTCTGTGTCTCAGAGTCTCAGAATCTCAGTCTATCAGACTCTCAATGACTCTGTGTCTCTGTGTATCTGTGTCTCAGTGTCTCTATGTCTCAGTGTCTCAGTGTCTCAGTGTCTCAGTGTCTCAGTGTCTCAGTGTCTCATTGTCTCTGTGTCTCTGTGTCTCTGTGTCTCAGTGCCTCAGTGTCACAGAGTCTCAGAGTCTCTGTATCTCAGTGCCTCAGTGTCTCAGTGTCTCTGTGTCTCAGTGTGTCAGTGCCTCTGTGCCTCAGTGTCTCTATGCCTCAGTGTCTCAGATTCTCACTGTTTTTCTGTCTCTAAGTCACAGTGCCTCTGTGTCTCATCGTCTCAGAGTCTCAGTGTCTCTGTGTCTCAGTGTCTCTGTGCCTCATTGTCTCTGTGTCTCCCTGTCTCAGTGTCTCAGATTTTCACTGTCTCTGTGTCTCAGTGTCTCAGCGTCACTGTGCCTCATTGTCTCTGTGTCTCTGTGTCTCAGTGTCTCAGAGTCTCTGTGTCTCAGTGTCTCTGTGTCTCTGTGTCTCTGTGCCTCAGTCTATCAGACTCTCAGTGTCTCTGTGTCTCAGTGTCTCTGTGTCTCAGAGACTCAGTGTCTCTGTGTCTCAGTATCTCAAAGTCTTTGTGTCTCAGTGTCTCAGTGTCTCTGACTCTCAGTGTCTCTGTGTCCAAGTGTCTCTGTGTCTCAGTGTCTCAGAGTCACAGTGTCTCTGTGTCTCAGTGTATCAGTGTCTCAGAGACTCAATGTCTCTGTGTGTCTCTGTCTGAGTGTCTCTGTGCCTCAGTGTCACTGTGCCTCAGTGTCTCAGATTCTCACTGTTTCTTTGTCTCTAAGTCACAGTGCCTCTGTGTCTCATCGTCTCAGAGTCTCAGTGTCACTGTGTCTCAGTGTCTCTGTGCCTCATTGTCTCTGTGTCTCTGTGTCTCAGTGTCTCAGATTCTCACTGTCTCTGTGTCTCAGTGTCTCAGTGTCTCTGTGCCTCATTGTCTCTGTGTCTGTGTGTCTCATTGTCTCAGAGTCTCAGAGTCTCAGTGTCTCAGAGTTTCGATGTATTGGTGCCTCAGTGTCTCAGTGTCTCTGTGCCTCAGTCTATCAGACTCTCAGTGTCTCTGTGTCTCAGTGTCTCAGAGTCACATTGTCTCTGTGTCTCAGTGTCTCAGAACCCAGTGTCTCAGCGTCTCTGAGTCTCAGTGTCTCAATGTCTCAGAATCTCTGTGTCTCAGTGTCTCTGTGTCTCTGTGCCTCAGTGGCTCAGAGCCCAGTGTCTCAGCGTCTCTGAGTCTCAGTGTCTCAATGTCTCAGAGTCTCTGGGTCTCAGTGTTTCAGTTTCTCAGTGTCTCTGTGCCCCAGTGTCTCAGAGCCCAGTGTCTCAGCGTCTCTGAGTCTCAGTGTCTCAATGTCTCAGAGTCTCTGGGTCTCAGTGTTTCAGTGTCTCTTTGTTTCAGTGCATCAGTGTCTCAAACACTCTGTGTCACTGAGTTTCTCTGTGTTGAGTGTCTCTGTGCCTCAGTGTCTCAGTGTCTCAGAGTCTCAACGTCTCTGTGTCACAGTGCCTCAGTGTTTCAGCGTCTCAGAGTCTCAGTGTCTCTGTGTCTCAGTGTCTCTGTGTCTCAGCGTCTCTGTACCTCAGTGTCTCTGTGTCTCAGCGTCTCTGTGCCTCATTGTCTCTGTGTCTCTGTGTCTCAGAGTCTCAGAATCTCAGTCTATCAGACTCTCAATGACTCTGTGTCTCTGTGTATCTGTGTCTCAGTGTCTCTATGTCTCAGTGTCTCAGTGTCTCTGTGTCTCAGTGTCTCAGTGTCTCAGTGTCTCATTGTCTCTGTGTCTCTGTGTCTCTGTGTCTCAGTGCCTCAGTGTCACAGAGTCTCAGAGTCTCTGTATCTCAGTGCCTCAGTGTCTCAGTGTCTCTGTGTCTCAGTGTGTCAGTGCCTCTGTGCCTCAGTGTCTCTATGCCTCAGTGTCTCAGATTCTCACTGTTTTTCTGTCTCTAAGTCACAGTGCCTCTTTGTCTCATCGTCTCAGAGTCTCAGTGTCTCTGTGTCTCAGTGTCTCTGTGCCTCATTGTCTCTGTGTCTCTCTGTCTCAGTGTCTCAGATTTTCACTGTCTCTGTGTCTCAGTGTCTCAGCGTCACTGTGCCTCATTGTCTCTGTGTCTCTGTGTCTCAGTGTCTCAGAGTCTCTGTGTCTCAGTGTCTCAGTGTCTCTGTGTCTCTGTGCCTCAGTCTATCAGACTCTCAGTGTCTCTGTGTCTCAGTGTCTCTGTGTCTCAGAGACTCAGTATCTCTGTGTCTCAGTATCTCAAAGTCTTTGTGTCTCAGTGTCTCAGTGTCTCTGACTCTCAGTGTCTCTGTGTCCAAGTGTCTCTGTGCCACAGTGTCTCAGAGCCCAGTGTCTCAGCGTCTCTGAGTCTCAGTGTCTCAATGTCTCAGAGTCTCTGGGTCTCAGTGTTTCAGTGTCTCTTTGTTTCAGTGCATCAGTGTCTCAAACACTCTGTGTCACTGAGTTTCTCTGTGTTGAGTGTCTCTGTGCCTCAGTGTCTCAGTGTCTCAGAGTCTCAACGTCTCTGTGTCACAGTGCCTCAGTGTTTCAGCGTCTCAGAGTCTCAGTGTCTCTGTGTCTCAGTGTCTCTGTGTCTCAGCGTCTCTGTACCTCAGTGTCTCTGTGTCTCAGCGTCTCTGTGCCTCATTGTCTCTGTGTCTCTGTGTCTCAGAGTCTCAGAATCTCAGTCTATCAGACTCTCAATGACTCTGTGTCTCTGTGTATCTGTGTCTCAGTGTCTCTATGTCTCAGTGTCTCAGTGTCTCTGTGTCTCAGTGTCTCAGTGTCTCAGTGTCTCAGTGTCTCATTGTCTCTGTGTCTCTGTGTCTCTGTGTCTCAGTGCCTCAGTGTCACAGAGTCTCAGAGTCTCTGTATCTCAGTGCCTCAGTGTCTCAGTGTCTCTGTGTCTCAGTGTGTCAGTGCCTCTGTGCCTCAGTGTCTCTATGCCTCAGTGTCTCAGATTCTCACTGTTTTTCTGTCTCTAAGTCACAGTGCCTCTTTGTCTCATCGTCTCAGAGTCTCAGTGTCTCTGTGTCTCAGTGTCTCTGTGCCTCATTGTCTCTGTGTCTCTCTGTCTCAGTGTCTCAGATTTTCACTGTCTCTGTGTCTCAGTGTCTCAGCGTCACTGTGCCTCATTGTCTCTGTGTCTCTGTGTCTCAGTGTCTCAGAGTCTCTGTGTCTCAGTGTCTCAGTGTCTCTGTGTCTCTGTGCCTCAGTCTATCAGACTCTCAGTGTCTCTGTGTCTCAGTGTCTCTGTGTCTCAGAGACTCAGTATCTCTGTGTCTCAGTATCTCAAAGTCTTTGTGTCTCAGTGTCTCAGTGTCTCTGACTCTCAGTGTCTCTGTGTCCAAGTGTCTCTGTGCCACAGTGTCTCAGAGCCCAGTGTCTCAGCGTCTCTGAGTCTCAGTGTCTCAATGTCTCAGAGTCTCTGGGTCTCAGTGTTTCAGTGTCTCTGTGTTTCAGTGCATCAGTGTCTCAAACACTCTGTGTCACTGAGTTTCTCTGTGTTGAGTGTCTCTGTGCCTCAGTGTCTCAGTGTCTCAGAGTCTCAACGTCTCTGTGTCACAGTGCCTCAGTGTTTCAGCGTCTCAGAGTCTCAGTGTCTCTGTGTCTCAGTGTCTCTGTGTCTCAGCGTCTCTGTACCTCAGTGTCTCTGTGTCTCAGCGTCTCTGTGCCTCATTGTCTCTGTGTCTCTGTGTCTCAGAGTCTCAGAATCTCAGTCTATCAGACTCTCAATGACTCTGTGTCTCTGTGTATCTGTGTCTCAGTGTCTCTATGTCTCAGTGTCTCAGTGTCTCTGTGTCTCAGTGTCTCAGTGTCTCAGTGTCTCAGTGTCTCATTGTCTCTGTGTCTCTGTGTCTCTGTGTCTCAGTGCCTCAGTGTCACAGAGTCTCAGAGTCTCTGTATCTCAGTGCCTCAGTGTCTCAGTGTCTCTGTGTCTCAGTGTGTCAGTGCCTCTGTGCCTCAGTGTCTCAGATTCTCACTGTTTTTCTGTCTCTAAGTCACAGTGCCTCTTTGTCTCATCGTCTCAGAGTCTCAGTGTCTCTGTGTCTCAGTGTCTCTGTGCCTCATTGTCTCTGTGTCTCTCTGTCTCAGTGTCTCAGATTTTCACTGTCTCTGTGTCTCAGTGTCTCAGCGTCACTGTGCCTCATTGTCTCTGTGTCTCTGTGTCTCAGTGTCTCAGAGTCTCTGTGTCTCAGTGTCTCAGTGTCTCTGTGTCTCTGTGCCTCAGTCTATCAGACTCTCAGTGTCTCTGTGTCTCAGTGTCTCTGTGTCTCAGAGACTCAGTATCTCTGTGTCTCAGTATCTCAAAGTCTTTGTGTCTCAGTGTCTCAGTGTCTCTGACTCTCAGTGTCTCTGTGTCCAAGTGTCTCTGTGCCACAGTGTCTCAGAGCCCAGTGTCTCAGCGTCTCTGAGTCTCAGTGTCTCAATGTCTCAGAGTCTCTGGGTCTCAGTGTTTCAGTGTCTCTTTGTTTCAGTGCATCAGTGTCTCAAACACTCTGTGTCACTGAGTTTCTCTGTGTTGAGTGTCTCTGTGCCTCAGTGTCTCAGTGTCTCAGAGTCTCAACGTCTCTGTGTCACAGTGCCTCAGTGTTTCAGCGTCTCAGAGTCTCAGTGTCTCTGTGTCTCAGTGTCTCTGTGTCTCAGCGTCTCTGTACCTCAGTGTCTCTGTGTCTCAGCGTCTCTGTGCCTCATTGTCTCTGTGTCTCTGTGTCTCAGAGTCTCAGAATCTCAGTCTATCAGACTCTCAATGACTCTGTGTCTCTGTGTATCTGTGTCTCAGTGTCTCTATGTCTCAGTGTCTCAGTGTCTCTGTGTCTCAGTGTCTCAGTGTCTCAGTGTCTCAGTGTCTCATTGTCTCTGTGTCTCTGTGTCTCTGTGTCTCAGTGCCTCAGTGTCACAGAGTCTCAGAGTCTCTGTATCTCAGTGCCTCAGTGTCTCAGTGTCTCTGTGTCTCAGTGTGTCAGTGCCTCTGTGCCTCAGTGTCTCTATGCCTCAGTGTCTCAGATTCTCACTGTTTTTCTGTCTCTAAGTCACAGTGCCTCTTTGTCTCATCGTCTCAGAGTCTCAGTGTCTCTGTGTCTCAGTGTCTCTGTGCCTCATTGTCTCTGTGTCTCTCTGTCTCAGTGTCTCAGATTTTCACTGTCTCTGTGTCTCAGTGTCTCAGCGTCACTGTGCCTCATTGTCTCTGTGTCTCTGTGTCTCAGTGTCTCAGAGTCTCTGTGTCTCAGTGTCTCAGTGTCTCTGTGTCTCTGTGCCTCAGTCTATCAGACTCTCAGTGTCTCTGTGTCTCAGTGTCTCTGTGTCTCAGAGACTCAGTATCTCTGTGTCTCAGTATCTCAAAGTCTTTGTGTCTCAGTGTCTCAGTGTCTCTGACTCTCAGTGTCTCTGTGTCCAAGTGTCTCTGTGCCACAGTGTCTCAGAGCCCAGTGTCTCAGCGTCTCTGAGTCTCAGTGTCTCAATGTCTCAGAGTCTCTGGGTCTCAGTATTTCAGTGTCTCTTTGTTTCAGTGCATCAGTGTCTCAAACACTCTGTGTCACTGAGTTTCTCTGTGTTGAGTGTCTCTGTGCCTCAGTGTCTCAGTGTCTCAGAGTCTCAACGTCTCTGTGTCACAGTGCCTCAGTGTTTCAGCGTCTCAGAGTCTCAGTGTCTCTGTGTCTCAGTGTCTCTGTGTCTCAGCGTCTCTGTACCTCAGTGTCTCTGTGTCTCAGCGTCTCTGTGCCTCATTGTCTCTGTGTCTCTGTGTCTCAGAGTCTCAGAATCTCAGTCTATCAGACTCTCAATGACTCTGTGTCTCTGTGTATCTGTGTCTCAGTGTCTCTATGTCTCAGTGTCTCAGTGTCTCTGTGTCTCAGTGTCTCAGTGTCTCAGTGTCTCAGTGTCTCATTGTCTCTGTGTCTCTGTGTCTCTGTGTCTCAGTGCCTCAGTGTCACAGAGTCTCAGAGTCTCTGTATCTCAGTGCCTCAGTGTCTCAGTGTCTCTGTGTCTCAGTGTGTCAGTGCCTCTGTGCCTCAGTGTCTCTATGCCTCAGTGTCTCAGATTCTCACTGTTTTTCTGTCTCTAAGTCACAGTGCCTCTTTGTCTCATCGTCTCAGAGTCTCAGTGTCTCTGTGTCTCAGTGTCTCTGTGCCTCATTGTCTCTGTGTCTCTCTGTCTCAGTGTCTCAGATTTTCACTGTCTCTGTGTCTCAGTGTCTCAGCGTCACTGTGCCTCATTGTCTCTGTGTCTCTGTGTCTCAGTGTCTCAGAGTCTCTGTGTCTCAGTGTCTCAGTGTCTCTGTGTCTCTGTGCCTCAGTCTATCAGACTCTCAGTGTCTCTGTGTCTCAGAGACTCAGTATCTCTGTGTCTCAGTATCTCAAAGTCTTTGTGTCTCAGTGTCTCAGTGTCTCTGACTCTCAGTGTCTCTGTGTCCAAGTGTCTCTGTGCCACAGTGTCTCAGAGCCCAGTGTCTCAGCGTCTCTGAGTCTCAGTGTCTCAATGTCTCAGAATCTCTGGGTCTCAGTGTTTCAGTGTCTCTTTGTTTCAGTGCATCAGTGTCTCAAACACTCTGTGTCACTGAGTTTCTCTGTGTTGAGTGTCTCTGTGCCTCAGTGTCTCAGTGTCTCAGAGTCTCAACGTCTCTGTGTCACAGTGCCTCAGTGTTTCAGCGTCTCAGAGTCTCAGTGTCTCTGTGTCTCAGTGTCTCTGTGTCTCAGCGTCTCTGTACCTCAGTGTCTCTGTGTCTCAGCGTCTCTGTGCCTCATTGTCTCTGTGTCTCTGTGTCTCAGAGTCTCAGAATCTCAGTCTATCAGACTCTCAATGACTCTGTGTCTCTGTGTATCTGTGTCTCAGTGTCTCTATGTCTCAGTGTCTCAGTGTCTCTGTGTCTCAGTGTCTCAGTGTCTCAGTGTCTCAGTGTCTCATTGTCTCTGTGTCTCTGTGTCTCTGTGTCTCAGTGCCTCAGTGTCACAGAGTCTCAGAGTCTCTGTATCTCAGTGCCTCAGTGTCTCTGTGTCTCAGTGTGTCAGTGCCTCTGTGCCTCAGTGTCTCTATGCCTCAGTGTCTCAGATTCTCACTGTTTTTCTGTCTCTAAGTCACAGTGCCTCTTTGTCTCATCGTCTCAGAGTCTCAGTGTCTCTGTGTCTCAGTGTCTCTGTGCCTCATTGTCTCTGTGTCTCTCTGTCTCAGTGTCTCAGATTTTCACTGTCTCTGTGTCTCAGTGTCTCAGCGTCACTGTGCCTCATTGTCTCTGTGTCTCTGTGTCTCAGTGTCTCAGAGTCTCTGTGTCTCAGTGTCTCAGTGTCTCTGTGTCTCTGTGCCTCAGTCTATCAGACTCTCAGTGTCTCTGTGTCTCAGTGTCTCTGTGTCTCAGAGACTCAGTGTCTCTGTGTCTCAGTATCTCAAAGTCTTTGTGTCTCAGTGTCTCAGTGTCTCTGACTCTCAGTGTCTCTGTGTCCAAGTGTCTCTGTGCCACAGTGTCTCAGAGCCCAGTGTCTCAGCGTCTCTGAGTCTCAGTGTCTCAATGTCTCAGAGTCTCTGGGTCTCAGTGTTTCAGTGTCTCTTTGTTTCAGTGCATCAGTGTCTCAAACACTCTGTGTCACTGAGTTTCTCTGTGTTGAGTGTCTCTGTGCCTCAGTGTCTCAGTGTCTCAGAGTCTCAACGTCTCTGTGTCACAGTGCCTCAGTGTTTCAGCGTCTCAGAGTCTCAGTGTCTCTGTGTCTCAGTGTCTCTGTGTCTCAGCGTCTCTGTACCTCAGTGTCTCTGTGTCTCAGCGTCTCTGTGCCTCATTGTCTCTGTGTCTCTGTGTCTCAGAGTCTCAGAATCTCAGTCTATCAGACTCTCAATGACTCTGTGTCTCTGTGTATCTGTGTCTCAGTGTCTCTATGTCTCAGTGTCTCAGTGTCTCAGTGTCTCAGTGTCTCAGTGTCTCAGTGTCTCATTGTCTCTGTGTCTCTGTGTCTCTGTGTCTCAGTGCCTCAGTGTCACAGAGTCTCAGAGTCTCTGTATCTCAGTGCCTCAGTGTCTCAGTGTCTCTGTGTCTCAGTGTGTCAGTGCCTCTGTGCCTCAGTGTCTCTATGCCTCAGTGTCTCAGATTCTCACTGTTTTTCTGTCTCTAAGTCACAGTGCCTCTGTGTCTCATCGTCTCAGAGTCTCAGTGTCTCTGTGTCTCAGTGTCTCTGTGCCTCATTGTCTCTGTGTCTCCCTGTCTCAGTGTCTCAGATTTTCACTGTCTCTGTGTCTCAGTGTCTCAGCGTCACTGTGCCTCATTGTCTCTGTGTCTCTGTGTCTCAGTGTCTCAGAGTCTCTGTGTCTCAGTGTCTCTGTGTCTCTGTGTCTCTGTGCCTCAGTCTATCAGACTCTCAGTGTCTCTGTGTCTCAGTGTCTCTGTGTCTCAGAGACTCAGTGTCTCTGTGTCTCAGTATCTCAAAGTCTTTGTGTCTCAGTGTCTCAGTGTCTCTGACTCTCAGTGTCTCTGTGTCCAAGTGTCTCTGTGTCTCAGTGTCTCAGAGTCACAGTGTCTCTGTGTCTCAGTGTATCAGTGTCTCAGAGACTCAATGTCTCTGTGTGTCTCTGTCTGAGTGTCTCTGTGCCTCAGTGTCACTGTGCCTCAGTGTCTCAGATTATCAGTGTCTCAGTGTCTCAGAGTCTCAGTGAGTCTGTTTCTGTGTCTCAGTGTCTCTGTGTCTAAGTGTCTCAGTGTCTCTGTATCTAAGTGTCTCTGAGTCACAGTGTCTCCGTGTCTCTGTGTCTCAGTGTCTCAGAGTCTCAGTGTCTCTGTGCTTCAATGTCTCTGTGTCTCAATGTCTCAGTGTCTCTCTATCTCAGTGCCTCAGTGTCTCAGTGTTTCAGTGCCTCAGTGTCTCAGTGTCTCAGAGTCACATTGTCTCTGTGTCTCAGTGTCTCAGTGTCTCTGTGTCTCAGTGTCTCTGTGTCTCAGTGTCTCAGTGTCCAGTGTCTCAGCGTCTCTGAATCTCAGTGTCACAATGTCTCAGAGTCTCTGGGTCTCTGTGTTTCAGTGTCTCTGTGTTTCATTGCATCAGTGTCTCAAACACTCTGTGTCACTCATTTTCTCTGTGTTGAGTATCTCTGTGCCTCAGAGTCTCAGAGTCTCAACGTCTCTGTGTCTCAGTGTTTCTGTGGCTCAGTGTCTCTGTGTCTCAGTGTCTCTGTGTCTCAGCGTCTCTGTACCTCAGTGTCTCTGTGTCTCAGCGTCTCTGTGCCTCATTGTCTCTGTGTCTCTGTGTCTCAGAGTCTCAGTCTATCAGACTCTCAATGTCTCAGTGTCTCTGTGTCTCAGAGACCCAGTGTCTCTGTGTCTCAGTGTCTTAGTATCTCAAAGTTTCAGTGTCCAAGTGTCTCTGTGTCTCAGTGTCTCAGAGTCACAGTGTCTCTGTGTCTCAGTGTATCAGTGTCTCAGAGACACAGTGTCTCTGTGTCTCTCTGTCTGAGTGTTTCTATGCCTCAGTGTCACAGTGTCTCAGTGTCCTAGAGTCTGAGTGAGTCTGTCTCTGTGTCTCAGTGTCTCAGTTTCTCAGTGTCACTGTGCCTCAGTGTATCTGTGTCTCAGTGTATCTGTGTCTCAGTGCCTCAGTGCCTCAGTATATCTGTATCTCAGTGTCTCAGAGTCTCAGTGAGTCTGTCTCAGTGTCTCAGTGTCTCAGTGTCTCTGTGTCTCTGTGTCTCAGTGCCTCAGTATATCTGTGTCTCAGTGTCTCAGTGTCTCTGTGTCTCAGTGCCTCAGTGTCTCAGAGTCTCAGTGTCTCAGTGTGTCAGTGTCTCTGTGCCTCAGTGTCTCTACGCCTCAGTGTCTCAGATTCTCACTGTTTCTGTGTCTCTAAGTCACAGTGCCTCTGTGTCTCATCGTCTCAGAGTCTCAGTGTCACTGTGTCTCAGTGTCTCTGTGCCTCATTGTCTCTGTGTCTCTGTGTCTCAGTGTCTCAGATTCTCACTGTCTCTGTGTCTCAGTGTCTCAGTGTCTCTGTGCCTCATTGTCTCTGTGTCTGTGTGTCTCATTGTCTCAGAGTCTCAGAGTCTCAGTGTCTCAGAGTCTCGATGTCTTGGTGCCTCAGTGTCTCAGTGTCTCTGTGCCTCAGTCTATCAGACTCTCAGTGTCTCTGTGTCTCAGTGTCTCAGTATCTCAAAGTCTCAGTGTCACAGTGTCTCTGTGTCTAGGTGGCTCAAAGTCTTTGTGTCTCAGTGTCTCTGTGTCTCAGAGACTCAGTGTCTCAGTGTCTCAGTGCCTCAGTGTCACAGAGACTCAGTGTCTCTGGATCTCAGTGCCTCAGAGTCTCAGTGTCTCTGTGTCTAAGTGTCTCAATGTCTCTGTATCTAAGTGTCTCTGAGTCACAGTGTCTCAGTGTCGCTGTGTCTCAGTGTCTCAGAGTCTCAGTGTCTCTGTGCCTCAATGTCTCTGTGTCTCAATGTCTCAGTGTCTCTCTATCTCAGTACCTCAGTGTCTCAGTGTCTCAGAGTCTCTGTTTCAGTGCCTCAGTGTCTCAGTGTCTCAGAGTCACATTGTCTCTGTGTCTCAGTGTCTCAGAGCCCAGTGTCTCAGCGTCTCTGAGTCTCAGTGTCTCAATGTCTCAGTGTTGCTGTGCCTCAGTGTCTCAGAGCCCAGTGTCTCAGCATCTCTGAGTCTCAGAGTCTCAGGGTCTCAGTGTTTCAGTGTCTCTGTGTTTCAGTGCATCAGTGTCTCAAACACTCTGTGTCACTGAGTTTCTCTGTGTTGAGTGTCTCTGTGCCTCAGTGTCTCAGAGTCTCAACGTCTCTGTGTCTCAGTGTCTCTGTGTCTCAGCGTCTCTGTGCCTCATTGTCTCTGTGTCTCTGTGTCTCAGAGTCTCAGAGTCTCAGTCTATCAGACTCTCAATGACTCTGTGTCTCTGTGTATCTGTGTCTCAGTGTCTCTATGTCTCAGCGTCTCAGTGTCTCTGTGTCTCTGTGCCTCAGTGCCTCAGTGCCTCAGTAAATCTGTGTCTCAGTGTCTCAGTGTCTCATTGTCTCTGTGTCTCTGTGTCTCAGTGCCTCAGTGTCACAGAGTCTCAGTGTCTCTGTGTCTCAGTGCCTCAGTGTCTCAGTGTCTCTGTGTCTCAGTGTGTCAGTGTCTCTATGCCTCAGTGTCTCAGATTCTCACTGTTTTTCTGTCTCTAAGTCACAGTGCCTCTGTGTCTAAGTGTCTCAGTGTCTCTGTATCTAAGTGTCTCTGAGTCACAGTGTCTCAGTGTCTCTGTGTCTCAGTGTCTCAGAGTCTCAGTGTCTCTGTGCTTCAATGTCTCTGTGTCTCAATGTCTCAGTGTCTCTCTATCTCAGTGTCTCAGTGTTTCAGTGCCTCAGTGTCTCAGTGTCTGAGAGTCACATTATCTCTGTGTCTCAGTGTCTCAGTGTCTCAGTGTTTCAGTGTCTCTTTGTTTCAGTGCATCAGTGTCTCAAACACTCTGTGTCACTGAGTTTCTCTGTGTTGAGTGTCTCTGTGCCTCAGTGTCTCAGTGTCTCAGAGTCTCAACGTCTCTGTGTCACAGTGCCTCAGTGTTTCAGCGTCTCAGAGTCTCAGTGTCTCTGTGTCTCAGTGTCTCTGTGTCTCAGCGTCTCTGTACCTCAGTGTCTCTGTGTCTCAGCGTCTCTGTGCCTCATTGTCTCTGTGTCTCTGTGTCTCAGAGTCTCAGAATCTCAGTCTATCAGACTCTCAATGACTCTGTGTCTCTGTGTATCTGTGTCTCAGTGTCTCTATGTCTCAGTGTCTCAGTGTCTCTGTGTCTCAGTGTCTCAGTGTCTCAGTGTCTCAGTGTCTCATTGTCTCTGTGTCTCTGTGTCTCTGTGTCTCAGTGCCTCAGTGTCACAGAGTCTCAGAGTCTCTGTATCTCAGTGCCTCAGTGTCTCAGTGTCTCTGTGTCTCAGTGTGTCAGTGCCTCTGTGCCTCAGTGTCTCTATGCCTCAGTGTCTCAGATTCTCACTGTTTTTCTGTCTCTAAGTCACAGCGCCTCTTTGTCTCATCGTCTCAGAGTCTCAGTGTCTCTGTGTCTCAGTATCTCTGTGCCTCATTGTCTCTGTGTCTCTCTGTCTCAGTGTCTCAGATTTTCACTGTCTCTGTGTCTCAGTGTCTCAGCGTCACTGTGCCTCATTGTCTCTGTGTCTCTGTGTCTCAGTGTCTCAGAGTCTCTGTGTCTCAGTGTCTCTGTGTCTCTGTGTCTCTGTGCCTCAGTCTATCAGACTCTCAGTGTCTCTGTGTCTCAGTGTCTCTGTGTCTCAGAGACTCAGTGTCTCTGTGTCTCAGTATCTCAAAGTCTTTGTGTCTCAGTGTCTCAGTGTCTCTGACTCTCAGTGTCTCTGTGTCCAAGTGTCTCTGTGTCTCAGTGTCTCAGAGTCACAGTGTCTCTGTGTCTCAGTGTATCAGTGTCTCAGAGACTCAATGTCTCTGTGTGTCTCTGTCTGAGTGTCTCTGTGCCTCAGTGTCACTGTGCCTCAGTGTCTCAGATTATCAGTGTCTCAGTGTCTCAGATTCTCAGTGAGTCTGTTTCTGTGTCTCAGTGTCTCTGTGTCTAAGTGTCTCAGTGTCTCTGTATCTAAGTGTCTCTGAGTCACAGTGTCTCCGTGTCTCTGTGTCTCAGTGTCTCAGAGTCTCAGTGTCTCTGTGCTTCAATGTCTCTGTGTCTCAATGTCTCAGTGTCTCTCTATCTCAGTGCCTCAGTGTCTCAGTGTTTCAGTGCCTCAGTGTCTCAGTGTCTCAGAGTCACATTGTCTCTGTGTCTCAGTGTCTCAGTGTCTCTGTGTCTCAGTGTCTCAGTGTCTCTGTGTCTCAGTGTCTCAGTGTCCAGTGTCTCAGCGTCTCTGAATCTCAGTGTCACAATGTCTCAGAGTCTCTGGGTCTCTGTGTTTCAGTGTCTCTGTGTTTCATTGCATCAGTGTCTCAAACACTCTGTGTCACTCATTTTCTCTGTGTTGAGTATCTCTGTGCCTCAGAGTCTCAGAGTCTCACTGTTTCTTTGTCTCTAAGTCACAGTGCCTCTGTGTCTCATCGTCTCAGAGTCTCAGTGTCACTGTGTCTCAGTGTCTCTGTGCCTCATTGTCTCTGTGTCTCTGTGTCTCAGTGTCTCAGATTCTCACTGTCTCTGTGTCTCAGTGTCTCAGTGTCTCTGTGCCTCATTGTCTCTGTGTCTGTGTGTCTCATTGTCTCAGAGTCTCAGAGTCTCAGTGTCTCAGAGTCTCGATGTCTTGGTGCCTCAGTGTCTCAGTGTCTCTGTGCCTCAGTCTATCAGACTCTCAGTGTCTCTGTGTCTCAGTGTCTCTGTGTCTCAGAGACTCAGTGTCTCTGTGTCTCAGTGTCTCAGTATCTCAAAGTCTCAGTGTCACAGTGTCTCTGTGTCTAGGTGGCTCAAAGTCTTTGTGTCTCAGTGTCTCTGTGTCTCAGAGACTCAGTGTCTCAGTGCCTCAGTGTCACAGAGTCTCAGTGTCTCTGGATCTCAGTGCCTCAGAGTCTCAGTGTCTCTGTGTCTAAGTGTCTCAATGTCTCTGTATCTAAGTGTCTCTGAGTCACAGTGTCTCAGTGTCGCTGTGTCTCAGTGCCTCAGAGTCTCAGTGTCTCTGTGTCTAAGTGTCTCAATGTCTCTGTATCTAAGTGTCTCTGAGTCACAGTGTCTCAGTGTCTCTCTATCTCAGTACCTCAGTGTCTCAGTGTCTCAGAGTCTCTGTTTCAGTGCCTCAGTGTCTCAGTGTCTCGGAGTCACATTGTCTCTGTGTCTCAGTGTCTCAGAGCCCAGTGTCTCAGCGTCTCTGAGTCTCAGTGTCTCAATGTCTCAGTGTTGCTGTGCCTCAGTGTCTCAGAGCCCAGTGTCTCAGCATCTCTGAGTCTCAGAGTCTCAGGGTCTCAGTGTTTCAGTGTCTCTGTGTTTCAGTGCATCAGTGTCTCAAACACTCTGTGTCACTGAGTTTCTCTGTGTTGAGTGTCTCTGTGCCTCAGTGTCTCAGAGTCTCAACGTCTCTGTGTCTCAGTGTCTCTGTGTCTCAGCGTCTCTGTGCCTCATTGTCTCTGTGTCTCTGTGTCTCAGAGTCTCAGAGTCTCAGTCTATCAGACTCTCAATGACTCTGTGTCTCTGTGTATCTGTGTCTCAGTGTCTCTATGTCTCAGTGTCTCAGTGTCTCTGTGTCTCTGTGCCTCAGTGCCTCAGTAAATCTGTGTCTCAGTGTCTCAGTGTCTCATTGTCTCTGTGTCTCTGTGTCTCAGTGCCTCAGTGTCACAGAGTCTCAGTGTCTCTGTGTCTCAGTGCCTCAGTGTCTCAGTATCTCTGTGTCTCAGTGTGTCAGTGTCTCTATGCCTCAGTGTCTCAGATTCTCACTGTTTTTCTGTCTCTAAGTCACAGTGCCTCTGTGTCTAAGTGTCTCAGTGTCTCTGTATCTAAGTGTCTCTGAGTCACAGTGTCTCAGTGTCTCTGTGTCTCAGTGTCTCAGAGTCTCAGTGTCTCTGTGCTTCAATGTCTCTGTGTCTCAATGTCTCAGTGTCTCTCTATCTCAGTGTCTCAGTGTTTCAGTGCCTCAGTGTCTCAGTGTCTGAGAGTCACATTATCTCTGTGTCTCAGTGTCTCAGTGTCCAGTGTCTCAGCGTCTCTGAGTCTCAGTGTCACAATGTCTCAGAATCTCTGGGTCTCAGTGTTTCAGTGTCTCTGTGTTTCATTGCATCAGTGTCTCAAACACACTGTGTCACTGAGTTTCTCTGTGTTGAGTGTCTCTGTGCCTCAGTGTCTCTGAGTCTCAACGTCTCTGTGTCTCAGTGTCTCAGTGTCTCAGTGTCTCTGTGGCTCAGTGTCTCTGTATCTCAGTGTCTCAGTGTCTCAGTGTCTCTGTGGCTCAGTGTCTCTGTATCTCAGTGTCTCTGTGTCTCAGCGTCTCTGTGCCTCATTGTCTCTGTGTCTCTGTGCCTCAGAGTCTCAGAGTCTCAGTCTATCAGACTCTCAATGTATCTGTATCTCAGAGACTCAGTGTCTCTGTGTCTCAGTGTCTTAGTATCTCAAAGTTTCAGTGTCCAAGTGTCTCTGTGTCTCAGTGTCTCAGAGACACAGTGTCTCTGTGTCTCTCTGTCTGAGTGTTTCTGTGCCTCAGTGTCACAGTGTCTCAGTGTCCTAGAGTCTCAGTGAGTCTGTGTCTAAGTGTCTCAGTTTCTCAGTGTCACTGTGCTTCAGTGTATCTGTGTCTCAGTGTCCCTGTGTCTCAGTGTCTCTGTGTCTCAGAGACTCAGTGTCTCTGTGTCTCAGTGTCTTAGTATCACAGTGTCTCTGTGTCTAGGTGGCTCAAAGTCTTTGTGTCTCAGTTTCTCTGACTCTCAGTGTCTCTGTGTCCAAGTATCTCTTTGTCTCAGTGTCTCAGAGTCACAGTGTCTCTGTGTCTCTTTGTCTCAGTGTATCAGTGTCTCAGTGTCTCAATGTCTCTGTGTCTCTCTGTCTGAGTGTCTCTGTGCCTCAGTGTCACAGTGCTTCAGTGTCTCAGATTATCAGTGTCTCAGTGTCTCAGAGTCTCAGTGAGTCTGTCTCTGTGTCTCTGTGTCTCAGTGTCTCTGTGCCTCAGTGTATCTGTGTCTCAGTGTCTCTGTGCCTCAGTGTCACAGAGTCTCAGTGTCTCTGGATCTCAGTGCCTCAGAGTCTCAGTGTCTCAGTGTCTCTGTGCCTCAGTGTCACAGAGTCTCAGTGTCTCTGGATCTCAGTGCCTCAGAGTCTCAGTGTCTCTGTGTCTAAGTGTCTCAATGTCTCTGTATCTAAGTGCCTCTGAGTCACAGTGTCTCAGTGTCGCTGTGTCTCAGTGTCTCAGAGTCTCAGTGTCTCTGTGCCTCAATGTCTCTGTGTCTCTGTGTCTCAATGTCTCAGTGTCTCTCTATCTCAGTGCCTCAGTGTCTCAGTGTCTCAGAGTCACATTGTCTCTATGTCTCAGTGTCTTTGTGTCTCAGTGTCTCAGAGCCCAGTGTCTCAGCATCTCTGAGTCTCAGTGTCTCAATGTCTCAGAATCTCTGGGTCTCAGTGTTTCAGTGTCTCTTTGTTTCAGTGCATCAGTGTCTCAAACACTCTGTGTCACTGAGTTTCTCTGTGTTGAGTGTCTCTGTGCCTCAGTGTCTCAGAGTCTCAACGTCTCTGTGTCACAGTGTCTCTGTGTCTCTGTGTCTCAGCGTCTCTGTACCTCAGTGTCTCTGTGTCTCAGTGTCTCTTAGCCTCATTGTCTCTGTGTCTCTGTGTCTCAGAGTCTCAGAGTCTCAGTCTATCAGACTCTCAATGACTCTGTGTCTCTGTGTCACAGAGACTCAGTGTCTCTGTGACTCAGTGTCTTAGTATCTCAAAGTCTCAGTGTCCAAGTGTCTCTGTGTCTCATTGTCTCAGAGTCACAGTGTCTCTGTGTCTCAGTGTATCAGTGTCTCAGAGACACAGTGTCTCTGTGTCTCTCTGTCTGAGTGTCTCTGTGCCTCAGTGTCACAGTGTCTCAGTGTCTCAGAGTCTCAGTGAGTCTGTCTCTGTGTCTCAGTGTCTCAGTTTCTCAGTGTCACTGTGCCTCAGTGTATCTGTGTCTCAGTGTCTCTATGTCTCAGTGTCTCTGTGTCTCAGTGCCTCAGTATATCTGTGTCTCTGTGTCTCAGTGTCTCTGTGTCTCTGTGTCTCCGTGCCTCAGTGTCACAGAGTCTCAGTGTCTCTGTGTCTCAGTGCCTCAGTGTCTCAGTGTCTCTGTGTCTCAGTGTCTTAGTATCTCAAAGTCTCAGTGTCTCAACGTCTTTGTGTCGCAGTGTCTCTGACTCTCAGTGTCTCTGTGTCCAAGTGTCTCTGTGTCTCAGTGTCTCAGAGTCACAGTGTCTCTGTGTCTCAGCGTCTCTGTACCTCAGTGTCTCTGTGTCTCAGCGTCTCTGTGCCTCATTGTCTCTGTGTCTCTGTGTCTCAGTGTGTCAGTGTCTCTGTGCCTCAGTGTCTCTAAGCCTCAGTGTCTCAGATTCTCACTGTTTCTGTGTCTCTAAGTCACAGTGCCTCTGTGTCTCATCGTCTCAGAGTCTCAGTGTCTCTGTGTCTCAGTGTCTCTGTGCCTCATTGTCTCTGTGTCTCTGTGTCTCAGTGTCTCTGATTTTCACTGTCTCTGTGTCTCTGTGTCTCAGTGTCTCAGCGTCACTGTGCCTCATTGTCTCTGTGTCTCTGTGTCTCAGTGTTTCAGAGTCTCTGTGTCTTGGTGCCTCAGTGTCTCAGTGTGTCTGTGCCTCAGTCTATCAGACTCTCAGTGTCTCTGTGTCTCAGTGTCTCAGAGACTCAGTGTCTCTGTGTCTCAGTGTCTTAGTATCTCAAAGTCTCAGTGTCACAGTGTCTCTGTGTCTCAGTGTCTCAACGTCTTTGTGTCTCAGTGTCTCAGTGTCTCTGACTCTCAGTGTCTCTGTGTCCAAGTGTCTCTGTGTCTCAGTGTCTCAGAGTCACAGTGTCTCTGTGTCTCAGCGTCTCTGTACCTCAGTGTCTCTGTGTCTCAGCGTCTCTGTGCCTCATTGTCTCTGTGTCTCTGTGTCTCTGTGTCTCAGAGTCTCAGAGTTTCAGTGTCTCTGTGTCTCAGTGTATCAGTTTCTCAGAGACTCAATGTCTCTGTGTGTCTCTGTCTGAGTGTCTCTGTGCCTCAGTGTCACAGTGTCTCAGTGTCTCAGATTATCAGTGTCTCAGTGACTCAGTGAGTCTGTCTCTCTGTCTCTGTATCTCTGTGTCTCAGTGTCTCTGTGCCTCAGTGTCATAGAGTCTCAGAGTCTCTGTGTCTCAGTGCCTCAGAGTCTCTGTGTCTCAGTGTCTCAGTGCCTCAGTGCCTCAGAATATCTGTGTCTCTGTGTCTCAGTGTCTCTGTGTCTCAGTGCCTCAGTGTCACAGAGTCTCAGTGTCTCAGTGTCTCTGTGTCTCAGTGCCTCAGTGTCTCTGTGTCTCTGTGTCTCAGTGTCTTAGTATCTCAAAGTCTCAGTGTCACAGTGTCTCTGTGTCTCAGTGTCTCAACGTCTTTGTGTCTCAGTGTCTCAGTGTCTCTGACTCTCAGTGTCTCTGTGTCCAAGTGTCTCTGTGTCTCAGTGTCTCAGAGTCACAGTGTCTCTGTGTCTCAGCGTCTCTGTACCTCTGTGTCTCTGTGTCTCAGCGTCTCTGTGCCTCATTGTCTTTGTGTCTCTGTGTCTCAGAGTCTCAGAGTCTCAGTCTATCAGACTCTCAATGACTCTGTGTCTCTGTGTATCTGTGTCTCAGTGTCTCTATGTCTCAGTGTCTCAGTGTCTCTGTGTCTCTGTGCCTCAGTGCCTCAGTGCCTCAGTAAATCTGTGTCTCAGTGTCTCAGTGTCTCTATGTCTCAGAGTTTCAGAGTCTCAGTGTCTCTGTGTCTCAGTGTATCAGTGTCTCAGAGACTCAATGTCTCTGTGTGTCTCTGTCTGAGTGTCTCTGTGCCTCAGTGTCAGAGTGTCTCAGTGTCTCAGATTATCAGTGTCTCAGTGCCTCAGAGTCTCAGTGAGTCTGTCTCTGTGTCTCTGTATCTCTGTGTCTCAGTGTCTCTGTGCCTCAGTGTCATAGAGTCTCAGAGTCTCTGTGTCTCAGTGCCTCAGAGTCTCAGTGTCTCTGTGTCTAAGTGTCTCAGTGTCTCTGTGTCTCAGTGTCTCAGAGTCTCAGTGTCTCTGTGCTTCAATGTCTCTGTGTCTCAATGTCTCGAAGTCTTTGTGTCTCAATGTCTCTGTCTCTGAGAGTAACAGTGTCTCTGTGTCTCAGTATATCAGTGTCTCTTTGTCTCTGTGTCGGAGTGTCTCTGTGCCTCAGTGTCTCAGTGTCTCTGTGTCTCAGTGTATCAAAGTCTTTGTGTCTCAGTGTCTGTTTCTCAGACTCTCAATGTCTCAGTGTCTCTATGTTTCTGTGTCTCAGTGTCTCTGTGCCTCAGTGTCTGAAAGTCTAAGTGTCTCTGTGTCTCAGTGTCTCTGTGCCTCAGTGTCTGTGTGCCTCAGTGTCGAGTGTCTCAGAGTCTCACCGTCTCTGTGTCACAGTGTTTCAGCGTCTCAGAGTCTCAGTGTCTCTGTGTCTCTGTGCCTCAGTGTCTCTGTGTCTCTGTGTCTCAGTGTCTCTGTGCCTCATAGTTTCTGTGCCTCAGTGCCTCTGTGTCTCAGTGTCTCGAAGTCTTTGTGTCTCAGTGTCTCTGTGTCTCAGTGTATCAGTGTCTCTTTGTCTCTGTGTCTGAGTGTCTCTGTGCCTCAGTGTCTCAGTCTCTCAGTGTCTCAGTGTATCAAAGACTTTGTGTCTCAGTGTCTGTTTCTCAGACTCTCAATGTCTCTGTGTCTCAGTGTCTCTGTGTCTCAGAGACAGTGTCTCTGTGTCTCAGAAACACAGTGTCTCTGTGTCTCTGCATCTCAGAGTCTCAGAGTCTCTGTTTCTCAGTGCCTCAGTGTCTCAGTGCCTCAGTGTCTCTGTGCCTCAGTGTCTTAGTATCTCAAAGTCTCAGTGTCTCAGTGTCTCTGTCACAGTGTCAAAGTTTTGTGTCCCAGTGTCTCAGTGTCCAAGTGTCTCTGTGTCTCAGTGTCTCAGAGTCACTGTGTCTCAGTGTCTCTGTGTCTCAGTATCTCTGTGTCCAAGTGTCCCTGTGTCTCAGTGTCTCTGTGTCTCTGTGTCTCTGTGCCTCAGTGTCTCTGTGTCTCAGTGTATCTGTGCCTCAGATTCTCTGTGCCTCAGTGTCTCTATGTCTCTGTGTCTCAGTGTCTCACTGCCTCTGTGCCTCAGTGCCTCAGTGTCTCAGAGTCTCAGTGTCTCAGAGTCTCAGTGTCCCAGTGTCACAGTCTCTCAGTCTATCAGTCTCTGAGTTGCTCAGTCTCTCAGTGTATCAGTCTCTCAGTCTCTCAGTGTCTCAGTGTCTCAGGGTCTCAGGGTCTCAGTGTCTCACTGTCTCAGTGTCTCAGGGCCTCAGTGTCTCAGGGTCTCAGTGTCTCAGTCTCTCAAACTATCAGTCTCTCAGTCGCTTAGTCTCTCAGTCTCTCATTGTATCAGTCTCTCAGTCTCCCAGCGTCTCAGTGTCTCAGGGTCTCAGTGTCTCAGGGTCTCTGTGCCTCAGTCTCTCAGTCTCTCAGTGTCTCAGGGTCTCAGGGTCTCTGCGTCGCTGGGTCTCTGAGTCTCAGTCTCTCAATGTTTCAGGATCTCACGGTCTCAGGGTCTCAGGGTCTCAGTGTCTCAGTGTCTCATTGTCTCAGGGTCTCAGTGTCTCAGGGTCTCAGGGTCTCAGTGTCTCAGTGTCTCAGGGTCTTATTCGCTCAGTCAATCAGTCTCTCAGTGTCTCAGTCTCTCGGTGTCTCACTGTCTCAGGGTCTCTGGGTCTCAGTCTCTCAGTCTCTCAGTGTCTCAGTGTCTCAGGGTCTCAGTGTCTCAGTGCCTCAGTTTCTCAGTGTATCAGTCTCTCAGTCTCTCAGTCTCTCAGTGTCTCAGTGTCTCAGTGTCTCAGAGTCTCAGGGTCTCAGTCTCTCAGTGTCTCAGTCTCTCAGTGTCTCAGTCTCTCAGTCTCTCAGTGTATCAGTCTCTCAGTCTCTCAGTGTCTCAGTGTCTCAGAGTCTCAGGGTCTCAGTGTCTCAGTGTCTCAGTTTCTCAGGGTCTCATTATCTCAGTGTCTCATGGTCTCAGTGTCTCAGGGTCCCAGGGTCTCAGGGTCTTAGTCTCTCAGTCTCTCAGTCTCTCAGTGTCTCAGTGTCTCAGAGTCTCAGTGTCTCAGGGTCTCAGGGTCTCAGTGTCTCAGTGTCTCAGGGTCTCAGGGTCTCAGTCTGTCAGTGTCTTAGTCTCTCAGTCTCTCAGTGTCTCAGTGTCTCAGGGTCTCAGGGCCTTAGTCTCTCATGCCTTCAGTCTCTCAGTCTCTCTGGGTCTCTGGGTCTCAGTGTCTCAGTGTCTCAGTGTATCAGTGTCTCAGGGTCTCAGGGTCTCAGGGTCTCAGTGTCTCAGGGCCTCAGGGTCTCAGGGTCTCTGGGTTTCAGTCTCTCAGTGTCTCAGTGTTTCAGGGTCTCAGGGTCTCAGTGTCTCAGTGTCTCAGGGTCTCAGTGTCTCAGTGTCACAGGGTCTGAGGGTCTCAGGGTCTCAGAGTCTCAGGGTGTCAATCTCTCAGTGTCTCAGTCTCTCAGTCTCTCAGGGTCTCAGTGTATCAGTTTCTCAGGGTCTCAGTGTCCCAGTGTCTCAGTGTCTCAGTCTCTCAGTCTCTGAGTCGCTCAGCCTCTCAGTCTCTCAGTCTCTCAATCTCTCAGTGTATCAGTCTCTCAGTGTCTCAGTGTCTCAGGGTCTCAGGGTCTCAGTGTCTCACTGTCTCAGTGTCTAGGGCCTCAGTGTCTCAGGGTCTCCGTGTCTCAGTCTCTCAAACTCTCAGTCTCTCAGTCTCACAGTCGCTCAGTCTCTCAGTCTCTCAGTCTCTAATTGTATCAGTCTCTCAGTCTCCCAGCGTCTCAGTGTCTCAGTGTCTCAGGGTCTCAGTGTCTCAGGGTCTCAGTGTCTCAGTGTCTCAGGGTCTCTGGGTCTCTGGGTCTCAGTCTCTCAGTGACTCAATGTCTCAGGGTCTCAGTGTCTCAGTGCCTCAGTCTCTCAGTGTATCAGTCTGTCAGTCTCTCAGTGTCTCAGTGTCTCAGAGTCTCAGGGTCTCAGTCTCTCAGTGTCTCAGTCTCTCAGTGTCTCAGTCTCTCAGTGTATCAGTCTCTCAGTGTCTCAGTGTCTCAGAGTCTCAGAGTCTCAGTGTCTCAGTGTCTCAGTTTCTCAGGGTCTCATTATCTCAGTGTCTCATGGTCTCAGTGTCTCAGGGTCCCAGGGTCTCAGGGTCTTAGTCTCTCAGTCTCTCAGTGTCTCAGTGTCTCAGGGTCTCAGGGTCTCAGTGTCTCAGGGTCTCAGGGTCTCAGTCTCTCAGTCTCTTAGTCTTTCAGTCTCTCAGTGTCTCAGTGTCTCAGGTTCTCAATGTCTCAGGGTCTCAGAGTCTCAGTGTCTCAGGGTCTCAGGGTCTCAGGGTCTCAGTGTCTCAGTGTCTCAGGGTCTCAGGGTCTCAGGGTCTCAGTCTCTCAGTCTCTTAGTCTCTCAGTCTCTCAGTGTCTCAGTGTCTCAGTGTCTCAGGGTCTCAGGGCCTTAGTCTCTCATGCCTTCAGTCTCTCAGTCTGTCTGGGTCTCTGGGTCTCAGTGTCTCAGTGTCTCAGTGTATCAGTGTCTCAGGGTCTCAGGGTCTCAGGGTCTCAGTGTCTCAGTGTCTCAGGGCCTCAGGGTCTCAGGGTCTCTGGGTTTCAGTCTCTCAGTGTCTCAGTGTTTCAGGGTCTCAGGGACTCAGTGTCTCAGTGTCTCAGGGTCTCAGTGTCTCAGTGTCACAGGGTCTGAGGGTCTCAGGGTCTCAGAGTCTCAGGGTGTCAATCTCTCAGTGTCTCAGTCTCTCAGTCTCTCAGGGTCTCAGTGTATCAGTTTCTCAGGGTCTCAGTGTCCCAGTGTCTCAGTGTCTCAGTCTCTCAGTCTCTGAGTCGCTCAGCCTCTCAGTCTCTCAGTCTCTCAATCTCTCAGTGTATCAGTCTCTCAGTGTCTCAGTGTCTCAGGGTCTCAGGGTCTCAGTGTTTCACTGTCTCAGTGTCTAGGGCCTCAGTGTCTCAGGGTCTCCGTGTCTCAGTCTCTCAAACTCTCAGTCTCTCAGTCTCTCAGTCGCTCAGTCTCTCAGTCTCTCATTGTATCAGTCTCTCAGTCTCCCAGCGTCTCAGTGTCTCAGTGTCTCAGGGTCTCAGTGTCTCAGGGTCTCTGGGTCTCTGGGTCTCAGTCTCTCAGTGTCTTAGTGTCTCAGGGTCTCAGTCTCTCAGTGTCGCATTGTCTCAGGGTCTCAGGATCTCAGAGTCTCAGGGTCTCAGTGTCTCAGCGTCTTAGGGTCTCAGGGTTTCAGTCTCTCAGTTTCTCAGGGTCTCAGTGTCTCAGTGTCTCAGGGTCTCTGGGTCTATGGGTCTCAGTCTCTCAGTGTCTTAGTGTCTCAGGGTCTCAGTCTCTCAGTGTCGCATTGTCTCAGGGTCTCAGGATCTCAGAGTCTCAGGGTCTCAGTGTCTCAGCGTCTTAGGGTCTCAGGGTTTCAGTCTCTCAGTTTCTCAGGGTCTCAGTGACTCAGTGTCTCAGTGTCTCAGGGTCTCAGTGTCTCAGGATCTCAGTATCTCAGTGTCTCAGTGTCTCAGGGTCTCAGTGTCTCAGGATCTCAGTGTCTCAGGGTCTCAGTGTCTCACTGTCTCAGTGTCTCAGGGCCTCAGTGTCTCAGGGTCTCAGTGTCTCAGTCTCTCAAACTCTCAGTCTCTCAGTCTCTCAATCGCTCAGTCTCTCAGTCTCTCAGTCTCTCACTGTATCAGTCTCTCAGTCTCCCAGCGTCTCAGTGTCTCAGTGTCTCAGGGTCTCAGTGTCTCAGGGTCTCAGTGTCTCAGTGTCTCAGGGTCTCTGGGTCTCTGGGTCTCAGTCTCTCAGTCTCTCAGTGTCTCAGCGTCTTAGGGTCTCAGTCTCTCAGTCTCTCAGTGTCTCAGGGTCTCAGGATCTCAGAGTCTCAGTGTTTCAGTGTCTCAGCGTCTTAGGGTCTCAGGGTTTCAGTCTCTCAGTTTCTCAGGGTCTCAGTGACTCAGTGTCTCAGGGTCTCAGGGCATAAGTCTCTCAGGCCCTCAGTCTCTCAGTCTCTCAGGGTCTCTGGGTCACTGGGTCTCTGGGTCTCAGTCTCTTAGTCTCTCAGTCTCTCAGTCTCTCATTGTCTCGGTGTCTCAGGATCTCTGGGTCTCTGGGTTGCAGTCTCTCAGTCTCTCACTGTCTCAGGATCTCAGGGTCTCAGGGTCTCAGTGTCTTAGGGCCTCAGGGTCTCGGGTCTCAGGGTCTTATTCTCTCAGTCACTCAGTCTCTCAGTGTCTCAGTCTCTCGGTGTCTCAGTGTCTCAGGGTCTCTGGGTCTCAGTCTCTCAGTCTCTCAGTATCTCAGTGTCTCAGGGTCTCAGAGTCTCAGGGTGTCAGTTTCTCAGTGTCTCAGTCTCTCAGACTCTCAGGGTCTCAGTGTCTCAGTTTCTCAGTGTCTCAGTGTCCCAGTGTCTCAGTCTCTCAGTGTATCGGTCTCTCAGTCTCTCAGTCTCTCAGTGTCTCAGTGTCTCAGGTTCTCAGTGTCTCAGGGTCTCAGTGTCTCAGGGTCTCAGGGCCTTAGTCTCTCATGCCTTCAGTCTCTCAGTCTCTCTGGGTCTCTGGGTCTCAGTGTCTCAGTGTCTCAGTGTATCAGTGTCTCAGTGTCTCAGGGTCTCAGGGTCTCAGGGTCTCTGGGTCTCAGTCTCTCAGTGTCTCAGTGTTTCAGTTTCTCAGGGTCTCAGTGTCTCAGTGTCTCAGGGTCTCAGTGTCTCAGTGTCACAGGGTCTGAGGGTCTCAGGGTCTCAGAGTCTCAGGGTATCAGTCTCTCAGTGTCTCAGTTTCTCAGGCTCTCAGTGTCCCAGTGTCTCAGTCTCTCAGTCTCTCAGTCTCTGAGTCGCTCAGTCTCTCAGTCTCTCAGTCTCACAGTGTATCATTGTCTCAGTGTCTCAGTGTCTCAGGGTCTCACGGTCTCAGTGTCTCACTGTCTCAGTGTCTCAGGGCCTCAGTGTCTCAGGGTCTCCGTGTCTCAGTCTCTCAAACTCTCAGTCTCTCCGTCTCTCAGTTGCTCAGTCTCTCAGTCTCTCAGTCTCTCAGGGTCTCTGGGTCTCTGGGTCTCAGTCTCTCAGTCTCTCACTGTCTCAGGATCTCAGGGTCTCAGGGTCTCAGGGTCTTATTCTCTCAGTCACTCAGTCTCTCAGTGTCTCAGTCTCTCGGTGTCTCAGTGTCTCAGGGTCTCTGGGTCTCAGTCTCTCAGTCTCTCAGTGTCTCAGTGTCTCAGGGTCCCAGTGTCTCAGGGTCTCAGGGTCTTATTCTCTCAGTCACTCAGTATCTCAGTGTCTCAGTCTCTCGGTGTCTCAGTGTCTCAGGGTCTCTGGGTCTCAGTCTCTCAGTCTCTCAGTGTCTCAGTCTCTCAGTGTCTCAGTCTCTCAGTCTCTCAGTCTCTCAGTGTCTCAGTGTCTCAGTGTATTAGGGTCTCAGTGTCTCAGTGCCTCAGGGTCTCAAAGTCTTAGGGTCTCAGGGTCTCAGAGTCTCAGGGTCTCAGTCTCTCAGTGTCTCAGTCTCTCAGTGTCTCAGTCTCTCAGTCTCTCAGTGTATCAGTCTCTCAGTCTCTCAGTGTCTCAGAGTCTCAGAGTCTCAGTCTCTCAGTGTCGCAGTGTCTCAGTGTCTCAGGATCTCAGAGTCTCAGGGTCTCATTATCTCAGTGTCTCAGGGTCTCAGTGTCTCAGGGTCCCAGGGTGTCAGGGTCGTAGTCTCTCAGTCTCTCAGTCTCTCAGTGTCTCAGTGTCTCAGTGTCTCAGTGTCTCAGTGCCTCAGGGTCTCAGGGTTTCAGTGTCTCAGGGTCTCAGGGTCTCAGTCTCTCAGTCCCTTAGTCTCTCAGTCTCTCAGTCTCTCAGTGTCTCAGCGTCTCAGGTTCTCAGTGTCTCAGGGTCGCAGTGTCTCAGTGTCTCAGGGTCTCAGGGTCTCAGAGTCTCAGTGTTTGAGGGTCTCAGGGCCTTAGTCTCTCATGCCCTCAGTCTCTCAGTCTCTCTGGGTCTCTGGGTCTCAGTGTCTCAGTGTCTCAGAGTATCAGTGTCTCAGTGTCTCAGGGTCTCAGGGTCTCAGTGTCTCAGGGTCTCAGGGTCTCAGTCTCTCAGTGTCTCAGTGTCTCAGGGTCTCAGGGTCTCAGTGTCTCAGTGTCACAGGGTCTCAGGGTCTCAGGGTCTCAGAGTCTCAGGGTGTCAGTTTCTCAGTGTCTCAGTCTCTCAGGGTCTCAGTGTCTCAGTTTCTCAGGGTCTCAGTGTCCCAGAGTCTCAGTCTCTCAGTCTCTCAGTGTATCAGTCTCTCAGTCTCTCAGTGTCTCAGTGTCTCAGGGTCTCAGGGTCTCAGTGTCTCACTGTCTCAGTGTCTCAGGGTCTCAGTGTCTCAGGGTCTCAGGGTCTCAGTGTCTCAGTCTCATTCGCTCAGTCTCACAGTCTCTCAGTGTATCAGTCTCTCAGTCGCTCAGTCTCTCAGTGTCAGTCTCTCAGTGTCTCAGTGTCTTAGTGTCTCAGGGTCTCAGGGTCTCAGTGTCTCAGTCTCTCAGTCTCTCAGGGACTCAGTGTCTCAATGTCTCAGTCACTCAGTGTCTCAGGGTCTCCGTGCCTCAGTGTCTCGGGGTCTCAGTGTCTCAGAGTCTCAGGGTCTCAGTCTCTGAGTGTCTCAGTCTGTCAGTGTCTCAGTCTCTCAATCTCTCAGTCTCTCAGTCTCTCAGTCTCTCAGTGTCTCAGTGTCTGTGTCTCAGTGTCTCAGTCTCTCAGTCTCTGAGTCGCTCAGTCTCTCAGTCTCTCAGTGTCTCAGTGTCTCAGTGTCTCAGGGTCTCAGTATCTCAGGGTCTCAGTGTCTCAGTGTCTCAGTGTTTCAGTGTCTCAGGGTCTCAGGGCCTTAGTCTCTCAGGCCCTCAGTCTCTCAGTCTCTCATGGTCTCTCGGTCTCTGGGTCTCCGTCTCTCAGTCTCTCAGTGTCTCAGTGTCTCAAGGTCTCAGGATCTCAGGGTCTCAGGGTCTCAGTGTCTCAGTGTCTCATTGTCTCAGGGACTCAGTGTCTCAGCGTCTCAGGGTCTCAGTGTCTCAGGGTCTCAGGATCTCAGTGTCTCAGTGTCTCACTGTCTCAGTTTCTCAGGGTCTCAGTGTCTCAGCGTCTCAGGGTCTCAGTCTCTCAGTCTCTCAGTCTCTCAGTCTCTCAGTCTCTCAGTGTCTCAGTGTCTCAGGTTCTCAGTGTCTCAGGGTTTCAGTGTCTCAGGGTCTCAGGGTCTCAGTGTCTCAGGGTCTCAGGGTCTCAGTGCCTCAGGGCCTGTGTCTCTCATGCCCTCAGTCTCTCAGTCTCTCTGGGTCTCTGGGTCTCTGGGTCTCAGTCTCTCAGTCTCGCAGTCTCTCAGTCTCTCAGTGACTCAGTGTCTCAGGGTCTCAGTGACTCAGTGTCTCAGGGTCTCAGTGTCTCAGGGTCTCAGGGTCTCAGAATCTCAGGGTCTCAGTCTCTCAACGTCTCAGCCCCTCAGTCTCTCATTCTCTCAGTCTCTCAGGGTCTCTGTGTCTCAGTGTCTCAGTCTCTCAGCGTCTCAGTCCCTCAGTCTCTCAGTCTCTGAGTCTCTCAGGGTCTCTGTGTCTCAGTCTCTCAGTCTCTCAGTGTATCAGTCTCTCAGTCTCTCAGTCTCTCAGTGTCTCAGTGTCTCAGGGTCTCAGTATCTCAGTGTCTCAGTCTCGCAGTCTCTCAGTCACTCAGGGTCTCAGTGTCTCAATGTCTTAGTCTCTGAGTGTTTCAGGCTCTCCGTGTCTCAGCGTCTCAGGGTCTCAATTTCTCAGTGTCTCAGTCTCTCAGTGTCTCAGTCTCTCAGTCTTTCAGTGTATCAGTCTCTCAGTCTCTCAGTGTCGCAGTGTCTCAGAGTCTCAGGGTGTCAGTGTCTCAGTGTCTCAGTTTCTCAGGGTCTCATTAACTCAGTGTCTCAGGGTCTCAGTGTCTCAGAGTCCCAGAGTTTCAGTGTCTTAGTCTCTCAGTCTCTCAGTCTCTCAGTGTCTCAGTGTCTCAGTGCCTCAGGGTCTCAGGGTCTCAGTGTCTCAGGGTCTCAGGGTCTCAGTCTCTCAGTCTCTCAGTCTCTCAGTGTCTCAGGTGCACAGTGTCTCAGGGTCTCATTAACTCAGTGTCTCAGGGTCTCAGTGTCTCAGGGTCCCAGGGTCTCAGTGTCTTAATCTCTCAGTCTCTCAGTCTCTCAGTGTCTCAGTGCCTCAGGGTCTCAGTGTCTCAGGGTCTCAGGGTCTCAGTCTCTCAGTCTCTTAGTCTCTCAGTCTCTCAGTCTCTAAGTCTCTCAGTGTCTCAGGTGCACAGTGTCTCAGGGTCTCAGTGTCTCAGTGTCTCAGGGTCTCAGTGTCTCAGGGTCTCAGGGCCTTAGACTCTCAGTCTCTCATTGTCTCAGGGTCTCAGTGTCTCAGGGTCTCAGGGTCTCAGGGTCTCAGGGTCTCAGTCTCGCAGTGTCTCAGTTTTTCAGGGTCTCAGGGTCTCAGTGTCTCAGGGTCTCAGAGTCTCAGAGTCACAGGTTCTCAGGGTCTCAGAGTCTCAGGGCGTCAGTCTCTCAGTGTCTCAGTCTCTCAGTCTATCACTCTCTGAGTTGCTCAGTCTCTCAGTCTCTCAGTCTCTCAGTGTATCAGTCTCTCAGTCTCTCAGTGTCTCAGTGTCTCAGGGTCTCAGGGTCTCAGTGTCTCACTGTCTCAGTGTCTCAGGGCCTCAGTGTCTCAGGGTCTCAGTGTCTCAGTCTCTCAAACTATCAGTCTCTCAGTCTCTCAGTCGCTTAGTCTCTCAGTCTCTCAGTCTCTCATTGTATCAGTCTCTCAGTCTCCCAGCGTCTCAGTGTCTCAGTGTCTCAGGGTCTCAGTGTCTCATGGTCTCTGTGTCTCAGGGTCTCAGGGTCTCTGGGTCTCTGGGTCTCTGAGTCTCAGTCTCTCAATCTCTCAGTGTATCAGTGCCTCAGTCTCTCAGTCTCTCAGTGTCTCAGTATCTCAGGCTCTCTGTGTCTCTGGGTCTCAGTCTCTCAGTCTCTCAATGTCTCAGGATCTCAGGGTCTCAGGGTCTCAGGGTCTCAGTGTCTCAGTGTCTCATTGTCTCAGGGTCTCAGTGTCTCAGGGTCTCAGGGTCTCAGTGTCTCAGTGTCTCAGGGTCTCAGGGTCTTATTCTCTCAGTCACTCAGTCTCTCAGTGTCTCAGTCTCTCGGTGTCTCACTGTCTCAGGGTCTCTGGGTCTCAGTCTCTCAGTCTCTCAGTGTCTCAGTGTCTCAGGGTCTCAGTGTCTCAGTGCCTCAGTCTCTCAGTGTATCAGTCTCTCAGTCTCTCAGTGTCTCAGTGTCTCAGAGTCTCAGGATCTCAGTCTCTCAGTGTCTCAGTCTCTCAGTGTCTCAGTCTCTCAGTCTCTCAGTGTATCAGTCTCTCAGTCTCTCAGTGTCTCAGTGTCTCAGAGTCTCAGGGTATCAGTGTCTCAGTGTCTCAGTGTCTCAGTGTCTCAGTTTCTCAGGGTCTCATTATCTCAGTGTCTCATGGTCTCAGTGTCTCAGGGTCCCAGGGTCTCAGGGTCTTAGTCTCTCAGTCTCTCATTGTCTCAGTGTCTCAGGTGTCTCAGGGTCTCAGGGACTCAGTGTCTCAGGGTCTCAGGGTCTCAGTCTCTCAGTCTCTTAGTCTTTCAGTCTCTCAGTCTCTCAGTGTCTCAGTTTCTCAGGTCTCTCATTGTCTCAGTGTCTCAGGTGTCTCAGGGTCTCAGGGACTCAGTGTCTCAGGGTCTCAGGGTCTCAGTCTCTCAGTCTCTTAGTCTTTCAGTCTCTCAGTCTCTCAGTGTCTCAGTTTCTCAGGTTCTCAGTGTCTCAGGGTCTCAGGTTCTCAGTGCCTCAGGGTCTCAGTGTCTCAGTGTCTCAGGGTCTCAGGGCCTGAGTCTCTCATGCCTTCAGTCTCTCAGTCTCTCTGGGTCTCTGGGTCTCAGTGTCTCAGTGTATCAGTGTCTCAGTGTCTCAGGGTCTCAGGGTCTCAGTGTCTCAGGGCCTCAGGGTCTCAGGGTCTCTGGGTCTCAGTCTCTCAGTGTCTCAGTGTTTCAGGGTCTCAGGGTCTCAGTGTCTCAGTGTCTCAGGGTCTCAGTGTCTCAGTATCACAGGGTCTAAGGGTCTCAGCGTCTCAGAGTCTCAGGGTGTCAATCTCTCAGTGTCTCAGTCTCTCAGTCTCTCATTGTCTCAGTGTATCAGTTTCTCAGGGTCTCAGTGTCCCAGTGTCTCAGTGTCTCAGTCTCTCAGTCTCTGAGTCGCTCAGCCTCTGAGTCTCTCAGTCTCTCAATCTCTCAGTGTTTCAGTCTCTCAGTGTCTCAGTGTCTCAGGGTCTCAGGGTCTCAGTGTCTCACTGTCTCAGTGTCTAGGGCCTCAGTGTCTCAGGGTCTCCGTGTCTCAGTCTCTCAAACTCTCAGTCTCTCAATCTCTCAGTCGCTCAGTCTCTCAGTCTCTCATTGTATCAGTCTCTCAGTCTCCCAGCGTCTCAGTGTCTCAGTGTCTCAGGGTCTCAGTGTCTCAGGGTCTCAGTGTCTCATTGTCTCAGGGTCTCTGGGTCTCTGGGTCTCTGGGTCTCAGTCTCTCAGTCTCTCAGTGTCTTAATGTCTCAGGGTCTCAGTCTCTCAGTGTTGCATTGTCTCAGGGTCTCAGGATCTAAGAGTCTCAGGGTCTCAGTGTCTCAGCGTCTTAGGGTCTCAGGGTTTCAGTCTCTCAGTTTCTCAGGGTCTCAGTGACTCAGTGTCTCAGTGTCTCAGGGTCTCAGTGTCTCAGGATCTCAGTATCTCAGTGTCTCAGGGTCTCAGTGTCTCAGGATCTCAGTGTCTCAGGGTCTCAGGGTCTCAGTGTCTCACTGTCTCAGTGTCTCAGGGCCTCAGTGTCTCAGGGTCTCAGTGTCTCAGTCTCTCAAACTCTCAGTCTCTCAGTCTCTCAATCACTCAGTCTCTCAGTCTCTCAGTCTCTCATTGTATCAGTCTCTCAGTCTCCCAGCGTCTCAGTGTCTCAGTGTCTCAGGGTCTCAGTGTCTCAGGGTCTCAGTGTCTCAGTGTCTCAGGGTATCTGGGTCTTTGGGTCTCTGGGTCTCAGTCTCTCAGTCTCTCAGTGTCTCAGCGTCTTAGGGTCTCAGTCTCTCAGTCTCTCAGTGTCTCAGGGTCTCAGGATCTCAGAGTCTCAGTGTTTCAGTGTCTCAGCGTCTTAGGGTCTCTGGGGTTCAGTCTCTCAGTTTCTCAGGGTCTCAGTGACTCAGTGTCTCAGTGTCTCAGGGTCTCAGGGCATTAGTCTCTCAGCCCCTCAGTCTCTCAGTCTCTCAGAGTCTCTGGGTCACTGGGTCTATGGGTCTCAGTCTCTTAGTCTCTCAGTCTCTCAGTGTCTCGGTGTCTCAGGCTCTCTGGGTCTCTGGGTCTCAGTCTCTCAGTCTCTCACTGTCTCAGGATCTCAGGGTCTCAGGGACTCAGGGACTCATAGTCTCAGTGTCTCATTGTCTCAGGGTCTCAGAGTCTTAGGGCCTCAGGGTCTCGGGTCTCAGGGTCTTATTCTCACAGTCACTCAGTCTCTCAGTGTCTCAGTCTCTCGGTGTCTCAGTGTCTCAGGGTCTCTGGGTCTCAGTCTCTCAGTCTCTCAGTGTCTCAGGGTCTAAGAGTCTCAGGGTGTCAGTTTCTCAGTGTCTCAGTCTCTCAGTCTCTCAGGGTCTCAGTGTCTCAGTTTCTCAGGGTCTCAGTGTCCCAGTGTCTCAGTCTCTCAGTCTCTCAGTGTATCAGTCTCTCAGTCTCTCAGTGTCTCAGTGTCTCAGGGTCTCAGGGTCTCAGTGTCTCAATGTCTAGGGTATCAGGGTCTCAGTGTCTCAGTGTCTCAGGGTCTCAGGGTCTCAGTCTCTCAGTCTCTTAGTCTCTCAGTCTCTCAGTCTCTCAGTGTCTCAGTGTCTCAGGTTCTCAGTGTCTCAGGGTCTCAGTGTCTCAGTGTCTCAGGGTCTCAGGGCCTTAGTCTCTCATGCCTTCAGTCTCTCAGTCTCTCTGGGTCTCTGGGTCTCAGTGTCTCATTGTCTCAATGTATCAGTGTCTCAGGGTCTCAGGGTCTCAGGGTCTCTGGGTCTCAGTCTCTCAGTGTCTCAGTGTTTCAGTTTCTCAGGGTCTCAGTGTCTCAGTGTCTCAGGGTCTCAGTGTCTCAGTGTCACAGGGTCTGAGGGTCTCAGGGTCTCAGAGTCTCAGGGTGTCAGTCTCTCAGTGTCTCAGTCTCTCAGGGTCTCAGTGTCTCAGTTTCTCAGGGTCTCAGTGTCCCAGTGTCTCAGTCTCTCAGTCTCTCAGTCTCTGAGTCGCTCAGTCTCTCAGTCTCTCAGTCTCACAGTGTATCATTCTCTCAGTGTCTCAGTGTCTCAGGGTCTCAGGGTCTCAGTGTCTCACTGTCTCAGTGTCTCAGGGCCTCAGTGTCTCAGGGTCTCCGTGTCTCAGTCTCTCCGTCTCTCAGTTGCTCAGTCTCTCAGTCTCTCATTGTATCAGTCTCTCAGTCTCCCAGCGTCTCAGTGTCTCAGTGTCTCAGGGTCTCAGTGTCTCAGGGTCTCAGTGTCTCAGTCTCTCAGGGTCTCTGGGTCTCTGGGTCTCTGGGTCTCTGGGTCTCAGTCTCTCAGTCTCTCAGTTTCTCACTGTCTCAGAGTCTCAGTCTCTCAGTGTCGCAGTGTCTCAGGGTCTCAGGATCTCAGAGTCTCAGTGTCTCAGGGTCTCAGGGCCTTAGTCTCTCAGGCCCTCAGTCTCTCAGTCTCTCAGGGTCTCTGGGTCACTGGGTCTCTGTGTCTCAGTCTCTTAGTCTCTCAGTCTCTCAGGCTCTCAGTGTCTCGGTGTCTCAGGCTCTCTGGGTCTCTGGGTCTCAGTCTCTCAGTCTCTCACTGTCTCAGGATCTCAGGGTCTCAGGGTCTCAGTGTCTCAGTGTCTCATTGTCTCAGGGTCTCAGTGTCTTAGGGTCTCAGGGTCTCAGGGTCTTATTCTCTCAGTCACTCAGTCTCTCAGTGTCTCAGTCTCTTGGTGTCTCAATGTCTCAGGGTCTCTGGGTCTCAGTCTCTCAGTCTCTCAGTGTCTCAGTGTCTCAGTGTCTCAGTGTCTCAGTGTCTCAGTGTCTCAGGGTCTCAGGGTCTTATTCTCTCAGTCACTCAGTATCTCAGTGTCTCAGTCTCTCGGTGTCTCAGTGTCTCAGGGTCTCTGGGTCTCAGTCTCTCAGTCTCTCAGTGTCTCAGTGTCTTAGGGTCTCAGTGTCTCAGTGTCTCAGTGCCTCAGGGTCTCAAGGTCTTAGGGTCTCCGGGTCTCAGAGTCTCAGGGTCTCAGTCTCTCAGTGTCTCAGTCTCTCAGTCTCTCAGTGTCTCAGTGTCTCAGAGTCTCAGAGTCTCAGTCTCTCAGTGTCGCAGTGTCTCAGGGTCTCAGGATCTCAGAGTCTCAGGGTCTCATTATCTCAGTGTCTCTGTGTCTCAGTTTCTCAGTGTCTCAGAGTCTCAGAGTCTCAGAGTCTCAGTCTCTCAGTGTCGCAGTGTCTCAGGGTCTCAGGATCTCAGAGTCTCAGTGTCTCAGTGTCTCAGTGTCTCAGTGCCTCAGGGTCTCAGGGTTTCAGTTTCTCAGGGTCTCAGGGTCTCAGTCTCTCAGTCCCTTAGTCTCTCAGTCTCTCAGTCTCTCAGTGTCTCAGTGTCTCAGGTTCTCAGTGTCTCAGGGTCTCAGTGTCTCAGTGTCTCAGGGTCTCAGGGTCTCAGAGTCTCAGTGTTTGAGGGTCTCAGGGCCTTAGTCTCTCATGCCCTCAGTCTCTCAGTCTCTCTGGGTCTCTGGGTCTCAGTGTCTCAGTGTCTCAGAGTATCAGTGTCTCAGGGTCTCAGGGTCTCAGAGTCTCAGTGTCTCAGTGTCTCAGGGTCTCAGTCTCTCAGTGTCTCAGGGTCTCAGTGTCTCAGTGTCACAGGGTCTCAGGGTCTCAGAGTCTCAGGGTGTCAGTTTCTCAGTGTCTCACTGTCTCAGTGTCTCAGGGCCTCAGTGTCTCATGGTCTCAGGGTCTCAGTCTCTCAGTGTCTCAGGGTCTCACTGTCTCAGTGTCTCAGGGCCTCAGTGTCTCAGGGTCTCAGTGTCTCAGTCTCTCATGCTCTCAGTCTCTCAGTCGCTCAGTTTCTCAGTCTCTCAGTCTCTCATTGTATCAGACACTCAGTCTCCCAGCGTCTCAGTGTCTCAGTGTCTCAGGGTCTCAGTGTCTCAGGGTCTCAGTGTCTCAGGGTCTCTGGGTCTCTGGGTCTCAGTCTCTCAGTCTCTCAGTGTCTCGGGTCTCAGTCTCTCAGTGCCTCAGTGTCTCAGGGTCTCAGGATCTCAGAGTCTCAGGGCCTCAGTGTATCAGCGTCTTAGGGTCTCAGGGTTTCATTCTCTCAGTTTCTCAGGGTCTCAGTGACTCAGTGTCTCAGTGTCGCAGTGTCTCAGCGTCTTAGAGTCTCAGGGTTTCAGTCTCTCCGTTTCTCAGGGTCTCAGTGACTCAGTGTCTCAGTGTCTCAGTGTCTCAGTGTCTTAGCGTCTTAGGGTCTCAGGGTTTCAGTCTCTCAGTTTCTCAGGGTCTCAGTGACTCAGTGTCTCAGTGTCTCCGGGTCTCAGGCGCTTAGTCTCTCAGGCCCTCAGTCTCTCAGTCTCTCAGGGTCTCTGGGTCACTGGGTCTCTGGGTCTCAGTCTCTTAGTCTCTCAGTCTCTCAGTCTCTCAGTGTCTCGGTGTCTCAGGCTCTCTGGGTCTCTGGGTCTCAGTCGCTCAGTCTCTCACTGTCTCAGGATCTCAGGGTCTCAGGGTCTCAGGGTCTCAGGGTCTCAGTGTCTCAGTGTCTCATTGTCTCAGGGTCTCAGTGTCTCAGGGTCTCAGGGTCTCAGGGTCTCAGGGTCTTATTCTCTCAGTCACTCAGTCTGTCAGTGTCTCAGTCTCTCGGTGTCTCAGTGTCTCAGGCTCTCTGGGTCTCAGTCTCTCAGTGTCTCAGTCTCTCGGTGTCTCAGGATCTCTGGGTCTCAGTCTCTCAGAATCTCATTGTCTCAGTGTCTCAGGGTCTCAGTGTCTCAGGGTCTCAGGGTCTCAGGGTCTTATTCTCTCAGTCACACACTCTCTCAGTGTCTCAGTCTCTCGGTGTCTCAGTGTCTCAGGGTCTCTGGGTCTCAGTCTCTCAGTCTCTCAGTGTCTCAGTGTCTCAGGGTCTCAGTGTCTCAGTGTCTCAGTGCCTCAGGGTCTGAAGGTCTTAGGGTCTTAGGGTCTCAGAGTCTCAGGGTCTCAGTCTCTCAGCGTTTCAATCCCTCAGTCTCTCAGACTCTCAATCTCTCATACTCTCAGGGTCTCAGTGTCTCAGTGCCTCAGTGTCTCAGTCTCTCAGGGTATCAGCGCCTCAATATCTCAGTCTCTCAGTGTCTCAGTGTCTCAGGGTCTCAGTGTCTCAGTCTCTCAGTCTCTCAGGGTCTCAGTGTCTCAATGTCTCAGTCTCTCAGTGTCTCAGGGTCTCTGTGTCTCAGTGTCTCGTGGTCATAGGGTCTCAGTCTCTCAGGGTCTCAGTCTCTGAGTGTCTCAGTCTCTCAGTGTCTCAGTCTCTCAGTCTCTCAGTGTCTCAGTGTCTCAGTCTCTCGGTCTCTCAGTCTCTGAGTCGCTCAGTCTCTCAGTCTCTCAGTGTATCAGTCGCTCAGTGTCTCAGTGTCTCAGGGTCTCAGGGCCTCAGTGTCTCAGTGTCTCAGGGTCTCAGGGTCTCAGTGTCGCAGGCTCTCAGGGTCTTAGTCTCTCAGTCTCTCAGGGTCTCAGTGTCTCAGGGTCTCAGTGTCTCAGTGTCTCAGTGTTTCAGGGTCTCAGTGTCTCAGGGTCTCAGTGTCTCAGTGCCTCAGGGACTCAGGGTTTCAGTGTCTCAGGGTCTCAGTCCCTCAGTCTCTTAGTCTCTCAGACTCTCAGTCTCTCAGTGTCTCAGTGTCTCAGGTTCTCAGTGTCTCAGGGTCTCAGTGTCTCAGTGTCTCGGGGTCTCAGGGTCTCAGTGTCTCAGTGTCTCAGGGTCTCAGTCTCTCAGACCCTTAGTCTCTCAGTCTCTCAGTGTCTCAGTGTCTCAGGTTCTCAGTGTCTCAGGGTCTCAGTGTCTCAGTGTCTCAGTGTCTCAGGGTCTCAGGGTCTCAGGGTCTCAGGGTCTCAGTGTCTCAGGGTCCCAGGGCCTTAGTCTCTCATGCCCTCAGTCTCTCAGTCTCTCTGGGTCTCTGGGTCTCAGTGTCTCAGTGTCTCAGTGTATCAGTGTCTCAGTGTCTCAGGGTCTCAGGGTCTCAGGGTCTCAGTGTCTCAGTGTCTCAGGGTCTCAGGGTGTCAGTCTCTCAGTGTCTCAGTGTTTCAGGGTCTCTGGGTCTCAGTCTCTCAGTCTCTCAGTGTCTCAGTGTCTCAGTGTCTCAGTGTCTCAGGGTCTCAGGGTCTTATTCTCTCAGTCACTCAGTATCTCAGTGTCTCAGTCTCTCGGTGTCTCAGTGTCTCAGGGTCTCTGGGTCTCAGTCTCTCAGTCTCTCAGTGTCTCAGTGTCTCAGTGTCTCAGTGCCTCAGGGTCTCAAGGTCTTAGGGTCTCAGGGTCTCAGAGTCTCAGGGTCTCAGTCTCTCAGTGTCTCAGTCTCTCAGTCTCTCAGTGTCTCAGAGTCTCAGAGTCTCAGAGTCTCAGTCTCTCAGTGTCGCAGTGTCTCAGGGTCTCAGGATCTCAGAGTCTCAGGGTCTCATTATCTCAGTGTCTCTGGGTCTCAGTCTCTCAGTGTCTCAGAGTCTCAGAGTCTCAGAGTCTCAGTCTCTCAGTGTCGCAGTGTCTCAGGGTCTCAGGGTCTCAGTGTCTCAGTGTCTCATTGTCTCAGGGTCTCAGTGTCTTAGGGTCTCAGGGTCTCAGGGTCTTATTCTCTCAGTCACTCAGTCTCTCAGTGTCTCAGTCTCTCGGTGTCTCAATGTCTCAGGGTCTCTGGGTCTCAGTCTCTCAGTCTCTCAGTGTCTCAGTGTCTCAGTGTCTCAGTGTCTCAGTGTCTCAGGGTCTCAGGGTCTTATTCTCTCAGTCACTCAGTATCTCAGTGTCTCAGTCTCTCGGTGTCTCAGTGTCTCAGGGTCTCTGGGTCTCAGTCTCTCAGTCTCTCAGTGTCTCAGTGTCTCAGTGTCTTAGGGTCTCAGTGTCTCAGTGTCTCAGTGCCTCAGGGTCTCAAGGTCTTAGGGTCTCAGGGTCTCAGAGTCTCAGGGTCTCAGTCTCTCAGTGTCTCAGTCTCTCAGTCTCTCAGTGTCTCAGAGTCTCAGAGTCTCAGAGTCTCAGTCTCTCAGTGTCGCAGTGTCTCAGGGTCTCAGGATCTCAGAGTCTCAGGGTCTCATTATCTCAGTGTCTCTGGGTCTCAGTCTCTCAGTGTCTCAGAGTCTCAGAGTCTCAGAGTCTCAGAGTCTCAGTCTCTCAGTGTCGCAGTGTCTCAGGGTCTCAGGATCTCAGAGTCTCAGTGTCTCAGTGTCTCAGTGTCTCAGTGCCTCAGGGTCTCAGGGTTTCAGTTTCTCAGGGTCTCAGGGTCTCAGTCTCTCAGTCCCTTAGTCTCTCAGTCTCTCAGTCTCTCAGTGTCTCAGTGTCTCAGGTTCTCAGTGTCTCAGGGTCTCAGTGTCTCAGTGTCTCAGGGTCTCAGGGTCTCAGAGTCTCAGTGTTTGAGGGTCTCAGGGCCTTAGTCTCTCATGCCCTCAGTCTCTCAGTCTCTCTGGGTCTCTGGGTCTCAGTGTCTCAGTGTCTCAGAGTATCAGTGTCTCAGGGTCTCAGGGTCTCAGAGTCTCAGTGTCTCATGGTCTCAGGGTCTCAGTCTCTCAGTGTCTCAGGGTCTCAGTGTCTCAGTGTCACAGGGTCTCAGGGTCTCAGAGTCTCAGGGTGTCAGTTTCTCAGTGTCTCAGGGTCTCACTGTCTCAGTGTCTCAGGGCCTCAGTGTCTCATGGTCTCAGGGTCTCAGTCTCTCAGTGTCTCAGGGTCTCACTGTCTCAGTGTCTCAGGGCCTCAGTGTCTCAGGGTCTCAGTGTCTCAGTCTCTCATGCTCTCAGTCTCTCAGTCGCTCAGTTTCTCAGTCTCTCAGTCTCTCATTGTATCAGACACTCAGCGTCTCAGTGTCTCAGTGTCTCAGGGTCTCAGTGTCTCAGGGTCTCAGTGTCTCAGGGTCTCTGGGACTCTGGGTCTCAGTCTCTCAGTCTCTCAGTGTCTCGGGTCTCAGTCTCTCAGTGCCTCAGTGTCTCAGGGTCTCAGGATCTCAGAGTCTCAGGGCCTCAGTGTATCAGCGTCTTAGGGTCTCAGGGTTTCATTCTCTCCGTTTCTCAGGGTCTCAGTGACTCAGTGTCTCAGTGTCTCAGTGTCTCAGTGTCTTAGCGTCTTAGGGTCTCAGGGTTTCAGTCTCTCAGTTTCTCAGGGTCTCAGTGACTCAGTGTCTCAGTGTCTCCGGGTCTCAGGCGCTTAGTCTCTCAGGCCCTCAGTCTCTCAGTCTCTCAGGGTCTCTGGGTCACTGGGTCTCTGGGTCTCAGTCTCTTAGTCTCTCAGTCTCTCAGTCTCTCAGTGTCTCGGTGTCTCAGGCTCTCTGGGTCTCTGGGTCTCAGTCGCTCAGTCTCTCACTGTCTCAGGATCTCAGGGTCTCAGGGTCTCAGGGTCTCAGTGTCTCAGTATCTCATTGTCTCAGGGTCTCAGTGTCTCAGGATCTCAGGGTCTCAGGGTCTCAGGGGCTTATTCTCTCAGTCACTCAGTCTCTCAGTGTCTCAGTCTCTCGGTGTCTCAGTGTCTCAGGCTCTCTGGGTCTCAGTCTCTCAGTGTCTCAGTCTCTCGGTGTCTCAGGATCTCTGGGTCTCAGTGTCTCAGAATCTCATTGTCTCAGTGTCTCAGGGTCTCAGTGTCTCAGGGTCTCAGGGTCTCAGGGTCTCAGGGTCTTATTCTCTCAGTCACACACTCTCTCAGTGTCTCAGTCTCTCGGTGTCTCAGTGTCTCAGGGTCTCTGGGTCTCAGTCTCTCAGTCTCTCAGTGTCTCAGTGTCTCAGTGTCTCAGTGTCTCAGTGTCTCAGTGCCTCAGGGTCTGAAGGTCTTAGGGTCTTAGGGTCTCAGAGTCTCAGGGTCTCAGTCTCTCAGCGTTTCAATCCCTCAGTCTCTCAGACTCTCAATCTCTCATACTCTCAGGGTCTCAGTGTCTCAGTGCCTCAGTGTCTCAGTCTCTCAGGGTATCAGTGCCTCAATATCTCAGTCTCTCAGTGTCTCAGTGTCTCAGGGTCTCAGTGTCTCAGTCTCTCAGTCTCTCAGGGTCTCAGTGTCTCAATGTCTCAGTCTCTCAGTGTCTCAGGGTCTCTGTGTCTCAGTGTCTCGTGGTCATAGGGTCTCAGTCTCTCAGGGTCTCAGTCTCTGAGTGTCTCAGTCTCTCAGTGTCTCAGTCTCTCAGTCTCTCAGTGTCTCAGTGTCTCAGTCTCTCGGTCTCTCAGTCTCTGAGTCGCTCAGTCTCTCAGTCTCTCAGTGACTCAGGGTTTCAGTGTCTCAGGGTCTCAGGGTCTCAGTCCCTCAGTCTCTCAGTCTCTCAGTGTATCAGTCGCTCAGTGTCTCAGTGTCTCAGGGACTCAGGGTCTCAGGGTCTCAGTGTCGCAGGCTCTCAGGGTCTTAGTCTCTCAGTCTCTCAGGGTCTCAGTGTCTCAGGGTCTCAGTGTCTCAGTGTCTCAGTGTTTCAGGGTCTCAGTGTCTCAGGGTCTCAGTGTCTCAGTGCCTCAGGGACTCAGGGTTTCAGTGTCTCAGGGTCTCAGGGTCTCAGTCCCTCAGTCTCTTAGTCTCTCAGACTCTCAGTCTCTCAGTGTCTCAGTGTCTCAGGTTCTCAGTGTCTCAGGGTCTCAGTGTCTCAGTGTCTCGGGGTCTCAGGGTCTCAGTGTCTCAGTGTCTCAGGGTCTCAGTCTCTCAGACCCTTAGTCTCTCAGTCTCTCAGTGTCTCAGTGTCTCAGGTTCTCAGTGTCTCAGGGTCTCAGTGTCTCAGTGTCTCAGTGTCTCAGGGTCTCAGGGTCTCAGGGTCTCAGGGTCTCAGTGTCTCAGGGTCCCAGGGCCTTAGTCTCTCATGCCCTCAGTCTCTCAGTCTCTCTGGGTCTCTGGGTCTCAGTGTCTCAGTGTCTCAGTGTACCAGTGTCTCAGTGTCTCAGGGTCTCAGGGTCTCAGGGTCTCAGTGTCTCAGTGTCTCAGGGTCTCAGGGTGTCAGTCTCTCAGTGTCTCAGTGTTTCAGGGTCTCAGGGTCTCAGTGTCTCAGTGTCTCATGGTCTCAGTGTCTCAATGTCACAGGGTCTCAGGGTCTCAGAGTCTCAGGGTGTCAGTTTCTCAGTGTCTCAGTCTCACAGTCCCTCAGGGTCTCAGTGTCTCAGTTTCTCAGGGTCTCAGTGTCCCAGTGTCTCAGTCTCTCAGTCTCCCAGTGTCTCAGGGTCTCAGGGTCTCAGTGTCGCACTGTCTCAGTGTCTCAGGGCCTCAGTGTCTCAGGTTCTCAGTGTCTCAGACTCTCAAACTCTCAGTCTCTCAGTCGCTCAGTTTCTCAGTCTCTCAGTCTCTCATTGTATCAGACTCTCAGTCTCCCAGCGTCTCAGTGTCTCAGGGTCTCAGTGTCTCAGGGTCTCAGTCTCTCAGGGTCTCTGGGTCTCAGTCTCTCAGTCTCTCAGTGTCTCAGGGTCTCATTCTCTCAGTGTCTCAGGGTCTCAGGATCTCAGAGTCTCAGTGTCTCAGTGTCTCAGCGTCTTAGGGTCTCAGGGTTTCAGTCTCTCAGTTTCTCAGGGTCTCAGTGACTCAGGGTCTCAGTGTCTCAGTGTCTCAGTGTCTCAGCGTCTTAGGGTCTCAGGGTTTCAGTCTCTCAGTTTCTAAGGGACTCAGTGACTCAGTGTCTCAGTGTCTCAGGGTCTCAGCGCCTTAGTCTCTCAGGCCCTCAGTCTCTCAGTCTCTCAGGGTCTCTGGGTCACTGGGTGTCTGTGTCACAGTCTCTTAGTCTCTCAGTCCCTCAGTCTCTGAGTCGCTCAGCCTCTGAGTCTCTCAGTCTCTCAATCTCTCAGTGTATCAGTCTCTCAGTGTCTCAGTGTCTCAGGGTCTCAGGGTCTCAGTGTCTCACTGTCTCAGTGTCTAGGGCCTCAGTGTCTCAGGGTCTCCGTGTCTCAGTCTCTCAAACTCTCAGTCTCTCAATCTCTCAGTCGCTCAGTCTCTCAGTCTCTCAGTCTCTCATTGTATCAGTCTCTCAGTCTCCCAGCGTCTCAGTGTCTCAGTGTCTCAGGGTCTCAGTGTCTCAGGGTCTCAGTGTCTCATTGTCTCAGGGTCTCTGGGTCTCTGGGTCTCAGTCTCTCAGTCTCTCAGTGTCTTAATGTCTCAGGGTCTCAGTCTCTCAGTGTTGCATTGTCTCAGGGTCTCAGGATCTAAGAGTCTCAGGGTCTCCGTGTCTCAGCGTCTTAGGGTCTCAGGGTTTCAGTCTCTCAGTTTCTCAGGGTCTCAGTGACTCAGTGTCTCAGTGTCTCAGGGTCTCAGTGTCTCAGGATCTCAGTATCTCAGTGTCTCAGGGTCTCAGTGTCTCAGGATCTCAGTGTCTCAGGGTCTCAGGGTCTCAGTATCTCACTGTCTCAGTGTCTCAGGGCCTCAGTGTTTCAGGGTCTCAGTGTCTCAGTCTCTCAAACTCTCAGTCTCTCAGTCTCTCAATCACTCAGTCTCTCAGTCTCTCAGTCTCTCATTGTATCAGTCTCTCAGTCTCCCAGCGTCTCAGTGTCTCAGTGTCTCAGGGTCTCAGTGTCTCAGGGTCTCAGTGTCTCAGTGTCTCAGGGTATCTGGGTCTCTGGGTCTCAGTCTCTCAGTCTCTCAGTGTCTCAGCGTCTTATGGTCTCAGGGGTTCAGTCTCTCAGTTTCTCAGGGTCTCAGTGACTCAGTGTCTCAGTGTCTCAGGGTCTCAGGGCCTTAGTCTCTCAGCCCCTCAGTCTCTCAGTCTCTCAGAGTCTCTGGGTCACTGGGTCTATGGGTCTCAGTCTCTTAGTCTCTCAGTCTCTCAGTGTCTCGGTGTCTCAGGCTCTCTGGGTCTCTGGGTCTCAGTCTCTCAGTCTCTCACTGTCTCAGGATCTCAGGGTCTCAGGGACTCATAGTCTCAGTGTCTCATTGTCTCAGGGTCTCAGTGTCTTAGGGCCTCAGGGTCTCGGGTCTCAGGGTCTTATTCTCTCAGTCACTCAGTCTCTCAGTGTCTCAGTCTCTCGGTGTCTCAGTGTCTCAGGGTCTCTGGGTCTCAGTCTCTCAGTCTCTCAGTGTCTCAGTGTCTCAGTGTCTCAGGGTCTAAGAGTCTTAGGGTGTCAGTTTCTCAGTGTCTCAGTCTCTCAGTCTCTCAGGGTCTCAGTGTCTCAGTTTCTCAGGGTCTCAGTGTCCCAGTGTCTCAGTCTCTCAGTCTCTCAGTGTATCAGTCTCTCAGTCTCTCAGTGTCTCAGTGTCTCAGGGTCTCAGGGTCTCAGTGTCTCAATGTCTAGGGTATCAGGGTCTCAGTGTCTCAGGGTCTCAGGGTCTCAGGGTCTCAGGGTCTCAGTCTCTCAGTCTCTTAGTCTCTCAGTCTCTCAGTCTCTCAGTGTCTCAGTGTCTCAGGTTCTCAGTGTCTCAGGGTCTCAGTGTCTCAGGGTCTCAGGGCCTTAGTCTCTCATGCCTTCAGTCTCTCAGTCTCTCAGGGTCTCAGTGTCTCAGTTTCTCAGGGTCTCAGTGTCCCAGTGTCTCAGTCTCTCAGTCTCTCAGTGTATCAGTCTCTCAGTCTCTCAGTGTCTCAGTGTCTCAGGGTCTCAGGGTCTCAGTGTCGCAATGTCTATGGTATCAGGGTCTCAGTGTCTCAGGGTCTCAGGGTCTCAGGGTCTCAGGGTCTCAGTCTCTCAGTCTCTTAGTCTCTCAGTCTCTCAGTCTCTCAGTGTCTCAGTGTCTCAGGTTCTCAGTGTCTCAGGGTCTCAGTGTCTCAGGGTCTCAGGGCCTTAGTCTCTCATGCCTTCAGTCTCTCAGTCTCTCTGGGTCTCTGGGTCTCAGTGTCTCATTGTCTCAATGTATCAGTGTCTCAGGGTCTCAGGGTCTCAGGGTCTCTGGGTCTCAGTCTCTCAGTGTCTCAGTGTTTCAGTTTCTCAGGGTCTCAGTGTCTCAGTGTCTCAGGGTCTCAGTGTCTCAGTGTCACAGGGTCTGAGGGTCTCAGGGTCTCAGAGTCTCAGGGTGTAAGTCTCTCAGTGTCTCAGTCTCTCAGGGTCTCAGTGTCTCAGTTTCTCAGGGTCTCAGTGTCCCAGTGTCTCAGTCTCTCAGTCTCTCAGTCTCTGAGTCGCTCAGTCTCTCAGTCTCACAGTGTATCATTCTCTCAGTGTCTCAGTGTCTCAGGGTCTCAGGGTCTCAGTGTCTCACTGTCTCAGTGTCTCAGGGCCTCAGTGTCTCAGGGTCTCCGTGTCTCAGTCTCTCCGTCTCTCAGTTGCTCACTCTCTCAGTCTCTCATTGTATCAGTCTCTCAGTCTCCCAGCGTCTCAGTGTCTCAGTGTCTCAGGGTCTCAGTGTCTCAGGGTCTCAGTGTCTCAGTCTCTCAGGGTCTCTGGGTCTCTGGGTCTCTGGGTCTCAGTCTCTCAGTCTCTCAGTTTCTCACTGTCTCAGAGTCTCAGTCTCTCAGTGTCGCAGTGTCTCAGGGTCTCAGGATCTCAGAGTCTCAGTGTCTCAGGGTCTCAGGGCCTTAGTCTCTCAGGCCCTCAGTCTCTCAGTCTCTCAGGGTCTCTGGGTCACTGGGTCTCTGTGTCTCAGTCTCTTAGTCTCTCAGTCTCTCAGGCTCTCAGTGTCCCGGTGTCTCAGGCTCTCTGGGTCTCTGGGTCTCAGTCTCTCAGTCTCTCACTGTCTCAGGATCTCAGGGTCTCAGGGTCTCAGTGTCTCAGTGTCTCATTGTCTCAGGGTCTCAGTGTCTTAGGGTCTCAGGGTCTCAGGGTCTTATTCTCTCAGTCACTCAGTCTCTCAGTGTCTCAGTCTCTCAGTGTCTCAGTGTCTCAGTGTCTCAGGGTCTCAGGGTCTCAGGGTCTTATTCTCTCAGTCACTCAGTATCTCAGTGTCTCAGTCTCTCGGTGTCTCAGTATCTCAGGGTCTCTGGGTCTCAGTCTCTCAGTCTCTCAGTGTCTCAGTGTCTTAGGGTCTCAGTGTCTCAGTGTCTCAGTGCCTCAGGGTCTCAAGGTCTTAGGGTCTCAGGGTCTCAGAGTCTCAGGGTCTCAGTCTCTCAGTGTCTCAGTCTCTCAGTCTCTCAGTGTCTCAGAGTCTCAGAGTCTCAGAGTCTCAGTCTCTCAGTGTCGCAGTGTCTCAGGGTCTCAGGATCTCAGAGTCTCAGGGTCTCATTATCTCAGTGTCTCCTGGTCTCAGTCTCTCAGTGTCGCAGTGTCTCAGGGTCTCAGGATCTCAGAGTCTCAGTGTCTCAGTGTCTCAGTGTCTCAGTGTCTCAGTGTCTCAGTGCCTCAGGGTCTCAGGGTTCAGTTTCTCAGGGTCTCAGTCTCTCAGTCCCTTAGTCTCTCAGTCTCTCAGTCTCTCAGTGTCTCAGTGTCTCAGGTTCTCAGTGTCTCAGGGTCTCAGTGTCTCAGTGTCTCAGGGTCTCAGGGTCTCAGAGTCTCAGTGTTTGAGGGTCTCAGGGCCTTAGTCTCTCATGCCCTCAGTCTCTCAGTCTCTCTGGGTCTCTGGGTGTCAGTGTCTCAGTGTCTCAGAGTATCAGTGTCTCAGGGTCTCAGGGTCTCAGAGTCTCAGTGTCTCAGGGTCTCAGGGTCTCAGTCTCTCAGTGTCTCAGGGTCTCAGTGTCTCAGTGTCTCAGTGTCACAGGGTCTCAGGGTCTCAGTGTCTCAGGGTGTCAGTTTCTCAGTTTCTCAGTGTCTCAGGGTCTCACTGTCTCAGTGTCTCAGGGCCTCAGTGTCTCATGGTCTCAGGGTCTCAGTCTCTCAGTCTCTTAGTCTCTCAGTCTCTCAGTCTCTCAGTGTCTCAGTGTCTCAGGTTCTCAGTGTCTCAGGGTCTCAGTGTCTAAGTGTCTCAGGGTCTCAGGGCCTTAGTCTCTCATGCCTTCAGTCTCTCAGTCTCTCTGGGTCTCTGGGTCTCAGTGTCTCATTGTCTCAATGTATCAGTGTCTCAGGGTCTCAGGGTCTCAGGGTCTCAGGGTCTCTGGGTCTCAGTCTCTCAGTGTCTCAGTGTTTCAGTTTCTCAGGGTCTCAGTGTCTCAGTGTCTCAGGGTCTCAGTGTCTCAGTGTCACAGGGTCTGAGGGTCTCAGGGTCTCAGAGTCTCAGGGTGTCAGTCTCTCAGTGTCTCAGTCTCTCAGGGTCTCAGTGTCTCAGTTTCTCAGGGTCTCAGTGTCCCAGTGTCTCAGTCTCTCAGTCTCTGAGTCGCTCAGTCTCTCAGTCTCACAGTGTATCATTCTCTCAGTGTCTCAGTGTCTCAGGGTCTCAGGGTCTCAGTGTCTCACTGTCTCAGTGTCTCAGGGCCTCAGTGTCTCAGGGTCTCCGTGTCTCAGTCTCTCCGTCTCTCAGTTGCTCAGTCTCTCAGTCTCTCATTGTATCAGTCTCTCAGTCTCCCAGCGTCTCAGTGTCTCAGTGTCTCAGGGTCTCAGTGTCTCAGGGTCTCAGTGTCTCAGTCTCTCAGGGTCTCTGGGTCTCTGGGTCTCTGGGTCTCAGTCTCTCAGTCTCTCAGTTTCTCACTGTCTCAGAGTCTCAGTCTCTCAGTGTCGCAGTGTCTCAGGGTCTCAGGATCTCAGAGTCTCAGAGTCTCAGGGTCTCAGGGCCTTAGTCTCTCAGGCCCTCAGTCTCTCAGTCTCTCAGGGTCTCTGGGTCACTGGGTCTCTGTGTCTCAGTCTCTTAGTCTCTCAGTCTCTCAGGCTCTCAGTGTCCCGGTGTCTCAGGCTCTCTGGGTCTCTGGGTCTCAGTCTCTCAGTCTCTCACTGTCTCAGGATCTCAGGGTCTCAGGGTCTCAGTGTCTCAGTGTCTCATTGTCTCAGGGTCTCAGGGTCTCAGGGTCTTATTCTCTCAGTCACTCAGTCTCTCAGTGTCTCAGTCTCTCGGTGTCTCAATGTGTCAGGGTCTCTGGGTCTCAGTCTCTCAGTCTCTCAGTGTCTCAGTGTCTCAGTGTCTCAGGGTCTCAGGGTCTTATTCTCTCAGTCACTCAGTATCTCAGTGTCTCAGTCTCTCGGTGTCACAGTGTCTCAGGGTCTCTGGGTCTCAGTCTCTCAGTCTCTCAGTCTCTCAGTCTCTCAGTGTCTCAGTGTCTTAGGGTCTCAGTGTCTCAGTGTCTCAGTGCCTCAGGGTCTCAAGGTCTTAGGGTCTCAGGGTCTCAGAGTCTCAGGGTCTCAGTCTCTCAGTGTCTCAGTCTCTCAGTCTCTCAGTGTCTCAGAGTCTCAGAGTCTCAGAGTCTCAGTCTCTCAGTGTCGCAGTGTCTCAGGGTCTCAGGATCTCAGAGTCTCAGTGTCTCAGTGTCTCAGTGTCTCAGTGTCTCAGTGCCTCAGGGTCTCAGGGTTTCAGTTTCTCAGGGTCTCAGGGTCTCAGTCTCTCAGTCCCTTAGTCTCTCAGTCTCTCAGTCTCTCAGTGTCTCAGTGTCTCAGGTTCTCAGTGTCTCAGGGTCTCAGTGTCTCAGTGTCTCAGGGTCTCAGGGTCTCAGAGTCTCAGTGTTTGAGGGTCTCAGGGCCTTAGTCTCTCATGCCCTCAGTCTCTCAGTCTCTCTGGGTCTCTGGGTCTCAGTGTCTCAGTGTCTCAGAGTATCAGTGTCTCAGGGTCTCAGGGTCTCAGAGTCTCAGTGTCTCAGGGTCTCAGGGTCTCAGGGTCTTATTCTCTCAGTCACTCAGTATCTCAGTGTCTCAGTCTCTCGGTGTCTCAGTATCTCAGGGTCTTTGGGTCTCAGTCTCTCAGTCTCTCAGTGTCTCAGTGTCTTAGGGTCTCAGTGTCTCAGTGTCTCAGTGCCTCAGGGTCTCAAGGTCTTAGGGTCTCAGGGTCTCAGAGTCTCGGGGTCTCAGTCTCTCAGTGTCTCAGTCTCTCAGTCTCTCAGTGTCTCAGAGTCTCAGAGTCTCAGAGTCTCAGTCTCTCAGTGTCGCAGTGTCTCAGGGTCTCAGGATCTCAGAGTCTCAGTGTCTCAGTGTCTCAGTGTCTCAGTGTCTCAGTGTCTCAGTGCCTCAGGGTCTCAGGGTTTCAGTTTCTCAGGGTCTCAGGGTCTCAGTCTCTCAGTCCCTTAGTCTCTCAGTCTCTCAGTCTCTCAGTGTCTCAGTGTCTCAGGTTCTCAGTGTCTCAGGGTCTCAGTGTCTCAGTGTCTCAGGGTCTCAGGGTCTCAGAGTCTCAGTGTTTGAGGGTCTCAGGGCCTTAGTCTCTCATGCCCTCAGTCTCTCAGTCTCTCTGGGTCTCTGGGTCTCAGTGTCTCAGTGTCTCAGAGTATCAGTGTCTCAGGGTCTCAGGGTCTCAGAGTCTCAGTGTCTCAGGGTCTCAGGGTCTCAGTCTCTCAGTGTCTCAGGGTCTCAGTGTCTCAGTGTCACAGGGTCTCAGGGTCTCAGAGTCTCAGGGTGTCAGTTTCTCAGTGTCTCAGGGTCTCACTGTCTCAGTGTCTCAGGGCCTCAGTGTCTCAGGGTCTCAGGGTCTCAGAGTCTCAGTGTCTCAGGGTCTCAGGGTCTCAGTCTCTCAGTGTCTCAGGGTCTCAGTGTCTCAGTGTCTCAGTGTCACAGGGTCTCAGGGTCTCAGTGTCTCAGGGTGTCAGTTTCTCAGTTTCTCAGTGTCTCAGGGTCTCACTGTCTCAGTGTCTCAGGGCCTCAGTGTCTCATGGTCTCAGGGTCTCAGTCTCTCAGTCTCTTAGTCTCTCAGTCTCTCAGTCTCTCAGTGTCTCAGTGTCTCAGGTTCTCAGTGTCTCAGGGTCTCAGTGTCTAAGTGTCTCAGGGTCTCAGGGCCTTAGTCTCTCATGCCTTCAGTCTCTCAGTCTCTCTGGGTCTCTGGGTCTCAGTGTCTCATTGTCTCAATGTATCAGTGTCTCAGGGTCTCAGGGTCTCAGGGTCTCAGGGTCTCTGGGTCTCAGTCTCTCAGTGTCTCAGTGTTTCAGTTTCTCAGGGTCTCAGTGTCTCAGTGTCTCAGGGTCTCAGTGTCTCAGTGTCACAGGGTCTGAGGGTCTCAGGGTCTCAGAGTCTCAGGGTGTCAGTCTCTCAGTGTCTCAGTCTCTCAGGGTCTCAGTGTCTCAGTTTCTCAGGGTCTCAGTGTCCCAGTGTCTCAGTCTCTCAGTCTCTGAGTCGCTCAGTCTCTCAGTCTCACAGTGTATCATTCTCTCAGTGTCTCAGTGTCTCAGGGTCTCAGGGTCTCAGTGTCTCACTGTCTCAGTGTCTCAGGGCCTCAGTGTCTCAGGGTCTCCGTGTCTCAGTCTCTCCGTCTCTCAGTTGCTCAGTCTCTCAGTCTCTCATTGTATCAGTCTCTCAGTCTCCCAGCGTCTCAGTGTCTCAGTGTCTCAGGGTCTCAGTGTCTCAGGGTCTCAGTGTCTCAGTCTCTCAGGGTCTCTGGGTCTCTGGGTCTCTGGGTCTCAGTCTCTCAGTCTCTCAGTTTCTCACTGTCTCAGAGTCTCAGTCTCTCAGTGTCGCAGTGTCTCAGGGTCTCAGGATCTCAGAGTCTCAGAGTCTCAGGGTCTCAGGGCCTTAGTCTCTCAGGCCCTCAGTCTCTCAGTCTCTCAGGGTCTCTGGGTCACTGGGTCTCTGTGTCTCAGTCTCTTAGTCTCTCAGTCTCTCAGGCTCTCAGTGTCCCGGTGTCTCAGGCTCTCTGGGTCTCTGGGTCTCAGTCTCTCAGTCTCTCACTGTCTCAGGATCTCAGGGTCTCAGGGTCTCAGTGTCTCAGTGTCTCATTGTCTCAGGGTCTCAGGGTCTCAGGGTCTTATTCTCTCAGTCACTCAGTCTCTCAGTGTCTCAGTCTCTCGGTGTCTCAATGTGTCAGGGTCTCTGGGTCTCAGTCTCTCAGTCTCTCAGTGTCTCAGTGTCTCAGTGTCTCAGGGTCTCAGGGTCTTATTCTCTCAGTCACTCAGTATCTCAGTGTCTCAGTCTCTCGGTGTCACAGTGTCTCAGGGTCTCTGGGTCTCAGTCTCTCAGTCTCTCAGTCTCTCAGTGTCTCAGTGTCTTAGGGTCTCAGTGTCTCAGTGTCTCAGTGCCTCAGGGTCTCAAGGTCTTAGGGTCTCAGGGTCTCAGAGTCTCAGGGTCTCAGTCTCTCAGTGTCTCAGTCTCTCAGTCTCTCAGTGTCTCAGAGTCTCAGAGTCTCAGAGTCTCAGTCTCTCAGTGTCGCAGTGTCTCAGGGTCTCAGGATCTCAGAGTCTCAGTCTCTCAGTCTCTCAGTGTCTCAGAGTCTCAGAGTCTCAGAGTCTCAGTCTCTCAGTGTCGCAGTGTCTCAGGGTCTCAGGATCTCAGAGTCTCAGTGTCTCAGTGTCTCAGTGTCTCAGTGTCTCAGTGTCTCAGTGCCTCAGGGTCTCAGGGTTTCAGTTTCTCAGGGTCTCAGGGTCTCAGTCTCTCAGTCCCTTAGTCTCTCAGTCTCTCAGTCTCTCAGTGTCTCAGTGTCTCAGGTTCTCAGTGTCTCAGGGTCTCAGTGTCTCAGTGTCTCAGGGTCTCAGGGTCTCAGAGTCTCAGTGTTTGAGGGTCTCAGGGCCTTAGTCTCTCATGCCCTCAGTCTCTCAGTCTCTCTGGGTCTCTGGGTCTCAGTGTCTCAGTGTCTCAGAGTATCAGTGTCTCAGGGTCTCAGGGTCTCAGAGTCTCAGTGTCTCAGGGTCTCAGGGTCTCAGTCTCTCAGTGTCTCAGGGTCTCAGTGTCTCAGTGTCACAGGGTCTCAGGGTCTCAGAGTCTCAGGGTGTCAGTTTCTCAGTGTCTCAGGGTCTCACTGTCTCAGTGTCTCAGGGCCTCAGTGTCTCAGGGTCTCAGGGTCTCAGAGTCTCAGTGTCTCAGGGTCTCAGGGTCTCAGTCTCTCAGTGTCTCAGGGTCTCAGTGTCTCAGTGTCTCAGTGTCACAGGGTCTCAGGGTCTCAGTGTCTCAGGGTGTCAGTTTCTCAGTTTCTCAGTGTCTCAGGGTCTCACTGTCTCAGTGTCTCAGGGCCTCAGTGTCTCATGGTCTCAGGGTCTCAGTCTCTCAGTCTCTTAGTCTCTCAGTCTCTCAGTCTCTCAGTGTCTCAGTGTCTCAGGTTCTCAGTGTCTCAGGGTCTCAGTGTCTAAGTGTCTCAGGGTCTCAGGGCCTTAGTCTCTCATGCCTTCAGTCTCTCAGTCTCTCTGGGTCTCTGGGTCTCAGTGTCTCATTGTCTCAATGTATCAGTGTCTCAGGGTCTCAGGGTCTCAGGGTCTCAGGGTCTCTGGGTCTCAGTCTCTCAGTGTCTCAGTGTTTCAGTTTCTCAGGGTCTCAGTGTCTCAGTGTCTCAGGGTCTCAGTGTCTCAGTGTCACAGGGTCTGAGGGTCTCAGGGTCTCAGAGTCTCAGGGTGTCAGTCTCTCAGTGTCTCAGTCTCTCAGGGTCTCAGTGTCTCAGTTTCTCAGGGTCTCAGTGTCCCAGTGTCTCAGTCTCTCAGTCTCTGAGTCGCTCAGTCTCTCAGTCTCACAGTGTATCATTCTCTCAGTGTCTCAGTGTCTCAGGGTCTCAGGGTCTCAGTGTCTCACTGTCTCAGTGTCTCAGGGCCTCAGTGTCTCAGGGTCTCCGTGTCTCAGTCTCTCCGTCTCTCAGTTGCTCAGTCTCTCAGTCTCTCATTGTATCAGTCTCTCAGTCTCCCAGCGTCTCAGTGTCTCAGTGTCTCAGGGTCTCAGTGTCTCAGGGTCTCAGTGTCTCAGTCTCTCAGGGTCTCTGGGTCTCTGGGTCTCTGGGTCTCAGTCTCTCAGTCTCTCAGTTTCTCACTGTCTCAGAGTCTCAGTCTCTCAGTGTCGCAGTGTCTCAGGGTCTCAGGATCTCAGAGTCTCAGAGTCTCAGGGTCTCAGGGCCTTAGTCTCTCAGGCCCTCAGTCTCTCAGTCTCTCAGGGTCTCTGGGTCACTGGGTCTCTGTGTCTCAGTCTCTTAGTCTCTCAGTCTCTCAGGCTCTCAGTGTCCCGGTGTCTCAGGCTCTCTGGGTCTCTGGGTCTCAGTCTCTCAGTCTCTCACTGTCTCAGGATCTCAGGGTCTCAGGGTCTCAGTGTCTCAGTGTCTCATTGTCTCAGGGTCTCAGGGTCTCAGGGTCTTATTCTCTCAGTCACTCAGTCTCTCAGTGTCTCAGTCTCTCGGTGTCTCAATGTGTCAGGGTCTCTGGGTCTCAGTCTCTCAGTCTCTCAGTGTCTCAGTGTCTCAGTGTCTCAGGGTCTCAGGGTCTTATTCTCTCAGTCACTCAGTATCTCAGTGTCTCAGTCTCTCGGTGTCACAGTGTCTCAGGGTCTCTGGGTCTCAGTCTCTCAGTCTCTCAGTCTCTCAGTGTCTCAGTGTCTTAGGGTCTCAGTGTCTCAGTGTCTCAGTGCCTCAGGGTCTCAAGGTCTTAGGGTCTCAGGGTCTCAGAGTCTCAGGGTCTCAGTCTCTCAGTGTCTCAGTCTCTCAGTCTCTCAGTGTCTCAGAGTCTCAGAGTCTCAGAGTCTCAGTCTCTCAGTGTCGCAGTGTCTCAGGGTCTCAGGATCTCAGAGTCTCAGTGTCTCAGTGTCTCAGTGTCTCAGTGTCTCAGTGCCTCAGGGTCTCAGGGTTTCAGTTTCTCAGGGTCTCAGGGTCTCAGTCTCTCAGTCCCTTAGTCTCTCAGTCTCTCAGTCTCTCAGTGTCTCAGTGTCTCAGGTTCTCAGTGTCTCAGGGTCTCAGTGTCTCAGTGTCTCAGGGTCTCAGGGTCTCAGAGTCTCAGTGTTTGAGGGTCTCAGGGCCTTAGTCTCTCATGCCCTCAGTCTCTCAGTCTCTCTGGGTCTCTGGGTCTCAGTGTCTCAGTGTCTCAGAGTATCAGTGTCTCAGGGTCTCAGGGTCTCAGAGTCTCAGTGTCTCAGGGTCTCAGGGTCTCAGTCTCTCAGTGTCTCAGGGTCTCAGTGTCTCAGTGTCACAGGGTCTCAGGGTCTCAGAGTCTCAGGGTGTCAGTTTCTCAGTGTCTCAGGGTCTCACTGTCTCAGTGTCTCAGGGCCTCAGTGTCTCATGGTCTCAGGGTCTCAGTCTCTCAGTGTCTCAGGGTCTCACTGTCTCAGTGTCTCAGGGCCTCAGTGTCTCAGGGTCTCAGTGTCTCAGTCTCTCATGCTCTCAGTCTCTCAGTCGCTCAGTTTCTCAGTCTCTCAGTCTCTCATTGTATCAGACACTCAGCCTCCCAGCGTCTCAGTGTCTCAGTGTCTCAGGGTCTCAGTGTCTCAGGGTCTCAGTGTCTCAGGGTCTCTGGGACTCTGGGTCTCAGTCTCTCAGTCTCTCAGTGTCTCGGGTCTCAGTCTCTCAGTGCCTCAGTGTCTCAGGGTCTCAGGATCTCAGAGTCTCAGGGCCTCAGTGTATCAGCGTCTTAGGGTCTCAGGGTTTAATTCTCTCAGTTTCTCAGGGTCTCAGTGACTCAGTGTCTCAGTGTCGCAGTGTCTCAGCGTCTTAGGGTCTCAGGGTTTCAGTCTCTCCGTTTCTCAGGGTCTCAGTGACTCAGTGTCTCAGTGTCTCAGTGTCTCAGTGTCTTAGCGTCTTAGGGTCTCAGGGTTTCAGTCTCTCAGTTTCTCAGGGTCTCAGTGACTCAGTGTCTCAGTGTCTCCGGGACTCAGGCGCTTAGACTCTCAGGCCCTCAGTCTCTCAGTCTCTCAGGGTCTCTGGGTCACTGGGTCTCTGGGTCTCAGTCTCTTAGTCTCTCAGTCTCTCAGTGTCTCGGTGTCTCAGGCTCTCTGGGTCACTAGGTCTCAGTCGCTCAGTCTCTCACTGTCTCAGGATCTCAGGGTCTCAGGGTCTCAGGGTCTCAGTGTCTCAGTGTCTCATTGTCTCAGGGTCTCAGTGTCTCAGGGTCTCAGGGTCTCAGGGTCTCAGGGTCTTATTCTCTCAGTCACTCAGTCTCTCAGTGTCTCAGTCTCTCGGTGTCTCAGTGTCTCAGGCTCTCTGGGTCTCAGTCTCTCAGTGTCTCAGTCTCTCGGTGTCTCAGGATCTCTGGGTCTCAGTCTCTCAGAATCTCATTGTCTCAGTGTCTCAGGGTCTCAGTGTCTCAGGGTCTCAGGGTCTCAGGGTCTTATTCTCTCAGTCACACACTCTCTCAGTGTCTCAGTCTCTCGGTGTCTCAGTGTCTCAGGGTCTCTGGGTCTCAGTCTCTCAGTCTCTCAGTCTCTCAGTGTCTCAGTGTCTCAGGGTCTCAGTGTCTCAGTGTCTCAGTGCCTCAGGGTCTGAAGGTCTTAGGGTCTTAGGGTCTCAGAGTCTCAGGGTCTCAGTCTCTCAGCGTTTCAATCCCTCAGACTCTCAGACTCTCAATCTCTCATACTCTCAGGGTCTCAGTGTCTCAGTGCCTCAGTGTCTCAGTCTCTCAGGGTATCAGTGCCTCAATATCTCAGTCTCTCAGTGTCTCAGTGTCTCAGGGTCTCAGTGTCTCAGTCTCTCAGTCTCTCAGGGTCTCAGTGTCTCAATGTCTCAGTCTCTCAGTGTCTCAGGGTCTCTGTGTCTCAGTGTCTCGTGGTCATAGGGTCTCACTCTCAGGGTCTCAGTCTCTGAGTGTCTCAGTCTCTCAGTGTCTCAGTCTCTCAGTCTCTCAGTGTCTCAGTGTCTCAGTCTCTCGGTCTCTCAGTCTCTGAGTCGCTCAGTCTCTCAGTCTCTCAGTGTATCAGTCGCTCAGTGTCTCAGTGTCTCAGGGTCTCAGGGCCTCAGTGTCTCAGTGTCTCAGGGTCTCAGGGTCTCAGTGTCGCAGGCTCTCAGCGTCTTAGTCTCTCAGTCTCTCAGGGTCTCAGTGTCTCAGGGTCTCAGTGTCTCAGTGTTTCAGGGTCTCAGTGTCTCAGGGTCTCAGTGTCTCAGTGCCTCAGGGACTCAGGGTTTCAGTGTCTCAGGGTCTCAGTCCCTCAGTCTCTTAGTCTCTCAGACTCTCAGTCTCTCAGTGTCTCAGTGTCTCAGGTTCTCAGTGTCTCAGGGTCTCAGTGTCTCAGTGTCTCAGGGTCTCAGGGTCTCAGTCTCTCAGACCCTTAGTCTCTCAGTCTCTCAGTGTCTCAGTGTCCCAGGTTCTCAGTGTCTCAGGGTCTCAGTGTCTCAATGTCTCAGTGTCTCAGGGTCTCAGGGTCTCAGGGTCTCAGGGTCTCAGGGTCTCAGTGTCTCAGGGTCCCAGGGCCTTAGTCTCTCATGCCCTCAGTCTCTCAGTCTCTCTGGGTCTCAGTGTCTCAGTGTCTCAGTTTATCAGTGTCTCAGGGTCTCAGGGTCTCAGTGTCTCAGTGTCTCAGGGTCTCAGGGTGTCAGTCTCTCAGTGTCTCAGTGTTTCAGGGTCTCAGGGTCTCAGTGTCTCAGTGTCTCATGGTCTCAGTGTCTCAATGTCACAGGGTCTCAGGGTCTCAGGGTCTCAGAGTCTCAGGGTGTCAGTTTCTCAGTGTCTCAGTCTCACAGTCTCTCAGGGTCTCAGTGTCTCAGTTTCTCAGGGTCTCAGTGTCCCAGTGTCTCAGTCTCTCAGTCTCCCAGTGTCTCAGGGTCTCAGGGTCTCAGTGTCTCACTGTCTCAGTGTCTCAGGGCCTCAGTGTCTCAGGTTCTCAGTGTCTCAGTCTCTCAAACTCTCAGTCTCTCAGTCGCTCAGTTTCTCAGTCTCTCAGTCTCTCATTGTATCAGACTCTCAGTCTCCCAGCGTCTCAGTGTCTCACGGTCTCAGTGTCTCAGGGTCTCAGTCTCTCAGGGTCTCTGGGTCTCTGGGTCTCTGGGTCTCAGTCTCTCAGTCTCTCAGTGTCTCAGGGTCTCAGTCTCTCAGTGTCTCAGGGTCTCAGGATCTCAGAGTCTCAGTGTCTCAGTGTCTCAGCGTCTTAGGGTCTCAGGGTTTCAGTCTCTCAGTTTCTCAGGGTCTCAGTGACTCAGGGTCTCAGTGTCTCAGTGTCTCAGTGTCTCAGCGTCTTAGGGTCTCAGGGTTTCAGTCTCTCAGTTTCTCAGGGACTCAGTGACTCAGTGTCTCAGGGTCTCAGCGCCTTAGTCTCTCAGGCCCTCAGTCTCTCAGTCTCTCAGGGTCTCTGGGTCACTGGGTGTCTGTGTCACAGTCTCTTAGTCTCTCAGTCTCTCAGTCTCTCAGTGTCTCGGTGTCTCAGGCTCTCTGGGTCTCTGGGTCTCAGTCTCTCAGTCTCTCACTGTCTCAGGATCTCAGGGTCTCAGGGTCTCAGGGTCTTATTCTCTCAGTCACTCAGTCTCTCAGTGTCTCAGTCTCTCGGTGTCTCAGTGTCTCAGGGTCTCTGGGTCTCAGTCTCTCAGTCTATCAGTGTCTCAGTGTCTCAGGGTCCCAGTGTCTCAGGGTCTCAGGGTCTCAGGGTCTTATTCTCTCAGTCACTCAGTCTCTCAGTGTCTCAGTCTCTCGGTGTCTCAGTGTCTCAGGGTCTCTGGGTCTCAGTCTCTCAGTCTCTCAGTGTCTCAGTGTCTCAGGGTCTCAGTGTCTCAGGGTCTCAGGGTCTCAGGGTCTTATTCTCTCAGTCACACAGTCTCTCAGTGTCTCAGTCTCGCGGTGTTTCAGTGTCTCAGGGTCTCAGGGTCTCTGGGTCTCAGTCTCTCAGCGTTTCAATCCCTCAGTCTCTCAGACTCTCAGTCTCTCAGACTCTCAGTCTCTCATACTCTCAGTGTCTCAGGGTCTCTGGGTCTCAGTCTCTCAGTCTCTCAGTGTCTCAGTGTCTCAGGGTCTCAGTGTCTCAGAGTCTCAGGGCCTTATTCTCTCAGTCACTCAGTCTCTCAGTGTCTCGTCTCTCAGTGTCTCAGTATCTCAGGGTCTCAGTGTCTCAGTGTCTCAGTGCCTCAGGGTCTGAAGGTCTTAGGGTCTCAGGGTCTCAGAGTCTCAGGGTCTCAGTCTCTCAGCGTTTCAATCCCTCAGTCTCTCAGACTCTCAGTCTCTCAGACTCTCAGTCTCTCATACTCTCAGTGTCTCAGGGTCTCTGGGTCTCAGTCTCTCAGTCTCTCAGTCTCTCAGTGTCTCAGTGTCTCAGGGTCTCAGTGTCTCAGAGTCTCAGGGCCTTATTCTCTCAGTCACTCAGTCTCTCAGTGTCTCGTCTCTCGGTGTCTCAGTGTATCAGGGTCTCTGGGTCTCAGTCTCTCAGTCTCTCAGTCTCTCAGTGTCTCAGTGTCTCAGTGTCTCAGGGTCTCAGGGTCTCAGTGTCTCAGTGTCTCAGTGCCTCAGGGTCTCAATGTCTTAGGGTCTCAGGGTCTCAGAGTCTCAGGGTCTCAGTCTCTCAGTGTCTCAGTCTCTCAGTGTCTCAGTCTCTCAGTCTCTCAGTGTATCAGTCTCTCAGTCTCTCAATGTCTCAGTGTCTCAGGGTCTCAGTGTCTCAGTGCCTCAGGGTCTCAAGGTCCTAGGGTCTCAGGGTCTCAGAGTCTCAGGGTCTCAGTCTCTCAGTGTCTCAGTGTCTCAGTCTCTCAGTGTCTCAGTCTCTCAGTCTCTCAGTCTCTCACTGTCTCAGTATCTCAGTGTCTCAGTGACTCAGTGTCTCAGGGTTTCAGTGTCTCAGGGTCTCAGGGTCTCAGTCTCTCAGTCTCTCAGTCTCTCAGTCTCTCAGTGTCTCAGTGTCTCAGGTTCTCAGTGTCTCAGGGTCTCAGTGTCTCAGTGTCTCAGGGTCTCAGGGTCTCAGTGTCTCAGTGTCTCAGGGTCTCAGGGTCTCAGTCTCTCAGTCCCTTAGTCTCTCAGACTCTCAGTCTCTCAGTGTCACAGTGTCTCAGGTTCTCAGTGTCTCAGGGTCTCAGTGTCTCAGGGTCTCAGGGTCTCAGGGTCTCAGGGTCTCAGTGTCTCAGGGTCTCAGGGCCTTAGTCTCTCATGCCCTCAGTCTCTCAGTCTCTCTGGGTCTCTTGGTCTCAGTCTCTCAGTGTCTCAGAGTCTCAGTGTCTCAGTGTATCAGTGTCTCAGGGTCTCAGGGTCTCAGGGTCTCAGTGTCTCAGGGTCTCAGGGTCTCAGTCTCTCAGTGTCTCAGTCTCTCAGGGTCTCAGTGTCTCAGTGACACAGGGTCTCAGGGTTTCAGAGTCTCAGGGTGTCAGTTTCTCAGTGTCTCAGTCTCTCAGTCTCTCAGGGTCTCAGTGTCTCAGTTTCTCAGGGTCTCAGTGTCCCAGTGTCTCAGTCTCTCAGTCTCTCAGTGTATCAGTCTCTCAGTCTCTCAGTGTCTCAGTGTCTCAGGGTCTCAGTGTCTCAGTGTCTCTCTGTCTCAGTGTCTCAGGGCCTCAGTTTCTCAGGATCTCAGTGTCTCAGTCTCTCAAACTCTCAGTCTCTCAGTCGCTCAGTTTCTCAGTCTCTCAGTCTCTCACTGTATCAGACACTCAGTCTCCCAGAGTCTCAGTGTCTCAGGGTCTCAGTGTCTCAGGGTCTCAGTGTCTCAGGGTCTCTGGGTCTGTGGGACTCTGGGTCTCAGTCTCTCAGTCTCTCAGAGTCTCAGGGTCTCAGTCTCTCAGTGTCTCAGTGTCTCAGGATCTCAGGATCTCAGGATCTCAGGATCTCAGAGTCTCAGGGTCTCAGTGTCTTAGCGTCTTAGGGTCTCAGGGTTTCAGTCTCTCAGTTTCTCAGGGTCTCAGTGAATCAGTGTCTCAGTGTCTCAGCGTCTTAGGGTCTCAGGGTTTCAGTCTCTCAGTTTCTCAGGGTCTCAGTAACTCAGTGGCTCAGGGTCTCAGGGCCTTAGTTTCTCAGGCCCTCAGTCTCTCAGTGTCTCAGTCTTTTGGTGTCTCAGTGTATCAGGGTCTCTGGGTCTCAGACTCTCAGTCTCTCAGTGTCTCAGTGTCTCAGTGTCTCAGGGTCTCAGGGTCTCAGTGTCTCAGTGTCTCAGTGCCTCAGGGTCTCAATGTCTTAGGGTCTCAGGGTCTCAGAGTCTCAGGGTCTCAGTGTCTCAGTGTCTCAGACTCTCAGTGTCTCAGTCTCTCAGTCTCTCAGTGTATCAGTCTCTCAGTCTCTCAGTGTCTCAGTGTCTCAGTGTCTCAGGGTCTCAGTGTCTCAGTGTCTCAGTGCCTCAGGGTCTCAAGGTCTTAGGATCTCAGGGTCTCAGAGTCTCAGGGTCTCAGTCTCTCAGTGTCTCAGGGTCTCAGGGTCTCAGTCTCTCAGTCTCTCAGTCTCTCAGTGTCTCAGTGTCTCAGGTTCTCAGTGTCTCAGGGTCTCAGTGTCTCAGTGTCTCAGGGTCTCAGGGTCTCAGTGTCTCAGTGTCTCAGTGTCTCAGGGTCTCAGGGTCTCAGTCTCTCAGACCCTTAGTCTCTCAGACTCTCAGTCTCTCAGTGTCTCAGTGTCTCAGGTTCTCAGTGTCTCAGGGTCTCAGTGTCTCAGTGTCTCAGGGTCTCAGGGTCTCAGGGTCTCAGTGTCTCAGTGTCTCATGGTCTCAGTGTCTCAATGTCACAGGGTCTCAGGGTCTCAGGGTCTCAGAGTCTCAGGGTGTCAGTTTCTCAGTGTCTCAGTCTCTCAGTCTCTCAGGGTCTCAGTGTCTCAGTTTCTCAGGGTCTCAGTGTCCCAGTGTCTCAGTCTCTCAGTCTCTCAGGGTCTCAGTGTCTCAGTGTCTCAGTGTCTCAGTGTCTCAGCGTCTTAGGGTCTCAGGGTTTCAGTCTCTCAGTTTCTCAGGGACTCAGTGACTCAGTGTCTCAGTGTCTCAGGGTCTCAGCGCCTTAGTCTCTCAGGCCCTCAGTCTCTCAGTCTCTCAGGGTCTCTGGGTCACTGGGTGTCTGTGTCACAGTCTCTTAGTCTCTCAGTCTCTCAGTCTCTGAGTCGCTCAGCCTCTGAATCTCTCAGTCTCTCAATCTCTCAGTGTATCAGTCTCTCAGTGTCTCAGTGTCTCACGGTCTCAGGGTCTCAGTGTCTCACTGTCTCAGTGTCTAGGGCCTCAGTGTCTCAGGGTCTCCGTGTCTCAGTCTCTCAAACTCTCAGTCTCTCAATCTCTCAGTCGCTCAGTCTCTCAGTCTCTCATTGTATCAGTCTCTCAGTCTCCCAGCGTCTCAGTGTCTCAGGGTCTCAGTGTCTCAGGGTCTCAGTGTCTCATTGAATCAGGGTCTCTGGGTCTCTGGGTCTCAGTCTCTCAGTCTCTCAGTGTCTTAATGTCTCAGGGTCTCAGTCTCTCAGTGTTGCATTGTCTCAGGGTCTCAGGATCTAAGAGTCTCAGGGTCTCAGTGTCTCAGCGTCTTAGGGTCTCAGGGTTTCAGTCTCTCAGTTTCTCAGGGTCTCAGTGACTCAGTGTCTCAGTGTCTCAGGGTCTCAGTGTCTCAGGATCTCAGTATCTCAGTGTCTCAGGGTCTCAGTGTCTCAGGATCTCAGTGTCTCAGGGTCTCAGGGTCTCAGTGTCTCACTGTCTCAGTGTCTCAGGGCCTCAGTGTTTCAGGGTCTCAGTGTCTCAGTCTCTCAAACTCTCAGTCTCTCAGTCTCTCATTGTATCAGTCTCTCAGTCTCCCAGCGTCTCAGTGTCTCAGTGTCTCAGGGTCTCAGTGTCTCAGGGTCTCAGTGTCTCAGTGTCTCAGTGTCTCAGGGTATCTGGGTCTCTGGGTCTCAGTCTCTCAGTCTCTCAGTGTCTCAGCGTCTTAGGGTCTCAGGGGTTCAGTCTCTCAGTTTCTCAGGGTCTCAGTGACTCAGTGTCTCAGTGTCTCAGGGTCTCAGGGCCTTAGTCTCTCAGCCCCTCAGTCTCTCAGTCTCTCAGAGTCTCTGGGTCACTGGGTCTATGAGTCTCAGTCTCTTAGTCTCTCAGTCTCTCAGTGTCTCGGTGTCTCAGGCTCTCTGGGTCTCTGGGTCTCAGTCTCTCAGTCTCTCACTGTCTCAGGATCTCAGGGTCTCAGGGACTCATAGTCTCAGTGTCTCATTGTCTCAGGGTCTCAGTGTCTTAGGGCCTCAGGGTCTCGGGTCTCAGGGTCTTATTCTCTAAGTCACTCAGTCTCTCAGTGTCTCAGTCTCTCGGTGTCTCAGTGTCTCAGGGTCTCTGGGTCTCAGTCTCTCAGTCTCTCAGTGTCTCAGTGTCTCAGGGTCTAAGAGTCTCAGGGTGTCAGTTTCTCAGTGTCTCAGTCTCTCAGTCTCTCAGAGTCTCAGTGTCTCAGTTTCTCAGGGTCTCAGTGTCCCAGTGTCTCAGTCTCTCAGTCTCTCAGTGTATCAGTCTCTCAGTCTCTCAGTGTCTCAGTGTCTCAGGGTCTCAGGGTCTCAGTGTCTCAATGTCTAGGGTATCAGGGTCTCAGTGTCTCAGTGTCTCAGGGTCTCAGAGTCTCAGTCTCTCAGTCTCTTAGTCTCTCAGTCTCTCAGTCTCTCAGTGTCTCAGGTTCTCAGTGTCTCAGGGTCTCAGTGTCTCAGTGTCTCAGGGTCTCAGGGCCTTAGTCTCTCATGCCTTCAGTCTCTCAGTCTCTCTGGGTCTCTGGGTCTCAGTGTCTCATTGTCTCAATGTATCAGTGTCTCAGGGTCTCAGGGTCTCAGGGTCTCTGGGTCTCAGTCTCTCAGTGTCTCAGTGTTTCAGTTTCTCAGGGTCTCAGTGTCTCAGTGTCTCAGGGTCTCAGGGTCTCAGAGTCTCAGGGTGTCAGTCTCTCAGTGTCTCAGTCTCTCAGGGTCTCAGTGTCTCAGTTTCTCAGGGTCTCAGTGTCCCAGTGTCTCAGTCTCTCAGTCTCTCAGTCTCTGAGTCGCTCAGTCTCTCAGTCTCACAGTGTATCATTCTCTCAGTGTCTCAGTGTCTCAGGGTCTCAGGGTCTCAGTGTCTCACTGTCTCAGTGTCTCAGGGCCTCAGTGTCTCAGGGTCTCCGTGTCTCAGTCTCTCCGTCTCTCAGTTGCTCAGTCTCTCAGTCTCTCATTGTATCAGTCTCTCAGTCTCCCAGCGTCTCAGTGTCTCAGTGTCTCAGGGTCTCAGTGTCTCAGGGTCTCAGTGTCTCAGTCTCTCAGGGTCTCTGGGTCTCTGGGTCTCTGGGTCTCAGTCTCTCAGTCTCTCAGTTTCTCACTGTCTCAGAGTCTCAGTCTCTCAGTGTCGCAGTGTCTCAGGGTCTCAGGATCTCAGAGTCTCAGTGTCTCAGGGTCTCAGGGCCTTAGTCTCTCAGGCCCTCAGTCTCTCAGGGTCTCTGGGTCACTGGGTCTCTGTGTCTCAGTCTCTTAGTCTCTCAGTCTCTCAGGCTCTCAGTGTCCCGGTGTCTCAGGCTCTCTGGGTCTCTGGGTCTCAGTCTCTCAGTCTCTCACTGTCTCAGGATCTCAGGGTCTCAGGGTCTCAGTGTCTCAGTGTCTCATTGTCTCAGGGTCTCAGTGTCTTAGGGTCTCAGGGTCTCAGGGTCTTATTCTCTCAGGGTCTTATTCTCTCAGTCACTCAGTCTCTCAGTGTCTCAGTCTCTCGGTGTCTCAATGTCTCAGGGTCTCTGGGTCTCAGTCTCTCAGTCTCTCAGCGTCTCAGTGTCTCAGTGTCTCAGGGTCTCAGGGTCTTATTCTCTCAGTCACTCAGTATCTCAGTGTCTCAGTCTCTCGGTGTCTCAGTGTCTCAGGGTCTCTGGGTCTCAGTCTCTCAGTCTCTCAGTGTCTCAGTGTCTTAGGGTCTCAGTGTCTCAGTGTCTCAGTGCCTCAGGGTCTCAAGGTCTTAGGGTCTCAGGGTCTCAGAGTCTCAGGGTCTAAGTCTCTCAGTGTCTCAGTCTCTCAGTCTCTCAGTGTCTCAGAGTCTCAGAGTCTCAGAGTCTCAGTCTCTCAGTGTCGCAGTGTCTCAGGGTCTCAGGATCTCAGAGTCTCAGTGTCTCAGTGTCTCAGTGTCTCAGTGTCTCAGTGCCTCAGGGTCTCAGGGTTTCAGTTTCTCAGGGTCTCAGGGTCTCAGTCTCTCAGTCCCTTAGTCTCTCAGTCTCTCAGTCTCTCAGTGTCTCAGTGTCTCAGGTTCTCAGTGTCTCAGGGTCTCAGTGTCTCAGTGTCTCAGGGTCTCAGGGTCTCAGAGTCTCAGTGTTTGAGGGTCTCAGGGCCTTAGTCTCTCATGCCCTCAGTCTCTCAGTCTCTCTGGGTCTCAGTGTCTCAGTGTCTCAGAGTATCAGTGTCTCAGGGTCTCAGGGTCTCAGAGTCTCAGTGTCTCAGGGTCTCAGGGTCTCAGTCTCTCAGTGTCTCAGGGTCTCAGTGTCTCAGTGTCACAGGGTCTCAGGGTCTCAGAGTCTCAGGGTGTCAGTTTCTCAGTGTCTCAGGGTCTCACTGTCTCAGTGTCTCAGGGCCTCAGTGTCTCATGGTCTCAGGGTCTCAGTCTCTCAGTGTCTCAGGGTCTCACTGTCTCAGTGTCTCAGGGCCTCAGTGTCTCAGGGTCTCAGTGTCTCAGTCTCTCATGCTCTCAGTCTCTCAGTCGCTCAGTTTCTCAGTCTCTCAGTCTCTCATTGTATCAGACACTCAGTCTCCCAGCGTCTCAGTGTCTCAGTGTCTCAGGGTCTCAGTGTCTCAGTGTCTCAGTGTCTCAGGGTCTCTGGGACTCTGGGTCTCAGTCTCTCAGTCTCTCAGTGTCTCGGGTCTCAGTCTCTCAGTGCCTCAGTGTCTCAGGGTCTCAGGATCTCAGAGTCTCAGGGCCTCAGTGTATCAGCGTCTTAGGGTCTCAGGGTTTCATTCTCTCAGTTTCTCAGGGTCTCAGTGACTCAGTGTCTCAGTGTCGCAGTGTCTCAGCGTCTTAGGGTCTCAGGGTTTCAGTCTCTCCGTTTCTCAGGGTCTCAGTGACTCAGTGTCTCAGTGTCTCAGTGTCTTAGCGTCTTAGGGTCTCAGGGTTTCAGTCTCTCAGTTTCTCAGGGTCTCAGTGACTCAGTGTCTCAGTGTCTCCGGGTCTCAGGCGCTTAGTCTCTCAGGCCCTCAGTCTCTCAGTCTCTCAGGGTCTCTGGGTCACTGGGTCTCTGGGTCTCAGTCTCTTAGTCTCTCAGTCTCTCAGTGTCTCGGTGTCTCAGGCTCTCTGGGTCACTGGGTCTCAGTCGCTCAGTCTCTCACTGTCTCAGGATCTCAGGGTCTCAGGGTCTCAGGGTCTCAGGGTCTCAGTGTCTCAGTGTCTCATTGTCTCAGGGTCTCAGTGTCTCAGGGTCTCAGGGTCTCAGGGTCTCAGGGTCTTATTCTCTCAGTCACTCAGTCTCTCAGTGTCTCAGTCTCTCGGTGTCTCAGTGTCTCAGGCTCTCTGGGTCTCAGTCTCTCAGTGTCTCAGTCTCTCGGTGTCTCAGGATCTCTGGGTCTCAGTCTCTCAGAATCTCATTGTCTCAGTGTCTCAGGGTCTCAGTGTCTCAGGGTCTCAGGGTCTTATTCTCTCAGTCACACACTCTCTCAGTGTCTCAGTCTCTCGGTGTCTCAGGGTCTCAGGGTCTCTGGGTCTCAGTCTCTCAGTCTCTCAGTCTCTCAGTGTCTCAGTGTCTCAGGGTCTCAGTGTCTCAGTGTCTCAGTGCCTCAGGGTCTGAAGGTCTTAGGGTCTTAGGGTCTCAGAGTCTCAGGGTCTCAGTCTCTCAGCGTTTCAATCCCTCAGTCTCTCAGACTCTCAATCTCTCATACTCTCAGGGTCTCAGTGTCTCAGTGCCTCAGTGTCTCAGTCTCTCAGGGTATCAGTGCCTCAATATCTCAGTCTCTCAGTGTCTCAGTGTCTCAGGGTCTCAGTGTCTCAGTCTCTCAGTCACTCAGGGTCTCAGTGTCTCAATGTCTCAGTCTCTCAGTGTCTCAGGGTCTCTGTGTCTCAGTGTCTCGTGGTCATAGGGTCTCACTCTCAGGGTCTCAGTCTCTGAGTGTCTCAGTCTCTCAGTGTCTCAGTCTCTCATTGTCTCAGTGTCTCAGTCTCTCGGTCTCTCAGTCTCTGAGTCGCTCAGTCTCTCAGTCTCTCAGTGTATCAGTCGCTCAGTGTCTCAGTCTCTCAGTCTCTCAGTGTCTCAGTGTCTCAGTGTCTCAGGGTCTCAGTGTCTCAGTGTCTCAGTGCCTCAGGGTCTCAAGGTCTTAGGATCTCAGGGTCTCAGAGTCTCAGGGTCTCAGTCTCTCAGTGTCTCAGGGTCTCAGGGTCTCAGTCTCTCAGTCTCTCAGTCTCTCAGTGTCTCAGTGTCTCAGGTTCTCAGTGTCTCAGGGTCTCAGTGTCTCAGTGTCTCAGGGTCTCAGGGTCTCAGTGTCTCAGTGTCTCAGTGTCTCAGGGTCTCAGGGTCTCAGTCTCTCAGTCCCTTAGTCTCTCAGACTCTCAGTCTCTCAGTGTCTCAGTGTCTCAGGTTCTCAGTGTCTCAGGGTCTCAGTGTCTCAGTGTCTCAGGGTCTCAGGGTCTCAGGGTCTCAGTGTCTCAGTGTCTCATGGTCTCAGTGTCTCAATGTCACAGGGTCTCAGGGTCTCAGGGTCTCAGAGTCTCAGGGTGTCAGTTTCTCAGTGTCTCAGTCTCTCAGTCTCTCAGGGTCTCAGTGTCTCAGTTTCTCAGGGTCTCAGTGTCCCAGTGTCTCAGTCTCTCAGTCTCTCAGGGTCTCAGTGTCTCAGTGTCTCAGTGTCTCAGTGTCTCAGCGTCTTAGGGTCTCAGGGTTTCAGTCTCTCAGTTTCTCAGGGACTCAGTGACTCAGTGTCTCAGTGTCTCAGGGTCTCAGCGCCTTAGTCTCTCAGGCCCTCAGTCTCTCAGTCTCTCAGGGTCTCTGGGTGTCTGTGTCACAGTCTCTTAGTCTCTCAGTCTCTCAGTCTCTGAGTCGCTCAGCCTCTGAATCTCTCAGTCTCTCAATCTCTCAGTGTATCAGTCTCTCAGTGTCTCAGTGTCTCACGGTCTCAGGGTCTCAGTGTCTCACTGTCTCAGTGTCTAGGGCCTCAGTGTCTCAGGGTCTCCGTGTCTCAGTCTCTCAAACTCTCAGTCTCTCAATCTCTCAGTCGCTCAGTCTCTCAGTCTCTCATTGTATCAGTCTCTCAGTCTCCCAGCGTCTCAGTGTCTCAGGGTCTCAGTGTCTCAGGGTCTCAGTGTCTCATTGAATCAGGGTCTCTGGGTCTCTGGGTCTCAGTCTCTCAGTCTCTCAGTGTCTTAATGTCTCAGGGTCTCAGTCTCTCAGTGTTGCATTGTCTCAGGGTCTCAGGATCTAAGAGTCTCAGGGTCTCAGTGTCTCAGCGTCTTAGGGTCTCAGGGTTTCAGTCTCTCAGTTTCTCAGGGTCTCAGTGACTCAGTGTCTCAGTGTCTCAGGGTCTCAGTGTCTCAGGATCTCAGTATCTCAGTGTCTCAGGGTCTCAGTGTCTCAGGATCTCAGTGTCTCAGGGTCTCAGGGTCTCAGTGTCTCACTGTCTCAGTGTCTCAGGGCCTCAGTGTTTCAGGGTCTCAGTGTCTCAGTCTCTCAAACTCTCAGTCTCTCAGTCTCTCATTGTATCAGTCTCTCAGTCTCCCAGCGTCTCAGTGTCTCAGTGTCTCAGGGTCTCAGTGTCTCAGGGTCTCAGTGTCTCAGTGTCTCAGTGTCTCAGGGTATCTGGGTCTCTGGGTCTCAGTCTCTCAGTCTCTCAGTGTCTCAGCGTCTTAGGGTCTCAGGGGTTCAGTCTCTCAGTTTCTCAGGGTCTCAGTGACTCAGTGTCTCAGTGTCTCAGGGTCTCAGGGCCTTAGTCTCTCAGCCCCTCAGTCTCTCAGTCTCTCAGAGTCTCTGGGTCACTGGGTCTATGGGTCTCAGTCTCTTAGTCTCTCAGTCTCTCAGTGTCGCGGTGTCTCAGGCTCTCTGGGTCTCTGGGTCTCAGTCTCTCAGTCTCTCACTGTCTCAGGATCTCAGGATCTCAGGGTCTCAGGGACTCATAGTCTCAGTGTCTCATTGTCTCAGGGTCTCAGTGTCTTAGGGCCTCAGGGTCTCGGGTCTCAGGGTCTTATTCTCTCAGTCACTCAGTCTCTCAGTGTCTCAGTCTCTCGGTGTCTCAGTGTCTCAGGGTCTCGGGGTCTCAGTCTCTCAGTCTCTCAGTGTCTCAGTGTCTCAGGGTCTAAGAGTCTCAGGGTGTCAGTTTCTCAGTGTCTCAGTCTCTCAGTCTCTCAGAGTCTCAGTGTCTCAGTTTCTCAGGGTCTCAGTGTCCCAGTGTCTCAGTCTCTCAGTCTCTCAGTGTATCAGTCTCTCAGTCTCTCAGTGTCTCAGTGTCTCAGGGTCTCAGGGTCTCAGTGTCTCAATGTCTAGGGTATCAGGGTCTCAGTGTCTCAGTGTCTCAGGGTCTCAGAGTCTCAGTCTCTCAGTCTCTTAGTCTCTCAGTCTCTCAGTCTCTCAGTGTCTCAGGTTCTCAGTGTCTCAGGGTCTCAGTGTCTCAGTGTCTCAGGGTCTCAGGGCCTTAGTCTCTCATGCCTTCAGTCTCTCAGTCTCTCTGGGTCTCTGGGTCTCAGTGTCTCATTGTCTCAATGTATCAGTGTCTCAGGGTCTCAGGGTCTCAGGGTCTCTGGGTCTCAGTCTCTCAGTGTCTCAGTGTTTCAGTTTCTCAGGGTCTCAGTGTCTCAGTGTCTCAGGGTCTCAGGGTCTCAGAGTCTCAGGGTGTCAGTCTCTCAGTGTCTCAGTCTCTCAGGGTCTCAGTGTCTCAGTTTCTCAGGGTCTCAGTGTCCCAGTGTCTCAGTCTCTCAGTCTCTCAGTCTCTGAGTCGCTCAGTCTCTCAGTCTCACAGTGTATCATTCTCTCAGTGTCTCAGTGTCTCAGGGTCTCAGGGTCTCAGTGTCTCACTGTCTCAGTGTCTCAGGGCCTCAGTGTCTCAGGGTCTCCGTGTCTCAGTCTCTCCGTCTCTCAGTTGCTCAGTCTCTCAGTCTCTCATTGTATCAGTCTCTCAGTCTCCCAGCGTCTCAGTGTCTCAGTGTCTCAGGGTCTCAGTGTCTCAGGGTCTCAGTGTCTCAGTCTCTCAGGGTCTCTGGGTCTCTGGGTCTCTGGGTCTCAGTCTCTCAGTCTCTCAGTTTCTCACTGTCTCAGAGTCTCAGTCTCTCAGTGTCGCAGTGTCTCAGGGTCTCAGGATCTCAGAGTCTCAGTGTCTCAGGGTCTCAGGGCCTTAGTCTCTCAGGCCCTCAGTCTCTCAGGGTCTCTGGGTCACTGGGTCTCTGTGTCTCAGTCTCTTAGTCTCTCAGTCTCTCAGGCTCTCAGTGTCCCGGTGTCTCAGGCTCTCTGGGTCTCTGGGTCTCAGTCTCTCAGTCTCTCACTGTCTCAGGATCTCAGGGTCTCAGGGTCTCAGTGTCTCAGTGTCTCATTGTCTCAGGGTCTCAGTGTCTTAGGGTCTCAGGGTCTCAGGGTCTTATTCTCTCAGGGTCTTATTCTCTCAGTCACTCAGTCTCTCAGTGTCTCAGTCTCTCGGTGTCTCAATGTCTCAGGGTCTCTGGGTCTCAGTCTCTCAGTCTCTCAGTGTCTCAGTGTCTCAGTGTCTCAGGGTCTCAGGGTCTTATTCTCTCAGTCACTCAGTATCTCAGTGTCTCAGTCTCTCGGTGTCTCAGTGTCTCAGGGTCTCTGGGTCTCAGTCTCTCAGTCTCTCAGTGTCTCAGTGTCTTAGGGTCTCAGTGTCTCAGTGTCTCAGTGCCTCAGGGTCTCAAGGTCTTAGGGTCTCAGGGTCTCAGAGTCTCAGGGTCTAAGTCTCTCAGTGTCTCAGTCTCTCAGTCTCTCAGTGTCTCAGAGTCTCAGAGTCTCAGAGTCTCAGTCTCTCAGTGTCGCAGTGTCTCAGGGTCTCAGGATCTCAGAGTCTCAGTGTCTCAGTGTCTCAGTGTCTCAGTGTCTCAGTGTCTCAGTGTCTCAGTGTCTCAGTGCCTCAGGGTCTCAGGGTTTCAGTTTCTCAGGGTCTCAGGGTCTCAGTCTCTCAGTCCCTTAGTCTCTCAGTCTCTCAGTCTCTCAGTGTCTCAGTGTCTCAGGTTCTCAGTGTCTCAGGGTCTCAGTGTCTCAGTGTCTCAGGGTCTCAGGGTCTCAGAGTCTCAGTGTTTGAGGGTCTCAGGGCCTTAGTCTCTCATGCCCTCAGTCTCTCAGTCTCTCTGGGTCTCAGTGTCTCAGTGTCTCAGAGTATCAGTGTCTCAGGGTCTCAGGGTCTCAGAGTCTCAGTGTCTCAGGGTCTCAGGGTCTCAGTCTCTCAGTGTCTCAGGGTCTCAGTGTCTCAGTGTCACAGGGTCTCAGGGTCTCAGAGTCTCAGGGTGTCAGTTTCTCAGTGTCTCAGGGTCTCACTGTCTCAGTGTCTCAGGGCCTCAGTGTCTCATGGTCTCAGGGTCTCAGTCTCTCAGTGTCTCAGGGTCTCACTGTCTCAGTGTCTCAGGGCCTCAGTGTCTCAGGGTCTCAGTGTCTCAGTCTCTCATGCTCTCAGTCTCTCAGTCGCTCAGTTTCTCAGTCTCTCAGTCTCTCATTGTATCAGACACTCAGTCTCCCAGCGTCTCAGTGTCTCAGGGTCTCAGTGTCTCAGTGTCTCAGTGTCTCAGGGTCTCTGGGACTCTGGGTCTCAGTCTCTCAGTCTCTCAGTGTCTCGGGTCTCAGTCTCTCAGTGCCTCAGTGTCTCAGGGTCTCAGGATCTCAGAGTCTCAGGGCCTCAGTGTATCAGCGTCTTAGGGTCTCAGGGTTTCATTCTCTCAGTTTCTCAGGGTCTCAGTGACTCAGTGTCTCAGTGTCGCAGTGTCTCAGCGTCTTAGGGTCTCAGGGTTTCAGTCTCTCCGTTTCTCAGGGTCTCAGTGACTCAGTGTCTCAGTGTCTCAGTGTCTTAGCGTCTTAGGGTCTCAGGGTTTCAGTCTCTCAGTTTCTCAGGGTCTCAGTGACTCAGTGTCTCAGTGTCTCCGGGTCTCAGGCGCTTAGTCTCTCAGGCCCTCAGTCTCTCAGTCTCTCAGGGTCTCTGGGTCACTGGGTCTCTGGGTCTCAGTCTCTTAGTCTCTCAGTCTCTCAGTGTCTCGGTGTCTCAGGCTCTCTGGGTCACTGGGTCTCAGTCGCTCAGTCTCTCACTGTCTCAGGATCTCAGGGTCTCAGGGTCTCAGGGTCTCAGTGTCTCAGTGTCTCATTGTCTCAGGGTCTCAGTGTCTCAGGGTCTCAGGGTCTCAGGGTCTCAGGGTCTTATTCTCTCAGTCACTCAGTCTCTCAGTGTCTCAGTCTCTCGGTGTCTCAGTGTCTCAGGCTCTCTGGGTCTCAGTCTCTCAGTGTCTCAGTCTCTCGGTGTCTCAGGATCTCTGGGTCTCAGTCTCTCAGAATCTCATTGTCTCAGTGTCTCAGGGTCTCAGTGTCTCAGGGTCTCAGGGTCTCAGGGTCTTATTCTCTCAGTCACACACTCTCTCAGTGTCTCAGTCTCTCGGTGTCTCAGGGTCTCAGGGTCTCTGGGTCTCAGTCTCTCAGTCTCTCAGTCTCTCAGTGTCTCAGTGTCTCAGGGTCTCAGTGTCTCAGTGTCTCAGTGCCTCAGGGTCTGAAGGTCTTAGGGTCTTAGGGTCTCAGAGTCTCAGGGTCTCAGTCTCTCAGCGTTTCAATCCCTCAGTCTCTCAGACTCTCAATCTCTCATACTCTCAGGGTCTCAGTGTCTCAGTGCCTCAGTGTCTCAGTCTCTCAGGGTATCAGTGCCTCAATATCTCAGTCTCTCAGTGTCTCAGTGTCTCAGGGTCTCAGTGTCTCAGTCTCTCAGTCACTCAGGGTCTCAGTGTCTCAATGTCTCAGTCTCTCAGTGTCTCAGGGTCTCTGTGTCTCAGTGTCTCGTGGTCATAGGGTCTCACTCTCAGGGTCTCAGTCTCTGAGTGTCTCAGTCTCTCAGTGTCTCAGTCTCTCATTGTCTCAGTGTCTCAGTCTCTCGGTCTCTCAGTCTCTGAGTCGCTCAGTCTCTCAGTCTCTCAGTGTATCAGTCGCTCAGTGTCTCAGTGTCTCAGGGTCTCAGGGCCTCAGTGTCTCAGTGTCTCAGGGTCTCAGGGTCTCAGTGTCTCAGGCTCTCAGGGTCTTAGTCTCTCAGTCTCTCAGGGTCTCAGTGTCTCAGGGTCTCAGTGTCTCAGTGTCTCAGTGTTTCAGGGTCTCAGTATCTCAGGGTCTCAGTGTCTCAGTGCCTCAGGGACTCAGGGTTTCAGTGTCTCAGGGTCTCAGGGTCTCAGTCCCTCAGTCTCTTAGTCTCTCAGACTCTCAGTCTCTCAGTGTCTCAGTGTCTCAGGTTCTCAGTGTCTCAGGGTCTCAGTGTCTCAGTGTCTCAGGGTCTCAGGGTCTCAGTCTCTCAGACCCTTAGTCTCTCAGTCTCTCAGTGTCTCAGTGTCTCAGGTTCTCAGTGTCTCAGGGTCTCAGTGTCTCAGTGTCTCAGTGTCTCAGGTTCTCAGTGTCTCAGGGTCTCAGTGTCTCAGTGTCTCAGTGTCTCAGGGTCTCAGGGTCTCAGGGTCTCAGTGTCTCAGTGTCTCAGTGTATCAGTGTCTCAGTGTCTCAGGGTCTCAGGGTCTCAGTGTCTCAGGGTCTCAGGGTGTCAGTCTCTCAGTGTCTCAGTGTTTCAGGGTCTCAGGGTCTCAGTGTCTCAGTGTCTCATGGTCTCAGTGTCTCAATGTCACAGGGTCTCAGGGTCTCAGGGTCTCAGAGTCTCAGGGTGTCAGTTTCTCAGTGTCTCAGTCTCACAGACTCTCAGGGTCTCAGTGTCTCAGTTTCTCAGGGTCTCAGTGTCCCAGTGTCTCAGTCTCTCAGTCTCCCAGTGTCTCAGGTTCTCAGTGTCTCAGTCTCTCAAACTCTCAGTCTCTCAGTCGCTCAGTTTCTCAGTCTCTCAGTCTCTCATTGTATCAGACTCTCAGTCTCCCAGCGTCTCAGGGTCTCAGTGTCTCAGGGTCTCAGTCTCTCAGGGTCTCTGGGTCTCTGGGTCTCTGGGTCTCAGTCTCTCAGTCTCTCAGTGTCTCAGGGTCTCAGTCTCTCAGTGTCTCAGGGTCTCAGGATCTCAGAGTCTCAGTGTCTCAGTGTCTCAGTGTCTCAGCGTCTTAGGGTCTCAGGGTTTCAGTCTCTCAGTTTCTCAGGGTCTCAGTGACTCAGGGTCTCAGTGTCTCAGTGTCTCAGTGTCTCAGCGTCTTAGGGTCTCAGGGTTTCAGTCTCTCAGTTTCTCAGGGACTCAGTGACTCAGTGTCTCAGTGTCTCAGGGTCTCAGCGCCTTAGTCTCTCAGGCCCTCAGTCTCTCAGTCTCTCAGGGTCTCTGGGTCACTGGGTGTCTGTGTCACAGTCTCTTAGTCTCTCAGTCTCTCAGTCTCTCAGTGTCTCGGTGTCTCAGGCTCTCTGGGTCTCTGGGTCTCAGTCTCTCAGTCTCTCACTGTCTCAGGATCTCAGGGTCTCAGGGTCTCAGGGTCTTATTCTCTCAGTCACTCAGTCTCTCAGTGTCTCAGTCTCTCGGTGTCTCAGTGTCTCAGGGTCTCTGGGTCTCAGTCTCTCAGTCTATCAGTGTCTCAGGGTCCCAGTGTCTCAGGGTCTCAGGGTCTCAGGGTCTTATTCTCTCAGTCACTCAGTCTCTCAGTGTCTCAGTCTCTTGGTGTCTCAGTGTCTCAGGGTCTCTGGGTCTCAGTCTCTCAGTCTCTCAGTGTCTCAGTGTCTCAGGGTCTCAGTGTCTCAGGGTCTCAGGGTCTCAGGGTCTTATTCTCTCAGTCACACAGTCTCTCAGTGTCTCAGTCTCGCGGTGTTTCAGTGTCTCAGGGTCTCAGGGTCTCTGGGTCTCAGTCTCTCAGCGTTTCAATCCCTCAGTCTCTCAGACTCTCAGTCTCTCAGACTCTCAGTCTCTCATACTCTCAGTGTCTCAGGGTCTCAGTCTCTCAGTCTCTCAGTGTCTCAGTGTCTCAGGGTCTCAGTGTCTCAGAGTCTCAGGGCCTTATTCTCTCAGTCACTCAGTCTCTCAGTGTCTCGTCTCTCAGTGTCTCAGTATCTCAGGGTCTCAGTGTCTCAGTGTCTCAGTGTCTCAGTGCCTCAGGGTCTGAAGGTCTTAGGGTCTCAGGGTCTCAGAGTCTCAGGGTCTCAGTCTCTCAGCGTTTCAATCCCTCAGTCTCTCAGACTCTCAGTCTCTCAGACTCTCAGTCTCTCATACTCTCAGTGTCTCAGGGTCTCTGGGTCTCAGTCTCTCAGTCTCTCAGTGTCTCAGTGTCTCAGGGTCTCAGTGTCTCAGAGTCTCAGGGCCTTATTCTCTCAGTCACTCAGTCTCTCAGTGTCTCGTCTCTCGGTGTCTCAGTGTATCAGGGTCTCTGGGTCTCAGTCTCTCAGTCTCTCAGTCTCTCAGTGTCTCAGTGTCTCAGGGTCTCAGTGTCTCAGTGTCTCAGTGCCTCAGGGTCTCAATGTCTTAGGGTCTCAGGGTCTCAGAGTCTCAGGGTCTCAGTCTCTCAGTGTCTCAGTCTCTCAGTGTCTCAGTCTCTCAGTCTCTCAGTGTATCAGTCTCTCAGTCTCTCAGTGTCTCAGTGTCTCAGTGTCTCAGGGTCTCAGTGTCTCAGTGTCTCAGTGCCTCAGGGTCTCAAGGTCCTAGGGTCTCAGGGTCTCAGAGTCTCAGGGTCTCAGTCTCTCAGTGTCTCAGTGTCTCAGTCTCTCAGTGTCTCAGTCTCTCAGTGTCTCAGTCTCTCAGTCTCTCAGTCTCTCACTGTCTCAGTATCTCAGTGTCTCAGTGCCTCAGTGTCTCAGGGTTTCAGTGTCTCAGGGTCTCAGGGTCTCAGTCTCTCAGTCTCTCAGTCTCTCAGTGTCTCAGTGTCTCAGGTTCTCAGTGTCTCAGGGTCTCAGTGTCTCAGTGTCTCAGGGTCTCAGGGTCTCAGTGTCTCAGTGTCTCAGGGTCTCAGGGTCTCAGTCTCTCAGTCCCTTAGTCTCTCAGACTCTCAGTCTCTCAGTGTCACAGTGTCTCAGGTTCTCAGTGTCTCAGGGTCTCAGTGTCTCAGGGTCTCAGGTTCTCAGGGTCTCAGGGTCTCAGTGTCTCAGGGTCTCAGGGCCTTAGTCTCTCATGCCCTCAGTCTCTCAGTCTCTCTGGGTCTCTTGGTCTCAGTCTCTCAGTGTCTCAGAGTCTCAGTGTCTCAGTGTATCAGTGTCTCAGGGTCTCAGGGTCTCAGTGTCTCAGTGTCTCAGGGTCTCAGGGTCTCAGTCTCTCAGTGTCTCAGTGTCTCAGGGTCTCAGTGTCTCAGTGACACAGGGTCTCAGGGTTTCAGAGTCTCAGAGTCTCAGGGTGTCAGTTTCTCAGTGTCTCAGTCTCTCAGTCTCTCAGGGTCTCAGTGTCTCAGTTTCTCAGGGTCTCAGTGTCCCAGTGTCTCAGTCTCTCAGTCTCTCAGTGTATCAGTCTCTCAGTCTCTCAGTGTCTCAGTGTCTCAGGGTCTCAGTGTCTCAGTGTCTCTCTGTCTCAGTGTCTCAGGGCCTCAGTTTCTCAGGATCTCAGTGTCTCAGTCTCTCAAACTCTCAGTCTCTCAGTCTCTCAGTCGCTCAGTTTCTCAGTCTCTCAGTCTCTCACTGTATCAGACACTCAGTCTCCCAGAGTCTCAGTGTCTCAGGGTCTCAGTGTCTCAGGGTCTCAGTGTCTCAGGGTCTCTGGGTCTGTGGGACTCTGGGTCTCAGTCTCAGTCTCTCAGAGTCTCAGGGTCTCAGTCTCTCAGTGTCTCAGTGTCTCAGGATCTCAGGATCTCAGGATCTCAGGATCTCAGAGTCTCAGGGTCTCAGTGTCTTAGCGTCTTAGGGTCTCAGGGTTTCAGTCTCTCAGTTTCTCAGGGTCTCAGTGACTCAGTGTCTCAGTGTCTCAGTGTCTCAGCGTCTTAGGGTCTCAGGGTTTCAGTCTCTCAGTTTCTCAGGGTCTCAGTGACTCAGTGTCTCAGGGTCTCAGGGCCTTAGTTTCTCAGGCCCTCAGTCTCTCAGTGTCTCAGTCTTTTGGTGTCTCAGTGTATCAGGGTCTCTGGGTCTCAGTCTCTCAGTCTCTCAGTGTCTCAGTGTCTCAGTGTCTCAGGGTCTCAGGGTCTCAGTGTCTCAGTGTCTCAGTGCCTCAGGGTCTCAATGTCTTAGGGTCTCAGGGTTTCAGAGTCTCAGGGTCTCAGTGTCTCAGTGTCTCAGACTCTCAGTGTCACAGTCTCTCAGTCTCTTAGTGTATCAGTCTCTCAGTCTCTCAGTGTCTCAGTGTCTCAGGGTCTCAGTGTCTCAGTGTCTCAGTGCCTCAGGGTCTCAAGGTCTTAGGATCTCAGGGTCTCAGAGTCTCAGGGTCTCAGTCTCTCAGTGTCTCAGGGTCTCAGGGTCTCAGTCTCTCAGTCTCTCAGTCTCTCAGTGTCTCAGTGTCTCAGGTTCTCAGTGTCTCAGGGTCTCAGTGTCTCAGTGTCTCAGGGTCTCAGGGTCTCAGTGTCTCAGTATCTCAGGGTCTCAGGGTCTCAGTCTCTCAGTCCCTTAGTCTCTCAGACTCTCAGTCTCTCAGAGTCTCAGTGTCTCAGGTTCTCAGTGTCTCAGGGTCTCAGTGTCTCAGTGTCTCAGGGTCTCAGGGTCTCAGGGTCTCAGTGTCTCAGTGTCTCATGGTCTCAGTGTCTCAATGTCACAGGGTCTCAGGGTCTCAGGGTCTCAGAGTCTCAGGGTGTCAGTTTCTCAGTGTCTCAGTCTCTCAGTCTCTCAGGGTCTCAGTGTCTCAGTTTCTCAGGGTCTCAGTGTCCCAGTGTCTCAGTCTCTCAGTCTCTCAGTGTCTCAGGGTCTCAGGGTCTCAGTGTCTCACTGTCTCAGTGTCTCAGGGCCTCAGTGTCTCAGGTTCTCAGTGTCTCAGTCTCTCAAACTCTCAGTCTCTCAGTCGCTCAGTTTCTCAGTCTCTCAGTCTCTCATTGTATCAGACTCTCAGTCTCCCAGCGTCTCAGTGTCTCAGGGTCTCAGTGTCTCAGGGTCTCAGTCTCTCAGGGTCTCTGGGTCTCTGGGTCTCAGTCTCTCAGTCTCTCAGTGTCTCAGGGTCTCAGTCTCTCAGTGTCTCAGGGTCTCAGGATCTCAGAGTCTCAGTGTCTCAGTGTCTCAGCGTCTTAGGGTCTCAGGGTTTCAGTCTCTCAGTTTCTCAGGGTCTCAGTGACTCAGGGTCTCAGTGTCTCAGTGTCTCAGTGTCTCAGTGTCTCAGCGTCTTAGGGTCTCAGGGTTTCAGTCTCTCAGTTTCTCAGGGACTCAGTGACTCAGTGTCTCAGTGTCTCAGGGTCTCAGCGCCTTAGTCTCTCAGGCCTCCAGTCTCTCAGTCTCTCAGGGTCTCTGGGTCACTGGGTGTCTGGGTCACAGTCTCTTAGTCTCTCAGTCTCTCAGTCTCTCAGTGTCTCGGTGTCTCAGGCTCTCTGGGTCTCTGGGTCTCAGTCTCTCAGTCTCTCACTGTCTCAGGATCTCAGGGTCTTATTCTCTCAGTCACTCAGTCTCTCAGTGTCTCAGTCTCTCGGTGTCTCAGTGTCTCAGGGTCTCTGGGTCTCAGTCTCTCAGTCTCTCAGTGTCTCAGTGTCTCAGGGTCCCAGTGTCTCAGGGTCTCAGGGTCTCAGGGTCTTATTCTCTCAGTCACTCAGTCTCTCAGTGTCTCAGTCTCTCGGTGTCTCAGTGTCTCAGGTCTCTGGGTCTCAGTCTCTCAGTCTCTCAGTGTCTCAGTGTCTCAGGGTCTCAGTGTCTCAGGGTCTCAGGGTCTCAGGGTCTTATTCTCTCAGTCACACAGTCTCTCAGTGTCTCAGTCTCGCGGTGTTTCAGTGTCTCAGGGTCTCTGGGTCTCAGTCTCTCAGTCTCTCAGTCTCTCAGTCTCTCTGTCTCTCAGTGTCTCAGTATATCAGGGTCTCAGTGTCTCAGGGTCTCAGTGTCTCAGTGCTCAGGGTCTGAAGGTCTTAGGGTCTCAGGGTCTCAGAGTCTCAGGGTCTCAGTCTCTCAGCGTTTCAATCCCTCAGTCTCTCAGACTCTCAGTCTCTCAGACTCTCAGTCTCTCATACTCTCAGTGTCTCAGGGTCTGTGGGTCTCAGTCTCTCAGTCTCTCAGTGTCTCAGTGTCTCAGGGTCTCAGTGTCTCAGAGTCTCAGGGCCTTATTCTCTCAGTCACTCAGTCTCTCAGTGTCTCGTCTCTCGGTGTCTCAGTGTATCAGGGTCTCTGGGTCTCAGTCTCTCAGTGTCTCAGTGTCTCAGTGTCTCAGGGTCTCAGTGTCTCAGTGCCTCAGGGTCTCAATGTCTTAGGGTCTCAGGGTCTCAGAGTCTCAGGGTCTCAGTCTCTCAGTGTCTCAGTCTCTCAGTGTCTCAGTCTCTCAGTGTATCAGTCTCTCAGTCTCTCAGTGTCTCAGTGTCTCAGTGTCTCAGGGTCTCAGTGTCTCATTGTCTCAGTGCCTCAGGATTTCAAGGTCCTAGGGTCTCAGGGTCTCAGAGTCTCAGGGTCTCAGTCTCTCAGTGTCTCAGTCTCTCAGTGTCTCAGTCTCTCAGTCTCTTAGTCTCTCACTGTCTCAGTGTCTCAGTGTCTCAGTGCCTCAGTGTCTCAGGGTTTCAGTGTCTCAGGGTCTCAGTCTCTCAGTCTCTCAGTCTCTCAGTGTCTCAGTGTCTCAGTGTCTCAGGTTTTCAGTGTCTCAGGGTCTCAGTGTCTCAGTGTCTCAGGGTCTCAGGGTCTCAGTGTCTCAGTGTCTCAGGGTCTCAGGGTCTCAGTCTCTCAGTCCCTTAGTCTCTCAGACTCTCAGTCTCAGTGTCACAGTGTCTCAGGTTCTCAGTGTCTCAGGGTCTCAGTGTCTCAGGGTCTCAGGGTCTCAGGGTCTCAGTGTCTCAGGGTCTCAGGGCCTTAGTCCCTCATGCCCTCAGTCTCTCAGTCTCTCTGGGTCTCTTGGTCTCAGTCTCTCAGTGTCTCAGAGTCTCAGTGTCTCAGTGTATCAGTGTCTCAGGGTCTCAGGGTCTCAGTGTCTCAGGGTCTCAGGGTCTCAGTCTCTCAGTGTCTCAGTGTCTCAGGGTCTCAGTGTCTCAGTGTCACAGGGTCTCAGGGTCTCAGAGTCTCAGAGTCTCAGGGTGTCAGTTTCTCAGTCTCTCAGTCTCTCAGTCTCTCAGGGTCTCAGTGTCTCAGTTTCTCAGGGTCTCAGTGTCCCAGTGTCTCAGTCTCTCAGTCTCTCAGTGTATCAGTCTCTCAGTCTCTCAGTGTCTCAGTGTCTCAGGGTCTCAGTGTCTCAGTGTCTCTCTGTCTCAGTGTCTCAGGGCCTCAGTTTCTCAGGATTTGAGTGTCTCAGTCTCTCAACTCTCAGTCTCTCAGTCGCTCAGTTTCTCAGTCTCTCAGTCTCTCACTGTATCAGACACTCAGTCTCCAGAGTCTCAGTGTCTCAGGGTCTCAGTGTCTCAGGGTCTCTGGGTCTGTGGACTCTGGGTCTCAGTCTCTCAGTCTCTCAGTCTCTCAGTGTCTCAGGGTCTCAGTCTCTCAGTGTCTCAGTGTCTCAGGATCTCAGGATCTCAGTGTCTCAGGATCTCAGTGTCTTAGCGTCTTAGGGTCTCGGGGTTTCAGTCTCTCAGTTTCTCAGGGTCTCAGTGACTCAGTGTCTCAGTGTCTCAGTGTCTCAGTGTCTCAGCGTCTTAGCGTCTCAGGGTTTCAGTCTCTCAGTTTCTCAGGGTCTCAGTGACTCAGAGTCTCAGTGTCTCAGGGTCTCAGGGCCTTAGTTTCTCAGGCCCTCAGTCTCTCAGTGTCTCAGTCTTTTGGTGTCTCAGTGTATCAGGGTCTCTGGGTCTCAGTCTCTCAGTCTCTCAGTGTCTCAGTGTCTCAGTGTCTCAGTGTCTCAGGGTCTCAGGGTCTCAGTGTCTCAGGGTCTCAGTCTCTCAGTGTCTCAGACTCTCAGTGTCTCAGTCTCTCAGTCTCTCAGTGTATCAGTCTCTCATTCTCTCAGTGTCTCAGTGTCTCAGTGTCTCAGGGTCTCAGTGTCTCAGTGTCTCAGTGCCTCAGGGTCTCAAGGTCTTAGGATCTCAGGGTCTCAGAGTCTCAGGGTCTCAGTCTCTCAGTGTCTCAGTCTCTCAGTCTCTCAGTCTCTCAGTCTCTCAGTCTCTCACTGTCTCAGTGTCTCAGTGTCTCAGTGCCTCAGGGTCTCAGGGTTTCAGTGTCTCAGGGTCTCAGGGTCTCAGTCTCTCAGTCTCTCAGTGTCTCAGTGTCTCAGGTTCTCAGTGTCTCAGGGTCTCAGTGTCTCAGTGTCTCAGGGTCTCAGGGTCTCAGTCTCTCAGTCCCTTAGTCTCTCAGACTCTCAGTCTCTAGTGTCTCAGTGTCTCAGGTTCTCAGTGTCTCAGGGTCTCAGTGTCTCAGTGTCTCAGGGTCTCAGGGTCTCAGGGTCTCAGTGTCTCAGGGTCTCAGGGCCTTAGTCTCTCATGCCCTCAATCTCTCAGTCTCTCTGGGTCTCTGGGTCTCAGTCTCTCAGTGTCTCAGAGTCTCAGTGTCTCAGTGTATCATTGTCTCAGGGTCTCAGTGTCTCAGTGTCTCAGGGTCTCAGGGTCTCAGTCTCTCAGTCCCTTAGTCCTCTCAGACTCTCAGTCTCTCAGTGTCTCAGTGTCTCAGGTTCTCAGTGTCTCAGGGTCTCAGTGTCTCAGTGTCTCAGGGTCTCAGGGTCTCAGGGTCTCAGGGTCCTCAGTGTCTCAGAGTCTCAGGGCCTTATTCTCTCAGTCACTCAGTCTCTCAGTGTCTCGTCTCTCGGTGTCTCAGTGTATCAGGGTCTCTGGGTCTCAGTCTCTCAGTGTCTCAGTGTCTCAGTGTCCTCAGGGTCTCAGTGTCTCAGTGCCTCAGGGTCTCAATGTCTTAGGGTCTCAGGGTCTCAGAGTCTCAGGGTCTCAGTCTCTCAGTGTCTCAGTCTCTCAGTGTCTCAGTCTCTCAGTGTATCAGTCTCTCAGTCTCTCAGTGTCTCAGTGTCTCAGTGTCTCAGGTCTCAGTGTCTCATTGTCTCAGTGCCTCAGGATTTCAAGGTCCTAGGGTCTCAGGGTCTCAGAGTCTCAGGGTCTCAGTCTCTCAGTGTCTCAGTCTCTCAGTGTCTCAGTCTCTCAGTCTCTTAGTCTCTCACTGTCTCAGTGTCTCAGTGTCTCAGTGCCTCAGTGTCTCAGGGTTTCAGTGTCTCAGGGTCTCAGTCTCTCAGTCTCTCAGTCTCTCAGTGTCTCAGTGTCTCAGTGTCTCAGGTTTTCAGTGTCTCAGGGTCTCAGTGTCTCAGTGTCTCAGGGTCTCAGGGTCTCAGTGTCTCAGTGTCTCAGGGTCTCAGGGTCTCAGTCTCTCAGTCCCTTAGTCTCTCAGACTCTCAGTCTCTCAGTGTCACAGTGTCTCAGGTTCTCAGTGTCTCAGGGTCTCAGTGTCTCAGGGTCTCAGGGTCTCAGGGTCTCAGTGTCTCAGGGTCTCAGGGCCTTAGTCCCTCATGCCCTCAGTCTCTCAGTCTCTCTGGGTCTCTTGGTCTCAGTCTCTCAGTGTCTCAGAGTCTCAGTGTCTCAGTGTATCAGTGTCTCAGGGTCTCAGGGTCTCAGTGTCTCAGGGTCTCAGGGTCTCAGTCTCTCAGTGTCTCAGTGTCTCAGGGTCTCAGTGTCTCAGTGTCACAGGGTCTCAGGGTCTCAGAGTCTCAGAGTCTCAGGGTGTCAGTTTCTCAGTCTCTCAGTCTCTCAGTCTCTCAGGGTCTCAGTGTCTCAGTTTCTCAGAGTCTCAGTGTCCCAGTGTCTCAGTCTCTCAGTCTCTCAGTGTATCAGTCTCTCAGTCTCTCAGTGTCTCAGTGTCTCAGGGTCTCAGTGTCTCAGTGTCTCTCTGTCTCAGTGTCTCAGGGCCTCAGTTTCTCAGGATTTGAGTGTCTCAGTCTCTCAAACTCTCAGTCTCTCAGTCGCTCAGTTTCTCAGTCTCTCAGTCTCTCACTGTATCAGACACTCAGTCTCCAGAGTCTCAGTGTCTCAGGGTCTCAGTGTCTCAGGGTCTCTGGGTCTGTGGGACTCTGGGTCTCAGTCTCTCAGTCTCTCAGTCTCTCAGTGTCTCAGGGTCTCAGTCTCTCAGTGTCTCAGTGTCTCAGGATCTCAGGATCTCAGTGTCTCAGGATCTCAGTGTCTTAGCGTCTTAGGGTCTCAGGGTTTCAGTCTCTCAGTTTCTCAGGGTCTCAGTGACTCAGTGTCTCAGTGTCTCAGTGTCTCAGTGTCTCAGCGTCTTAGCGTCTCAGGGTTTCAGTCTCTCAGTTTCTCAGGGTCTCAGTGACTCAGAGTCTCAGTGTCTCAGGGTCTCAGGGCCTTAGTTTCTCAGGCCCTCAGTCTCTCAGTGTCTCAGTCTTTTGGTGTCTCAGTGTATCAGGGTCTCTGGGTCTCAGTCTCTCAGTCTCTCAGTGTCTCAGTGTCTCAGTGTCTCAGTGTCTCAGGGTCTCAGGGTCTCAGTGTCTCAGGGTCTCAGTCTCTCAGTGTCTCAGACTCTCAGTGTCTCAGTCTCTCAGTCTCTCAGTGTATCAGTCTCTCATTCTCTCAGTGTCTCAGTGTCTCAGTGTCTCAGGTCTCAGTGTCTCAGTGTCTCAGTGCCTCAGGGTCTCAAGGTCTTAGGATCTCAGGGTCTCAGAGTCTCAGGGTCTCAGTCTCTCAGTGTCTCAGTCTCTCAGTCTCTCAGTCTCTCAGTCTCTCAGTCTCTCACTGTCTCAGTGTCTCAGTGTCTCAGTGCCTCAGGGTCTCAGGGTTTCAGTGTCTCAGGGTCTCAGGGTCTCAGTCTCTCAGTCTCTCAGTGTCTCAGTGTCTCAGGTTCTCAGTGTCTCAGGGTCTCAGTGTCTCAGTGTCTCAGGGTCTCAGGGTCTCAGTCTCTCAGTCCCTTAGTCTCTCAGACTCTCAGTCTCTTAGTGTCTCAGTGTCTCAGTTCTCAGTGTCTCAGGGTCTCAGTGTCTCAGTGTCTCAGGGTCTCAGGGTCTCAGGGTCTCAGTGTCTCAGGGTCTCAGGGCCTTAGTCTCTCATGCCCTCAATCTCTCAGTCTCTCTGGGTCTCTGGGTCTCAGTCTCTCAGTGTCTCAGAGTCTCAGTGTCTCAGTGTATCATTGTCTCAGGGTCTCAGTGTCTCAGTGTCTCAGGGTCTCAGGGTCTCAGTCTCTCAGTCCCTTAGTCTCTCAGACTCTCAGTCTCTCAGTGTCTCAGTGTCTCAGGTTCTCAGTGTCTCAGGGTCTCAGTGTCTCAGTGTCTCAGGGTCTCAGGGTCTCAGTGTCTCAGGGTCTCAGTCTCTCAGTGTCTCAGACTCTCAGTGTCTCAGTCTCTCAGTCTCTCAGTGTATCAGTCTCTCATTCTCTCAGTGTCTCAGTGTCTCAGTGTCTCAGGGTCTCAGTGTCTCAGTGTCTCAGTGCCTCAGGGTCTCAAGGTCTTAGGATCTCAGGGTCTCAGAGTCTCAGGGTCTCAGTCTCTCAGTGTCTCAGTCTCTCAGTCTCTCAGTCTCTCAGTCTCTCAGTCTCTCACTGTCTCAGTGTCTCAGTGTCTCAGTGCCTCAGGGTCTCAGGGTTTCAGTGTCTCAGGGTCTCAGGGTCTCAGTCTCTCAGTCTCTCAGTGTCTCAGTGTCTCAGGTTCTCAGTGTCTCAGGGTCTCAGTGTCTCAGTGTCTCAGGGTCTCAGGGTCTCAGTCTCTCAGTCCCTTAGTCTCTCAGACTCTCAGTCTCTTAGTGTCTCAGTGTCTCAGGTTCTCAGTGTCTCAGGGTCTCAGTGTCTCAGTGTCTCAGGGTCTCAGGGTCTCAGGGTCTCAGTGTCTCAGGGTCTCAGGGCCTTAGTCTCTCATGCCCTCAATCTCTCAGTCTCTCTGGGTCTCTGGGTCTCAGTCTCTCAGTGTCTCAGAGTCTCAGTGTCTCAGTGTATCATTGTCTCAGGGTCTCAGTGTCTCAGTGTCTCAGGGTCTCAGGGTCTCAGTCTCTCAGTCCCTTAGTCTCTCAGACTCTCAGTCTCTCAGTGTCTCAGTGTCTCAGGTTCTCAGTGTCTCAGGGTCTCAGTGTCTCAGGGTCTCAGGGTCTCAGGGTCTCAGGGTCTCAGGGTCTCAGTGTCTCAGAGTCTCAGGGCCTTATTCTCTCAGTCACTCAGTCTCTCAGTGTCTCGTCTCTCGGTGTCTCAGTGTATCAGGGTCTCTGGGGTCTAAGTCTCTCAGTGTCTCAGTGTCTCAGTGTCTCAGGGTCTCAGTGTCTCAGTGCCTCAGGGTCTCAATGTCTTAGGGTCTCAGGGTCTCAGAGTCTCAGGGTCTCAGTCTCTCAGTGTCTCAGTCTCTCAGTGTCTCAGTCTCTCAGTGTATCAGTCTCTCAGTCTCTCAGTGTCTCAGTGTCTCAGTGTCTCAGGGTCTCAGTGTCTCATTGTCTCAGTGCCTCAGGATTTCAAGGTCCTAGGGTCTCAGGGTCTCAGAGTCTCAGGGTCTCAGTCTCTCAGTGTCTCAGTCTCTCAGTGTCTCAGTCTCTCAGTCTCTTAGTCTCTCACTGTCTCAGTGTCTCAGTGTCTCAGTGCCTCAGTGTCTCAGGGTTTCAGTGTCTCAGGGTCTCAGTCTCTCAGTCTCTCAGTCTCTCAGTGTCTCAGTGTCTCAGTGTCTCAGGTTTTCAGTGTCTCAGGGTCTCAGTGTCTCAGTGTCTCAGGGTCTCAGGGTCTCAGTGTCTCAGTGTCTCAGGGTCTCAGGGTCTCAGTCTCTCAGTCCCTTAGTCTCTCAGACTCTCAGTCTCTCAGTGTCACAGTGTCTCAGGTTCTCAGTGTCTCAGGGTCTCAGTGTCTCAGGGTCTCAGGGTCTCAGGGTCTCAGGGTCTCAGTGTCTCAGGGTCTCAGGGCCTTAGTCCCTCATGCCCTCAGTCTCTCAGTCTCTCTGGGTCTCTTGGTCTCAGTCTCTCAGTGTCTCAGAGTCTCAGTGTCTCAGTGTATCAGTGTCTCAGGGTCTCAGGGTCTCAGTGTCTCAGGGTCTCAGGGTCTCAGTCTCTCAGTGTCTCAGTGTCTCAGGGTCTCAGTGTCTCAGTGTCACAGGGTCTCAGGGTCTCAGAGTCTCAGAGTCTCAGGGTGTCAGTTTCTCAGTCTCTCAGTCTCTCAGTCTCTCAGGGTCTCAGTGTCTCAGTTTCTCAGAGTCTCAGTGTCCCAGTGTCTCAGTCTCTCAGTCTCTCAGTGTATCAGTCTCTCAGTCTCTCAGTGTCTCAGTGTCTCAGGGTCTCAGTGTCTCAGTGTCTCTCTGTCTCAGTGTCTCAGGGCCTCAGTTTCTCAGGATTTGAGTGTCTCAGTCTCTCAAACTCTCAGTCTCTCAGTCGCTCAGTTTCTCAGTCTCTCAGTCTCTCACTGTATCAGACACTCAGTCTCCCAGAGTCTCAGTGTCTCAGGGTCTCAGTGTCTCAGGGTCTCTGGGTCTGTGGGACTCTGGGTCTCAGTCTCTCAGTCTCTCAGTCTCTCAGTGTCTCAGGGTCTCAGTCTCTCAGTGTCTCAGTGTCTCAGGATCTCAGGATCTCAGTGTCTCAGGATCTCAGTGTCTTAGCGTCTTAGGGTCTCAGGGTTTCAGTCTCTCAGTTTCTCAGGGTCTCAGTGACTCAGTGTCTCAGTGTCTCAGTGTCTCAGTGTCTCAGCGTCTTAGCGTCTCAGGGTTTCAGTCTCTCAGTTTCTCAGGGTCTCAGTGACTCAGAGTCTCAGTGTCTCAGGGTCTCAGGGCCTTAGTTTCTCAGGCCCTCAGTCTCTCAGTGTCTCAGTCTTTTGGTGTCTCAGTGTATCAGGGTCTCTGGGTCTCAGTCTCTCAGTCTCTCAGTGTCTCAGTGTCTCAGTGTCTCAGTGTCTCAGGGTCTCAGGGTCTCAGTGTCTCAGGGTCTCAGTCTCTCAGTGTCTCAGACTCTCAGTGTCTCAGTCTCTCAGTCTCTCAGTGTATCAGTCTCTCATTCTCTCAGTGTCTCAGTGTCTCAGTGTCTCAGGGTCTCAGTGTCTCAGTGTCTCAGTGCCTCAGGGTCTCAAGGTCTTAGGATCTCAGGGTCTCAGAGTCTCAGGGTCTCAGTCTCTCAGTGTCTCAGTCTCTCAGTCTCTCAGTCTCTCAGTCTCTCAGTCTCTCACTGTCTCAGTGTCTCAGTGTCTCAGTGCCTCAGGGTCTCAGGGTTTCAGTGTCTCAGGGTCTCAGGGTCTCAGTCTCTCAGTCTCTCAGTGTCTCAGTGTCTCAGGTTCTCAGTGTCTCAGGGTCTCAGTGTCTCAGTGTCTCAGGGTCTCAGGGTCTCAGTCTCTCAGTCCCTTAGTCTCTCAGACTCTCAGTCTCTTAGTGTCTCAGTGTCTCAGGTTCTCAGTGTCTCAGGGTCTCAGTGTCTCAGTGTCTCAGGGTCTCAGGGTCTCAGGGTCTCAGTGTCTCAGGGTCTCAGGGCCTTAGTCTCTCATGCCCTCAATCTCTCAGTCTCTCTGGGTCTCTGGGTCTCAGTCTCTCAGTGTCTCAGAGTCTCAGTGTCTCAGTGTATCATTGTCTCAGGGTCTCAGTGTCTCAGTGTCTCAGGGTCTCAGGGTCTCAGTCTCTCAGTCCCTTAGTCTCTCAGACTCTCAGTCTCTCAGTGTCTCAGTGTCTCAGGTTCTCAGTGTCTCAGGGTCTCAGTGTCTCAGTGTCTCAGGGTCTCAGGGTCTCAGGGTCTCAGTGTCTCAGGGTCTCAGGGCCTTAGTCTCTCATGCCCTCAGTATCTCAGTCTCTCTGGGTCTCTGGGTCTCAGTCTCTCAGTGTCTCACAGTCTCTGTGTCTCAGTGTATCAGTGTCTCAGGGTCTCTGGGTCTCAGGGTCTCAGTGTCTCAGGGTCTCAGGGTCTCAGGGTCTCAGTCTCTCAGTGTCTCAGGGTCTCAGTGTCTCAGTGTCACAGGGTCTCAGGGTCTCAGGGTCTCAGAGTCTCAGGGTGTCAGTTTCTCAGTGTCTCAGTCTCTCAGTCTCTCAGGGTCTCAGTGTCTCAGTTTCTCAGGGTCTCAGTGTCCTAGTGTCTCAGTCTCTCAGTGTATCAGTCTCTCAGTTTCTCAGTGTCTCAGTGTCTCAGTGTCTCAGGGTCTCAGTGTCTCAGTGTCTCTCTGTCTCAGTGTCTCAGGGCCTCAGTTTCTCAGGGTCTCAGTGTCTCAGTCTCTCAAACTCTCAGTCTCTCAGTCTCTCAGTCGCTCAGTTTCTCAGTCTCTCAGTCTCTCATTGTATCAGACACTCAGTCTCCCAGCGTCTCAGTGTCTCAGTGTCTCAGGGTCTCAGTGTCTCAGGGTCTCAGTGTCTCAGGGTCTCTGGGTCTGTGGGACTCTGGGTCTCAGTCTCTCAGTCTCTCAGTGTCTCAGGGTCTCAGTCTCTCAGTGTCTCAGTGTCTCAGGATCTCAGGATCTCAGAGTCTCAGTGTCTCAGTGTCTCAGCGTCTTAGCGTCTCAGGGTTTCAGTCTCTCAGTTTCTCAGGGTCTCAGTGACTCAGAGTCTCAGTGTCTCAGGGTCTCAGGGCCTTAGTTTCTCAGGCCCTCAGTCTCTCAGTGTCTCAGTCTTTTGGTGTCTCAGTGTATCAGGGTCTCTGGGTCTCAGTCTCTCAGTCTCTCAGTGTCTCAGTGTCTCAGTGTCTCAGTGTCTCAGGGTCTCAGGGTCTCAGTGTCTCAGGGTCTCAGTCTCTCAGTGTCTCAGACTCTCAGTGTCTCAGTCTCTCAGTCTCTCAGTGTATCAGTCTCTCATTCTCTCAGTGTCTCAGTGTCTCAGTGTCTCAGGGTCTCAGTGTCTCAGTGTCTCAGTGCCTCAGGGTCTCAAGGTCTTAGGATCTCAGGGTCTCAGAGTCTCAGGGTCTCAGTCTCTCAGTGTCTCAGTCTCTCAGTCTCTCAGTCTCTCAGTCTCTCAGTCTCTCACTGTCTCAGTGTCTCAGTGTCTCAGTGCCTCAGGGTCTCAGGGTTTCAGTGTCTCAGGGTCTCAGGGTCTCAGTCTCTCAGTCTCTCAGTGTCTCAGTGTCTCAGGTTCTCAGTGTCTCAGGGTCTCAGTGTCTCAGTGTCTCAGGGTCTCAGGGTCTCAGTCTCTCAGTCCCTTAGTCTCTCAGACTCTCAGTCTCTTAGTGTCTCAGTGTCTCAGGTTCTCAGTGTCTCAGGGTCTCAGTGTCTCAGTGTCTCAGGGTCTCAGGGTCTCAGGGTCTCAGTGTCTCAGGGTCTCAGGGCCTTAGTCTCTCATGCCCTCAATCTCTCAGTCTCTCTGGGTCTCTGGGTCTCAGTCTCTCAGTGTCTCAGAGTCTCAGTGTCTCAGTGTATCATTGTCTCAGGGTCTCAGTGTCTCAGTGTCTCAGGGTCTCAGGGTCTCAGTCTCTCAGTCCCTTAGTCTCTCAGACTCTCAGTCTCTCAGTGTCTCAGTGTCTCAGGTTCTCAGTGTCTCAGGGTCTCAGTGTCTCAGTGTCTCAGGGTCTCAGGGTCTCAGGGTCTCAGTGTCTCAGGGTCTCAGGGCCTTAGTCTCTCATGCCCTCAGTATCTCAGTCTCTCTGGGTCTCTGGGTCTCAGTCTCTCAGTGTCTCACAGTCTCTGTGTCTCAGTGTATCAGTGTCTCAGGGTCTCTGGGTCTCAGGGTCTCAGTGTTTCAGGGTCTCAGGGTCTCAGGGTCTCAGTCTCTCAGTGTCTCAGGGTCTCAGTGTCTCAGTGTCACAGGGTCTCAGGGTCTCAGGGTCTCAGAGTCTCAGGGTGTCAGTTTCTCAGTGTCTCAGTCTCTCAGTCTCTCAGGGTCTCAGTGTCTCAGTTTCTCAGGGTCTCAGTGTCCTAGTGTCTCAGTCTCTCAGTGTATCAGTCTCTCAGTTTCTCAGTGTCTCAGTGTCTCAGTGTCTCAGGGTCTCAGTGTCTCAGTGTCTCTCTGTCTCAGTGTCTCAGGGCCTCAGTTTCTCAGGGTCTCAGTGTCTCAGTCTCTCAAACTCTCAGTCTCTCAGTCTCTCAGTCGCTCAGTTTCTCAGTCTCTCAGTCTCTCATTGTATCAGACACTCAGTCTCCCAGCGTCTCAGTGTCTCAGTGTCTCAGGGTCTCAGTGTCTCAGGGTCTCAGTGTCTCAGGGTCTCTGGGTCTGTGGGACTCTGGGTCTCAGTCTCTCAGTCTCTCAGTGTCTCAGGGTCTCAGTCTCTCAGTGTCTCAGTGTCTCAGGATCTCAGGATCTCAGAGTCTCAGGGTCTCAGTGTCTCAGCGTCTTAGGGTCTCAGGGTTTCAGTCTCTCTGTTTCTCAGGGTCTCAGTGACTCAGTGTCTCAGTGTCTCAGTGTCTCAGCGTCTTAGGGTCTCAGGGTTTCAGTCTCTCAGTTTCTCAGGGTCTCAGTGACTCAGTGTCTCAGGGTCTCAGGGCCTTAGTTTCTCAGGTCCTCAGTCTCTCAGTGTCTCAGTCTCTCGGTGTCTCAGTGTATCAGGGTCTCTGGGTCTCAGTGTCTCAGTCTCTCAGTGTCTCAGTCTTTTGGTGTCTCAGTGTATCAGGGTCTCTGGGTCTCAGTCTCTCAGTGTCTCAGTGTCTCAGTGTCTCAGTGTCTGAGGGTCTCAGGGTCTCAGTGTCTCAGGGTCTCAGTCTCTCAGTGTCTCAGACTCTCAGTGTCTCAGTCTCTCAGTCTCTCAGTGTATCAGTCTCTCAGTCTCTCAGTGTCTCAGTGTCTCAGTGTCTCAGGGTCTCAGTGTCTCAGTGTCTCAGTGCCTCAGGGTCTCAAGGTCTTAGGATCTCAGGGTCTCAGAGTCTCAGGGTCTCAGTCTCTCAGTGTCTCAGTCTCTCAGTCTCTCAGTCTCTCAGTCTCTCAGTCTCTCACTGTCTCAGTGTCTCAGTGTCTCAGTGCCTCAGGGTCTCAGGGTTTCAGTGTCTCAGGGTCTCAGGGTCTCAGTCTCTCAGTCTCTCAGTGTCTCAGTGTCTCAGGTTCTCAGTGTCTCAGGGTCTCAGTGTCTCAGTGTCTCAGGGTCTCAGTCTCTCAGTCCCTTAGTCTCTCAGACTCTCAGTCTCTCAGTGTCTCAGTGTCTCAGGTTCTCAGTGTCTCAGGGTCTCAGTGTCTCAGTGTCTCAGGGTCTCAGGGTCTCAGGGTCTCAGTGTCTCAGGGTCTCAGGGCCTTAGTCTCTCATGCCCTCAATCTCTCAGTCTCTCTGGGTCTCTGGGTCTCAGTCTCTCAGTGTCTCAGAGTCTCAGTGTCTCAGTGTATCATTGTCTCAGGGTCTCAGTGTCTCAGTGTCTCAGGGTCTCAGGGTCTCAGTCTCTCAGTCCCTTAGTCTCTCAGACTCTCAGTCTCTCAGTGTCTCAGTGTCTCAGGTTCTCAGTGTCTCAGGGTCTCAGTGTCTCAGTGTCTCAGGGTCTCAGGGTCTCAGGGTCTCAGGGTCTCAGTGTCTCAGGGTCTCAGGGCCTTAGTCTCTCATGCCCTCAGTATCTCAGTCTCTCTGGGTCTCTGGGTCTCAGTCTCTCAGTGTCTCACAGTCTCTGTGTCTCAGTGTATCAGTGTCTCAGGGTCTCTGGGTCTCAGGGTCTCAGTGTCTCAGGGTCTCAGGGTCTCAGGGTCTCAGTCTCTCAGTGTCTCAGGGTCTCAGTGCCTCAGTGTCACAGGGTCTCAGGGTCTCAGGGTCTCAGAGTCTCAGGGTGTCAGTTTCTCAGTGTCTCAGTCTCTCAGTCTCTCAGGGTCTCAGTGTCTCAGTTTCTCAGGGTCTCAGTGTCCTAGTGTCTCAGTCTCTCAGTGTATCAGTCTCTCAGTTTCTCAGTGTCTCAGTGTCTCAGTGTCTCAGGGTCTCAGTGTCTCAGTGTCTCAGTGTCTCAGGGCCTCAGTTTCTCAGGGTCTCAGTGTCTCAGTCTCTCAAACTCTCAGTCTCTCAGTCTCTCAGTCGCTCAGTTTCTCAGTCTCTCAGTCTCTCATTGTATCAGACACTCAGTCTCCCAGCGTCTCAGTGTCTCAGTGTCTCAGGGTCTCAGTGTCTCAGGGTCTCAGTGTCTCAGGGTCTCTGGGTCTGTGGGACTCTGGGTCTCAGTCTCTCAGTCTCTCAGTGTCTCAGGGTCTCAGTCTCTCAGTGTCTCAGTGTCTCAGGATCTCAGGATCTCAGGATCTCAGAGTCTCAGGGTCTCAGTGTCTCAGCGTCTTAGGGTCTCAGGGTTTCAGTCTCTCTGTTTCTCAGGGTCTTAGTGACTCAGTGTCTCAGTGTCTCAGTGTCTCAGCGTCTTAGGGTCTCAGGGTTTCAGTCTCTCAGTTTCTCGGGGTCTCAGTGACTCAGTGTCTCAGTGTCTCAGGGTCTCAGGGCCTTAGTTTCTCAGGTCCTCAGTCTCTCAGTGTCTCAGTCTCTCGGTGTCTCAGTGTATCAGGGTCTCTGGGTCTCAGTGTCTCAGTCTCTCAGTGTCTCAGTCTTTTGGTGTCTCAGTGTATCAGGGTCTCTGGGTCTCAGTCTCTCAGTCTCTCAGTGTCTCAGTGTCTCAGTGTCTCAGGGTCTCAGGGTCTCAGGGCCTTAGTTTCTCAGTCTCTCAGTGTCTCAGACTCTCAGTGTCTCAGTCTCTCAGTCTCTCAGTGTATCAGTCTCTCAGTCTCTCAGTGTCTCAGTGTCTCAGTGTCTCAGGGTCTCAGTGTCTCAGTGTCTCAGTGCCTCAGGGTCTCAAGGTCTTAGGATCTCAGGGTATCAGAGTCTCAGGGTCTCAGTCTCTCAGTGTCTCAGTCTCTCAGTCTCTCAGTCTCTCAGTCTCTCACTGTCTCAGTGTCTCAGTGTCTCAGTGCCTCAGGGTCTCAGGGTTTCAGTGTCTCAGGGTCTCAGGGTCTCAGTCTCTCAGTCTCTCAGTGTCTCAGTGTCTCAGGTTCTCAGTGTCTCAGGGTCTCAGTGTCTCAGTGTCTCAGTGTCTCAGGGTCTCAGGGTCTCAGTCTCTCAGTCCCTTAGTCTCTCAGACTCTCAGTCTCTCAGTGTCTCAGTGTCTCAGGTTCTCAGTGTCTCAGGGTCTCAGTGTCTCAGTGTCTCAGGGTCTCAGGGTCTCAGGGTCTCAGTGTCTCAGGGTCTCAGGGCCTTAGTCTCTCATGCCCTCAATCTCTCAGTCTCTCTGGGTCTCAGTCTCTCAGTGTCTCAGAGTCTCAGTGTCTCAGTGTATCATTGTCTCAGGGTCTCAGTGTCTCAGGGTCTCAGGGTCTCAGTCTCTCAGTCCCTTAGTCTCTCAGACTCTCAGTCTCTCAGTGTCTCAGTGTCTCAGGTTCTCAGTGTCTCAGGGTCTCAGTGTCTCAGTGTCTCAGGGTCTCAGGGTCTCAGGGTCTCAGTGTCTCAGTGTCTCAGGGTCTCAGGGCCTTAGTCTCTCATGCCCTCAGTATCTCAGTCTCTCTGGGTCTCTGGGACTCAGTCTCTCAGTGTCTCACAGTCTCTGTGTCTCAGTGTATCAGTGTCTCAGGGTCTCTGGGTCTCAGGGTCTCAGTGTCTCAGGGTCTCAGGGTCTCAGTCTCTCAGTGTCTCAGGGTCTCAGTGTCTCAGTGTCACAGGGTCTCAGGGTCTCAGGGTCTCAGAGTCTCAGGGTGTCAGTTTCTCAGTGTCTCAGTCTCTCAGTTTCTCAGGGTCTCAGTGTCCTAGTGTCTCAGTCTCTCAGTGTATCAGTCTCTCAGTTTCTCAGTGTCTCAGTGTCTCAGTGTCTCAGGGTCTCAGTGTCTCAGTGTCTCTCTGTCTCAGTGTCTCAGGGCCTCAGTTTCTCAGGGTCTCAGTGTCTCAGTCTCTCAAACTCTCAGTCTCTCAGTCTCTCAGTCGCTCAGTTTCTCAGTCTCTCAGTCTCTCATTGTATCAGACACTCAGTCTCCCAGCGTCTCAGTGTCTCAGTGTCTCAGGGTCTCAGTGTCTCAGGGTCTCAGTGTCTCAGGGTCTCTGGGTCTGTGGGACTCTGGGTCTCAGTCTCTCAGTCTCTCAGTGTCTCAGGGTCTCAGTCTCTCAGTGTCTCAGTGTCTCAGGATCTCAGGATCTCAGGATCTCAGAGTCTCAGGGTCTCAGTGTCTCAGCGTCTTAGGGTCTCAGGGTTTCAGTCTCTCTGTTTCTCAGGGTCTCAGTGACTCAGTGTCTCAGTGTCTCAGTGTCTCAGCGTCTTAGGGTCTCAGGGTTTCAGTCTCTCAGTTTCTCAGGGTCTCAGTCTCTCAGTGTCTCAGTGTCTCAGGATCTCAGGATCTCAGGATCTCAGAGTCTCAGGGTCTCAGTGTCTCAGCGTCTTAGGGTCTCAGGGTTTCAGTCTCTCTGTTTCTCAGGGTCTCAGTGACTCAGTGTCTCAGTGTCTCAGTGTCTCAGCGTCTTAGGGTCTCAGGGTTTCAGTCTCTCAGTTTCTCAGGGTCTCAGTGACTCAGTGTCTCAGTGTCTCAGGGTCTCAGGGCCTTAGTTTCTCAGGTCCTCAGTCTCTCAGTGTCTCAGTCTCTCGGTGTCTCAGTGTATCAGGGTCTCTGGGTCTCAGTGTCTCAGTCTCTCAGTGTCTCAGTGTCTCAGTGTCTCATGGTCTCAGTGTCTCAGTGTCTCAGTGCCTCAGGGTCTCAATGTCTTAGGGTCTCAGAGTCTCAGGGTCTCAGTCTCTCAGTGTCTCAGTCTCTCAGTGTCTCAGTCTCTCAGTTTCTCAGTGTATCAGTCTCTCAGTCTCTCAGTGTCTCAGTGTCTCAGTGTCTCAGGGTCTCAGTGTCTCAGTGTCTCAGTGCTTCAGGGTCTCAAGGTCTTAGGGTCTCAGGGTCTCAGAGTCTCAGGGTCTCAGTCTCTCAGTGTCTCAGTCTCTCAGTGTCTCAGTCTCTCTGTCTCTCAGTCTCTCACTGTCTCAGTGTCTCAGTGTCTCAGTGCCTCAGGGTCTCAGGGTCTCAGTGTCTCAGGGTCTCAGGGCCTTAGTCTCTCATGCCCTCAGTCTCTCAGTCTCTCTGGGTCTCTGGGTCTCAGTCTCTCAGTGTCTCAGTGTCTCAGTGTATCAGTGTCTCATTGTCTCAGGGTCTCAGTGTCTCAGGGTCTCAGGGTCTCAGGGTCTCAGTCTCTCAGTGTCTCAGGGTCTCAGTGTCTCAGTGTCACAGGGTCTCAGGGTCTCAGAGTCTCAGGGTGTCAGTTTCTCAGTGTCTCAGTCTCTCAGTCTCTCAGGGTCTCAGTGTCTCAGTTTCTCAGGGTCTCAGTGTCCCAGTGTCTCAGTCTCTCAGTCTCTCAGTGTATCAGTCTCTCAGTCTCTCAGTGTCTCAGTGTCTCAGGGTCTCAGTGTCTCAGTGTCTCTCTGTCTCAGTGTCTCAGGGCCTCAGTTTCTAAGGGTCTCAGTGTCTCAGTCTCTCAAACTCTCAGTCTCTCAGTCTCTCAGTCGCTCAGTTTCTCAGTCTCTCAGTCTCTCATTGTATCAGACACTCAGTCTCCCAGCGTCTCAGTGTCTCAGTGTCTCAGGGTCTCAGTGTCTCAGGGTCTCAGTGTCTCAGGGTCTCGGGGTCTGTGGGACTCTGGGTCTCAGTCTCTCTGTCTCTCAGTGTCTCATTGCAGTTGTAAATGCACCTAGTGCAGTTGTAAATGCACCTAGTTTGGGGGCGTTTAAAAGATCTGTGGATAGGTTTATGGATGAAAAGGGATTGGTTTAGGCTAGTGGGTCATTGTTTTGTAACTGGTCGGCGCAACATCGTGGGCCGAAGGGCCTGTTCTGCGCTGTAATGTTCTATGTTCTATGTTGTTCAGGGTCTCAGTCTCTCAGTGTCTCAGTGTCTCAGCGTCTTAGGGTCTCAGGGTTTCAGTCTCTCAGTTTCTCAGGGTCTCAGTGACTCAGTGTCTCAGTGTCTCAGGGTCTCAGGGCCTTAGTTTCTCAGGCCCTCAGTCTCTCAGTCTCTCAGGGTCTCTGGGCCTCAGTCTCTTAGTCTCTCAGTCTCTGAGTCTCTCAGTCTCTCAGTGTCTCGGTGTCTCAGGCTCTCTGGGTCTCTGGGTCTCAGTCTCTCAGTCTCTCACTGTCTCAGGATCTCAGTGTCTCAGGGTCTCAAGGTCTCAGTGTCTCAGTGTCTCAGTGTCTCAGTGCCTCAGGGTCTCAAGGTCTTAGGGTCTCAGGGTCTCAGAGTCTCAGGGTCTCAGTCTCTCAGCGTTTCTATCCCTCAGTCTCTCAGACTCTCAGTCTCTCATACTCTCAGGGTCTCAGTGTCTCAGTGTCTCATTGTCTCAGTCTCTCAGGGTATCAGTGCCTCAGTCTCTCAGTCTCTGAGTCGCTCAGTCTCTCAGTCTCAGTCTCTCAGTGTCTCAGTGTCTCAGTGTCTCAGTGTCTCAGGGTCTCAGTCTCTCAGTCTCTCAGTCTCTCAGGGTCTCAGTGTCTCAGTGTCTCATTGTCTCAGTCTCTCAGGGTATCAGTGCCTCAGTCTCTCAGTCTCTGAGTCGCTCAGTCTCTCAGTCTCAGTCTCTCAGTGTCTCAGTGTCTCAGTCTCTCAGTGTCTCAGGGTCTCCGTGTCTCAGTGTCTCGGGGTCATAGGGTCTCAGAGTCTTAGGGTCTCAGTCTCTGAGTGTCTCAGTCTCTCAGTCTCTCAGTCTCTCAGTGTCTCTGTCTCAGTCTCTCGGTCTCTCAGTCTCTGAGTCGCTCAGTCTCTCAGTGTATCAGTCGCTCAGTCTCTCAGTGTCTCAGTGTCTCAGATCTCAGTGTCTCAGGGTCTCAGGGCCTCAGTGTCTCAGTGTCTCAGTGTCTCAGGGTCTCAGTGTCTCAGTGTCTCAGGCTCTCATGGTCTTAGTCTCTCAGTCTCTCAGTGTCTTATTGTCTCAGGGTCTCAGTGTCTCAGGGTCTCAGTGTCTCAGTGTCTCAATGTCTCTGTGTTTCAGGGTCTCAGTGTCTCAGGGTCTCAGGGTCTCAGGGCCTTAGTTTCTCAGGCCCTCAGTCTCTCAGTGTCTCAGTCTCTCGGTGTCTCAGTGTATCAGGGTCTCAGGGTCTCAGTCTCTCAGTGTCTCAGACTCTCAGTGTCTCAGTCCCTCAGTCTCTCAGTGTATCAGTCTCTCAGTCTCTCAGGGTCTCAGGGTCTCAGAGTCTCAGGGTCTCAGTCTCTCAGTGTCTCAGTCTCTCAGTATCTCAGTCTGTCAGTCTCTCACTGTCTCAGTGTCTCAGTGTCTCAGTGCCTCAGGGTCTCAGGGTTTCAGTGTCTCAGTGTCTCAGGGTCTCAGGGTCTCAGTCTCTCAGTCTCTCAGTGTCTCAGTGTCTCAGTGTCTCAGTGTCTCAGGTTCTCAGTGTCTCAGGGTCTCAGTGTCTCAGTGTCTCAGGGTCTCAGGGTCTCAGTGTCTCAGTGTCTCAGGGTCTCAGGGTCTCAGTCTCTCAGTCCCTTAGTCTCTCAGACTCTCAGTCTCTCAGTGTCTCAGTGTCTCAGGTTCTCAGGGTCTCAGGGTCTCAGGGTCTCAGGGTCTCAGTGTCTCAGTGTCTCAGGGTCTCAGGGTCTCAGGGTCTCAGGGTCTCAGTGTCTCAGGGTCTCTGGGTCTCAGTCTCTCAGTGTCTCAGAGTCTCAGTGTCTCAGTGTATCAGTGTCTCAGGGTCTCAGGGTCTCAGTGTCTAAGTGTCTCAGGGTCTCAGGGTCTCAGTCTCTCAGTCCCTTAGACTCTCAGACTCTCAGTCTCACAGTGTCTCAGTGTCTCAGGTTCTCAGTGTCTCAGGGTCTCAGTGTCTAAGTGTCTCAGGGTCTCAGGGTCTCAGGGTCTCAGGGTCTCAGTGTCTCAGGGTCACAGGGCCTTAGTCTCTCATGCCCTCAGTCTCTCAGTCTCTCTGGGTCTCTGGGTCTCAGTCTCTCAGTGTCTCAGAGTCTCAGTGTCTCAGTGTATCAGTGTCTCAGGGTCTCAGGGTTTCAGAGTCTCAGTGTCTCAGTCTCTCAGTGTCTCAGTCTCTCAGTCTCTCACTGTCTCAGTGTCTCAGTGTCTCACTGCCTCAGGGTCTCAGTCTCTCAGTGTCTCAGTGTCTCAGGTTCTCAGTGTCTCAGGGTCTCAGTGTCTCAGTGTCTCAGGGTCTCAGGGTCTCAGTGTCTCAGTGTCTCAGGGTCTCAGGGTCTCAGTCTCTCAGTCCCTTAGTCTCTCAGACTCTCAGTCTCTCAGTGTCTCAGTGTCTCAGGTTCTCAGTGTCTCAGGGTCTCAGTGTCTCAGTGTCTCAGGGTCTCAGGGTCTCAGGGTCTCAGTGTCTCAGGGTATCTGGGTCTCAGTCTCTCAGTGTCTCAGAGTCTCAGTGTCTCAGTGTATCAGTGTCTCAGGGTCTCAGGGTCTCAGTGTCTCAGTGTCTCAGGGTCTCAGGGTCTCAGTCTCTCAGTTCCTTAGTCTCTCAGACTCTCAGTCTCACATTGTCTCAGTGTCTCAGGTTCTCAGTGTCTCAAGGTCTCAGTGTCTCAGTGTCTCAGTGTCTCAGGGTCTCAGGGTCTTATTCTCTCAGTCACTCAGTATCTCAGTGTCTCAGTCTCTCGGTGTCTCAGTGTCTCAGGGTCTCTGGGTCTCAGTCTCTCAGTCTCTCAGTGTCTCAGTGTCTTAGGGTCTCAGTGTCTCAGTGTCTCAGTGCCTCAGGGTCTCAAGGTCTTAGGGTCTCAGGGTCTCAGAGTCTCAGGGTCTCAGTCTCTCAGTGTCTCAGTCTCTCAGTCTCTCAGTGTCTCAGAGTCTCAGAGTCTCAGAGTCTCAGTCTCTCAGTGTCTCAGTGTCTCAGGGTCTCAGGATCTCAGAGTCTCAGGGTCTCATTATCTCAGTGTCTCTGGGTCTCAGTGTCTCAGTGTCTCAGAGTCTCAGAGTCTCAGAGTCTCAGAGTCTCAGTCTCTCAGTGTCGCAGTGTCTCAGGGTCTCAGGATCTCAGAGTCTCAGTGTCTCAGTGTCTCAGTGTCTCAGTGTCTCAGTGTCTCAGTGTCTCAGTGTCTCAGTGCCTCAGGGTCTCAGGGTTTCAGTTTCTCAGGGTCTCAGGGTCTCAGTCTCTCAGTCCCTTAGTCTCTCAGTCTCTCAGTCTCTCAGTGTCTCAGTGTCTCAGGTTCTCAGTGTCTCAGGGTCTCAGTGTCTCAGTGTCTCAGGGTCTCAGGGTCTCAGAGTCTCAGTGTTTGAGGGTCTCAGGGCCTTAGTCTCTCATGCCCTCAGTCTCTCAGTCTCTCTGGGTCTCTGGGTCTCAGTCTCTCAGTGTCTCAGAGTCTCAGTGTCTCAGTGTCTCAGTGCCTCAGGGTCTCAGGGTTTCAGTTTCTCAGGGTCTCAGGGTCTCAGTCTCTCAGTCCCTTAGTCTCTCAGTCTCTCAGTCTCTCAGTGTCTCAGTGTCTCAGGTTCTCAGTGTCTCAGGGTCTCAGTGTCTCAGTGTCTCAGGGTCTCAGGGTCTCAGAGTCTCAGTGTTTGAGGGTCTCAGGGCCTTAGTCTCTCATGCCCTCAGTCTCTCAGTCTCTCTGGGTCTCAGTGTCTCAGTGTCTCAGAGTATCAGTGTCTCAGGGTCTCAGGGTCTCAGAGTCTCAGTGTCTCAGGGTCTCAGGGTCTCAGTCTCTCAGTGTCTCAGGGTCTCAGTGTCTCAGTGTCACAGGGTCTCAGGGTCTCAGAGTCTCAGGGTGTCAGTTTCTCAGTGTCTCAGGGTCTCACTGTCTCAGTGTCTCAGGGCCTCAGTGTCTCATGGTCTCAGGGTCTCAGTCTCTCAGTGTCTCAGGGTCTCACTGTCTCAGTGTCTCAGGGCCTCAGTGTCTCAGTGTCTCAGTGTCTCAGTCTCTCATGCTCTCAGTCTCTCAGTCGCTCAGTTTCTCAGTCTCTCAGTCTCTCATTGTATCAGACACTCAGTCTCCCAGCGTCTCAGTGTCTCAGTGTCTCAGGGTCTCAGTGTCTCAGGGTCTCAGTGTCTCAGGGTCTCTGGGACTCTGGGTCTCAGTCTCTCAGTCTCTCAGTGTCTCGGGTCTCAGTCTCTCAGTGCCTCAGTGTCTCAGGGTCTCAGGATCTCAGAGTCTCAGGGCCTCAGTGTATCAGCGTCTTAGGGTCTCAGGGTTTCATTCTCTCAGTTTCTCAGGGTCTCAGTGACTCAGTGTCTCAGTGTCGCAGTGTCTCAGCGTCTTAGGGTCTCAGGGTTTCAGTCTCTCCGTTTCTCAGGGTCTCAGTGACTCAGTGTCTCAGTGTCTCAGTGTCTTAGCGTCTTAGGGTCTCAGGGTTTCAGTCTCTCAGTTTCTCAGGGTCTCAGTGACTCAGTGTCTCAGTGTCTCCGGGTCTCAGGCGCTTAGTCTCTCAGGCCCTCAGTCTCTCAGTCTCTCAGGGTCTCTGGGTCACTGGGTCTCTGGGTCTCAGTCTCTTAGTCTCTCAGTCTCTCAGTGTCTCGGTGTCTCAGGCTCTCTGGGTCACTGGGTCTCAGTCGCTCAGTCTCTCACTGTCTCAGGATCTCAGGGTCTCAGGGTCTCAGGGTCTCAGGGTCTCAGTGTCTCAGTGTCTCATTGTCTCAGGGTCTCAGTGTCTCAGGGTCTCAGGGTCTCAGGGTCTCAGGGTCTTATTCTCTCAGTCACTCAGTCTCTCAGTGTCTCAGTCTCTCGGTGTCTCAGTGTCTCAGGCTCTCTGGGTCTCAGTCTCTCAGTGTCTCAGTCTCTCGGTGTCTCAGGATCTCTGGGTCTCAGTCTCTCAGAATCTCATTGTCTCAGTGTCTCAGGGTCTCAGTGTCTCAGGGTCTCAGGGTCTCAGGGTCTTATTCTCTCAGTCACACACTCTCTCAGTGTCTCAGTCTCTCGGTGTCTCAGTGTCTCAGGGTCTCTGGGTCTCAGTCTCTCAGTCTCTCAGTCTCTCAGTGTCTCAGTGTCTCAGGGTCTCAGTGTCTCAGTGCCTCAGGGTCTGAAGGTCTTAGGGTCTTAGGGTCTCAGAGTCTCAGGGTCTCAGTCTCTCAGCGTTTCAATCCCTCAGTCTCTCAGACTCTCAATCTCTCATACTCTCAGGGTCTCAGTGTCTCAGTGCCTCAGTGTCTCAGTCTCTCAGGGTATCAGTGCCTCAATATCTCAGTCTCTCAGTGTCTCAGTGTCTCAGGGTCTCAGTGTCTCAGTCTCTCAGTCTCTCAGGGTCTCAGTGTCTCAATGTCTCAGTCTCTCAGTGTCTCAGGGTCTCTGTGTCTCAGTGTCTCGTGGTCATAGGGTCTCACTCTCAGGGTCTCAGTCTCTGAGTGTCTCAGTCTCTCAGTGTCTCAGTCTCTCAGTCTCTCAGTGTCTCAGTGTCTCAGTCTCTCGGTCTCTCAGTCTCTGAGTCGCTCAGTCTCTCAGTCTCTCAGTGTATCAGTCGCTCAGTGTCTCAGTGTCTCAGGGTCTCAGGGCCTCAGTGTCTCAGTGTCTCAGGGTCTCAGGGTCTCAGTGTCTCAGGCTCTCAGGGTCTTAGTCTCTCAGTCTCTCAGGGTCTCAGTGTCTCAGGGTCTCAGTGTCTCAGTGTCTCAGTGTTTCAGGGTCTCAGTGTCTCAGGGTCTCAGTGTCTCAGTGCCTCAGGGACTCAGGGTTTCAGTGTCTCAGGGTCTCAGGGTCTCAGTCCCTCAGTCTCTTAGTCTCTCAGGCTCTCAGTCTCTCAGTATCTCAGTGTCTCAGGTTCTCAGTGTCTCAGGGTCTCAGTGTCTCAGTGTCTCAGGGTCTCAGGGTCTCAGTCTCTCAGACCCTTAGTCTCTCAGTCTCTCAGTGTCTCAGTGTCTCAGGTTCTCAGTGTCTCAGGGTCTCAGTGTCTCAGTGTCTCAGTGTCTCAGGTTCTCAGTGTCTCAGGGTCTCAGTGTCTCAGTGTCTCAGTGTCTCAGGGTCTCAGGGTCTCAGGGTCTCAGTGTCTCAGTGTCTCAGTGTATCAGTGTCTCAGTGTCTCAGGGTCTCAGGGTCTCAGTGTCTCAGTGTCTCAGGGTCTCAGGGTGTCAGTCTCTCAGTGTCTCAGTGTTTCAGGGTCTCAGGGTCTCAGTGTCTCAGTGTCTCATGGTCTCAGTGTCTCAATGTCACAGCGTCTCAGGGTCTCAGGGTCTCAGAGTCTCAGGGTGTCAGTTTCTCAGTGTCTCAGTCTCACAGACTCTCAGGGTCTCAGTGTCTCAGTTTCTCAGGGTCTCAGTGTCCCAGTGTCTCAGTCTCTCAGTCTCCCAGTGTCTCAGGTTCTCAGTGTCTCAGTCTCTCAAACTCTCAGTCTCTCAGTCGCTCAGTTTCTCAGTCTCTCAGTCTCTCATTGTATCAGACTCTCAGTCTCCCAGCGTCTCAGGGTCTCAGTGTCTCAGGGTCTCAGTCTCTCAGGGTTTCTGTGTCTCTGGGTCTCTGGGTCTCAGTCTCTCAGTCTCTCAGTGTCTCAGGGTCTCAGTCTCTCAGTGTCTCAGGGTCTCAGGATCTCAGAGTCTCAGTGTCTCAGTGTCTCAGCGTCTTAGGGTCTCAGGGTTTCAGTCTCTCAGTTTCTCAGGGTCTCAGTGACTCAGGGTCTCAGTGTCTCAGTGTCTCAGTGTCTCAGCGTCTTAGGGTCTCAGGGTTTCAGTCTCTCAGTTTCTCAGGGACTCAGTGACTCAGTGTCTCAGTGTCTCAGGGTCTCAGCGCCTTAGTCTCTCAGGCCCTCAGTCTCTCAGTCTCTCAGGGTCTCTGGGTCACTGGGTGTCTGTGTCACAGTCTCTTAGTCTCTCAGTCTCTCAGTCTCTCAGTGTCTCGGTGTCTCAGGCTCTCTGGGTCTCTGGGTCTCAGTCTCTCAGTCTCTCACTGTCTCAGGATCTCAGGGTCTCAGGGTCTCAGGGTCTTATTCTCTCAGTCACTCAGTCTCTCAGTGTCTCAGTCTCTCGGTGTCTCAGTGTCTCAGGGTCTCTGGGTCTCAGTCTCTCAGTCTATCAGTGTCTCAGTGTCTCAGGGTCCTAGTGTCTCAGGGTCTCAGGGTCTCAGGGTCTTATTCTCTCAGTCACTCAGTCTCTCAGTGTCTCAGTCTCTTGGTGTCTCAGTGTCTCAGGGTCTCTGGGTCTCAGTCTCTCAGTCTCTCAGTGTCTCAGTGTCTCAGGGTCTCAGTGTCTCAGGGTCTCAGGGTCTCAGGGTCTTATTCTCTCAGTGTCTCAGTCTCGCGGTGTTTCAGTGTCTCAGGGTCTCTGGGTCTCAGTCTCTCAGCGTTTCAATCCCTCAGTCTCTCAGACTCTCAGTCTCTCAGACTCTCAGTCTCTCATACTCTCAGTGTCTCAGGGTCTCTGGGTCTCAGTCTCTCAGTCTCTCAGTGTCTCAGTGTCTCAGGGTCTCAGTGTCTCAGAGTCTCAGGGCCTTATTCTCTCAGTCACTCAGTCTCTCAGTGTCTCGTCTCTCAGTGTCTCAGTATCTCAGTGTCTCAGTGTCTCAGTGCCTCAGGGTCTGAAGGTCTTAGGGTCTCAGGGTCTCAGAGTCTCAGGGTCTCAGTCTCTCAGCGTTTCAATCCCTCAGTCTCTCAGACTCTCAGTCTCTCAGACTCTCAGTCTCTCATACTCTCAGTGTCTCAGGGTCTCTGGGTCTCAGTCTCTCAGTCTCTCAGTGTCTCAGTGTCTCAGGGTCTCAGTGTCTCAGAGTCTCAGGGCCTTATTCTCTCAGTCACTCAGTCTCTCAGTGTCTCGTCTCTCGGTGTCTCAGTGTATCAGGGTCTCTGGGTCTCAGTCTCTCAGTCTCTCAGTCTCTCAGTCTCTCAGTGTCTCAGTGTCTCAGTGTCTCAGGGTCTCAGTGTCTCAGTGTCTCAGTGCCTCAGGGTCTCAATGTCTTAGGGTCTCAGGGTCTCAGAGTCTCAGGGTCTCAGTCTCTCAGTGTCTCAGTCTCTCAGTGTCTCAGTCTCTCAGTGTATCAGTCTCTCAGTCTCTCAGTGTCTCAGTGTCTCAGTGTCTCAGGGTCTCAGTGTCTCAGTGTCTCAGTGCCTCAGGGTCTCAAGGTCCTAGGGTCTCAGGGTCTCAGAGTCTCAGGCTCTCAGTCTCTCAGTGTCTCAGTGTCTCAGTCTCTCAGTGTCTCAGTCTCTCAGTGTCTCAGTCTCTCAGTCTCTCAGTCTCTCAGTCTCTCACTGTCTCAGTATCTCAGTGTCTCAGTGCCTCAGTGTCTCAGGGTTTCAGTGTCTCAGGGTCTCAGGGTCTCAGTCTCTCAGTCTCTCAGTCTCTCAGTGTCTCAGTGTCTCAGGTTCTCAGTGTCTCAGGGTCTCAGTGTCTCAGTGTCTCAGGGTCTCAGGGTCTCAGTGTCTCAGTGTCTCAGGGTCTCAGGGTCTCAGTCTCTCAGTCCCTTAGTCTCTCAGACTCTCAGTCTCTCAGTGTCACAGTGTCTCAGGTTCTCAGTGTCTCAGGGTCTCAGTGTCTCAGGGTCTCAGGGTCTCAGGGTCTCAGTGTCTCAGGGTCTCAGGGCCTTAGTCTCTCATGCCCTCAGTCTCTCAGTCTCTCTGGGTCTCTTGGTCTCAGTCTCTCAGTGTCTCAGAGTCTCAGTGTCTCAGTGTATCAGTGTCTCAGGGTCTCAGGGTCTCAGTGTCTCAGGGTCTCAGGGTCTCAGTCTCTCAGTGTCTCAGTGTCTCAGGGTCTCAGTGTCTCAGTGTCACAGGGTCTCAGGGTCTCAGAGTCTCAGAGTCTCAGGGTGTCAGTTTCTCAGTCTCTCAGTCTCTCAGTCTCTCAGGGTCTCAGTGTCTCAGTTTCTCAGGGTCTCAGTGTCCCAGTGTCTCAGTCTCTCAGTCTCTCAGTGTATCAGTCTCTCAGTCTCTCAGTGTCTCAGTGTCTCAGGGTCTCAGTGTCTCAGTGTCTCTCTGTCTCAGTGTCTCAGGGCCTCAGTTTCTCAGGATTTGAGTGTCTCAGTCTCTCAAACTCTCAGTCTCTCAGTCGCTCAGTTTCTCAGTCTCTCAGTCTCTCACTGTATCAGACACTCAGTCTCCCAGAGTCTCAGTGTCTCAGGGTCTCAGTGTCTCAGGGTCTCAGTGTCTCAGGGTCTCTGGGTCTGTGGGACTCTGGGTCTCAGTCTCTCAGTGTCTCAGGGTCTCAGTCTCTCAGTGTCTCAGTGTCTCAGGATCTCAGGATCTCAGTGTCTCAGGGTCTCAGTGTCTTAGCGTCTTAGGGTCTCAGGGTTTCAGTCTCTCAGTTTCTCAGGGTCTCAGTGACTCAGTGTCTCAGTGTCTCAGTGTCTCAGCGTCTTAGCGTCTCAGGGTTTCAGTCTCTCAGTTTCTCAGGGTCTCAGTGACTCAGTGTCTCAGTGTCTCAGGGTCTCAGGGCCTTAGTTTCTCAGGCCCTCAGTCTCTCAGTGTCTCAGTCGTTTGGTGTCTCAGTGTATCAGGGTCTCTGGGTCTCAGTCTCTCAGTCTCTCAGTGTCTCAGTGTCTCAGTGTCTCAGTGTCTCAGGGTCTCAGGGTCTCAGTGTCTCAGGGTCTCAGTCTCTCAGTGTCTCAGACTCTCAGTGTCTCAGTCTCTCAGTCTCTCAGTGTATCAGTCTCTCAGTCTCTCAGTGTCTCAGTGTCTCAGTGTCTCAGGGTCTCAGTGTCTCAGTGTCTCAGTGCCTCAGGGTCTCAAGGTCTTAGGATCTCAGGGTCTCAGAGTCTCAGGGTCTCAGTCTCTCAGTGTCTCAGTCTCTCAGTCTCTCAGTCTCTCAGTCTCTCAGTCTCTCACTGTCTCAGTGTCTCAGTGTCTCAGTGCCTCAGGGTCTCAGGGTTTCAGTGTCTCAGGGTCTCAGGGTCTCAGTCTCTCAGTCTCTCAGTGTCTCAGTGTCTCAGGTTCTCAGTGTCTCAGGGTCTCAGTGTCTCAGTGTCTCAGGGTCTCAGGGTCTCAGTCTCTCAGTCCCTTAGTCTCTCAGACTCTCAGTCTCTCAGTGTCTCAGTGTCTCAGGTTCTCAGTGTCTCAGGGTCTCAGTGTCTCAGTGTCTCAGTGTCTCAGGGTCTCAGGGTCTCAGGGTCTCAGTGTCTCAGGGTCTCAGGGCCTTAGTCTCTCATGCCCTCAATCTCTCAGTCTCTCTGGGTCTCTGGGTCTCAGTCTCTCAGTGTCTCAGAGTCTCAGTGTCTCAGTGTATCATTGTCTCAGGGTCTCAGTGTCTCAGTGTCTCAGGGTCTCAGGGTCTCAGTCTCTCAGTCCCTTAGTCTCTCAGACTCTCAGACTCTCAGTGTCTCAGTGTCTCAAGTTCTCAGTGTCTCAGGGTCTCAGTGTCTCAGTGTCTCAGGGTCTCAGGGTCTCAGGGTCTCAGGGTCTCAGTGTCTCAGGGTCTCAGGGCCTTAGTCTCTCATGCCCTCAGTATCTCAGTCTCTCTGGGTCTCTGGGTCTCAGTCTCTCAGTGTCTCACAGTCTCTGTGTCTCAGTGTATCAGTGTCTCAGGGTCTCTGGGTCTCAGGGTCTCAGTGTCTCAGGGTCTCAGGGTCTCAGGGTCTCAGTCTCTCAGTGTCTCAGGGTCTCAGTGTCTCAGTGTCACAGGGTCTCAGGGTCTCAGGGTCTCAGAGTCTCAGGGTGTCAGTTTCTCAGTGTCTCAGTCTCTCAGTCTCTCAGGGTCTCAGTGTCTCAGTTTCTCAGGGTCTCAGTGTCCTAGTGTCTCAGTCTCTCAGTGTATCAGTCTCTCAGTTTCTCAGTGTCTCAGTGTCTCAGTGTCTCAGGGTCTCAGTGTCTCAGTGTCTCTCTGTCTCAGTGTCTCAGGGCCTCAGTTTCTCAGGGTCTCAGTGTCTCAGTCTCTCAAACTCTCAGTCTCTCAGTCTCTCAGTCGCTCAGTTTCTCAGTCTCTCAGTCTCTCATTGTATCAGACACTCAGTCTCCCAGCGTCTCAGTGTCTCAGTGTCTCAGGGTCTCAGTGTCTCAGGGTCTCAGTGTCTCAGGGTCTCTGGGTCTGTGGGACTCTGGGTCTCAGTCTCTCAGTCTCTCAGTGTCTCAGGGTCTCAGTCTCTCAGTGTCTCAGTGTCTCAGGATCTCAGGATCTCAGAGTCTCAGGGTCTCAGTGTCTCAGCGTCTTAGGGTCTCAGGGTTTCAGTCTCTCTGTTTCTCAGGGTCTCAGTGACTCAGTGTCTCAGTGTCTCAGTGTCTCAGCGTCTTAGGGTCTCAGGGTTTCAGTCTCTCAGTTTCTCAGGGTCTCAGTGACTCAGTGTCTCAGTGTCTCAGGGTCTCAGGGCCTTAGTTTCTCAGGTCCTCAGTCTCTCAGTGTCTCAGTCTCTCGGTGTCTCAGTGTATCAGGGTCTCTGGGTCTCAGTGTCTCAGTCTCTCAGTGTCTCAGTCTTTTGGTGTCTCAGTGTATCAGGGTCTCTGGGTCTCAGTCTCTCAGTGTCTCAGTGTCTCAGTGTCTCAGTGTCTCAGTGTCTCAGGGTCTCAGTGTCTCAGGGTCTCAGTCTCTCAGTGTCTCAGACTCTCAGTGTCTCAGTCTCTCAGTCTCTCAGTGTATCAGTCTCTCAGTCTCTCAGTGTCTCAGTGTCTCAGTGTCTCAGGGTCTCAGTGTCTCAGTGTCTCAGTGCCTCAGGGTCTCAAGGTCTTAGGATCTCAGGGTCTCAGAGTCTCAGTCTCTCAGTGTCTCAGTCTCTCAGTCTCTCAGTCTCTCAGTCTCTCAGTCTCTCACTGTCTCAGTGTCTCAGTGTCTCAGTGCCTCAGGGTCTCAGGGTTTCAGTGTCTCAGGGTCTCAGGGTCTCAGTCTCTCAGTCTCTCAGTGTCTCAGTGTCTCAGGTTCTCAGTGTCTCAGGGTCTCAGTGTCTCAGTGTCTCAGGGTCTCAGGGTCTCAGTCTCTCAGTCCCTTAGTCTCTCAGACTCTCAGTCTCTCAGTGTCTCAGTGTCTCAGGTTCTCAGTGTCTCAGGGTCTCAGTGTCTCAGTGTCTCAGGGTCTCAGGGTCTCAGGGTCTCAGTGTCTCAGGGTCTCAGGGCCTTAGTCTCTCATGCCCTCAATCTCTCAGTCTCTCTGGGTCTCTGGGTCTCAGTCTCTCAGTGTCTCAGAGTCTCAGTGTCTCAGTGTATCATTGTCTCAGGGTCTCAGTGTCTCAGTGTCTCAGGGTCTCAGGGTCTCAGTCTCTCAGTCCCTTAGTCTCTCAGACTCTCAGTCTCTCAGTGTCTCAGTGTCTCAGGTTCTCAGTGTCTCAGGGTCTCAGTGTCTCAGTGTCTCATGGTCTCAGGGTCTCAGGGTCTCAGGGTCTCAGTGTCTCAGGGTCTCAGGGCCTTAGTCTCTCATGCCCTCAGTATCTCAGTCTCTCTGGGTCTCTGGGTCTCAGTCTCTCAGTGTCTCACAGTCTCTGTGTCTCAGTGTATCAGTGTCTCAGGGTCTCTGGGTCTCAGGGTCTCAGTGTCTCAGGGTCTCAGGGTCTCAGGGTCTCAGTCTCTCAGTGTCTCAGGGTCTCAGTGTCTCAGTGTCACAGGGTCTCAGGGTCTCAGGGTCTCAGAGTCTCAGGGTGTCAGTTTCTCAGTGTCTCAGTCTCTCAGTCTCTCAGGGTCTCAGTGTCTCAGTTTCTCAGGGTCTCAGTGTCCTAGTGTCTCAGTCTCTCAGTGTATCAGTCTCTCAGTTTCTCAGTGTCTCAGTGTCTCAGTGTCTCAGGGTCTCAGTGTCTCAGTGTCTCTCTGTCTCAGTGTCTCAGGGCCTCAGTTTCTCAGGGTCTCAGTGTCTCAGTCTCTCAAACTCTCAGTCTCTCAGTCTCTCAGTCGCTCAGTTTCTCAGTCTCTCAGTCTCTCATTGTATCAGACACTCAGTCTCCCAGCGTCTCAGTGTCTCAGTGTCTCAGGGTCTCAGTGTCTCAGGGTCTCAGTGTCTCAGGGTCTCTGGGTCTGTGGGACTCTGGGTCTCAGTCTCTCAGTCTCTCAGTGTCTCAGGGTCTCAGTCTCTCAGTGTCTCAGTGTCTCAGGATCTCAGGATCTCAGGATCTCAGAGTCTCAGGGTCTCAGTGTCTCAGCGTCTTAGGGTCTCAGGGTTTCAGTCTCTCTGTTTCTCAGGGTCTCAGTGACTCAGTGTCTCAGTGTCTCAGTGTCTCAGCGTCTTAGGGTCTCAGGGTTTCAGTCTCTCATTTTCTCAGGGTCTCAGTGACTCAGTGTCTCAGTGTCTCAGGGTCTCAGGGCCTTAGTTTCTCAGGTCCTCAGTCTCTCAGTGTCTCAGTCTCTCGGTGTCTCAGTGTATCAGGGTCTCTGGGTCTCAGTGTCTCAGTCTCTCAGTGTCTCAGTGTCTCAGTGTCTCATGGTCTCAGTGTCTCAGTGTCTCAGTGCCTCAGGGTCTCAATGTCTTAGGGTCTCAGAGTCTCAGGGTCTCAGTCTCTCAGTGTCTCAGTCTCTCAGTGTCTCAGTCTCTCAGTCTCTCAGTGTATCAGTCTCTCAGTCTCTCAGTGTCTCAGTGTCTCAGTGTCTCAGGGTCTCAGTGTCTCAGTGTCTCAGTGCTTCAGGGTCTCAAGGTCTTAGGGTCTCAGGGTCTCAGAGTCTCAGGGTCTCAGTCTCTCAGTGTCTCAGTCTCTCAGTGTCTCAGTGTCTCAGTCTCTCTGTCTCTCAGTCTCTCACTGTCTCAGTGCCTCAGGGTCTCAGGGTCTCAGTGTCTCAGGGTCTCAGGGCCTTAGTCTCTCATGCCCTCAGTCTCTCAGTCTCTCTGGGTCTCTGGGTCTCAGTCTCTCAGTGTCTCAGTGTCTCAGTGTATCAGTGTCTCATTGTCTCAGGGTCTCAGTGTCTCAGGGTCTCAGGGTCTCAGGGTCTCAGTCTCTCAGTGTCTCAGGGTCTCAGTGTCTCAGTGTCACAGGGTCTCAGGGTCTCAGAGTCTCAGGGTGTCAGTTTCTCAGTGTCTCAGTCTCTCAGTCTCTCAGGGTCTCAGTGTCTCAGTTTCTCAGGGTCTCAGTGTCCCAGTGTCTCAGTCTCTCAGTCTCTCAGTGTATCAGTCTCTCAGTCTCTCAGTGTCTCAGTGTCTCAGGGTCTCAGTGTCTCAGTGTCTCTCTGTCTCAGTGTCTCAGGGCCTCAGTTTCTAAGGGTCTCAGTGTCTCAGTCTCTCAAACTCTCAGTCTCTCAGTCTCTCAGTCGCTCAGTTTCTCAGTCTCTCAGTCTCTCATTGTATCAGACACTCAGTCTCCCAGCGTCTCAGTGTCTCAGTGTCTCAGGGTCTCAGTGTCTCAGGGTCTCAGTGTCTCAGGGTCTCGGGGTCTGTGGGACTCTGGGTCTCAGTCTCTCTGTCTCTCAGTGTCTCATTGCAGTTGTAAATGCACCTAGTGCAGTTGTAAATGCACCTAGTTTGGGGGCGTTTAAAAGATCTGTGGATAGGTTTATGGATGAAAAGGGATTGGTTTAGGCTAGTGGGTCATTGTTTTGTAACTGGTCGGCGCAACATCGTGGGCCGAAGGGCCTGTTCTGCGCTGTAATGTTCTATGTTCTATGTTGTTCAGGGTCTCAGTCTCTCAGTGTCTCAGTGTCTCAGCGTCTTAGGGTCTCAGGGTTTCAGTCTCTCAGTTTCTCAGGGTCTCAGTGACTCAGTGTCTCAGTGTCTCAGGGTCTCAGGGCCTTAGTTTCTCAGGCCCTCAGTCTCTCAGTCTCTCAGGGTCTCTGGGCCTCAGTCTCTTAGTCTCTCAGTCTCTGAGTCTCTCAGTCTCTCAGTGTCTCGGTGTCTCAGGCTCTCTGGGTCTCTGGGTCTCAGTCTCTCAGCCTCTCACTGTCTCAGGATCTCAGTGTCTCAGGGTCTCAGGGTCTCAGTGTCTCAGTGTCTCAGTGTCTCAGTGCCTCAGGGTCTCAAGGTCTTAGGGTCTCAGGGTCTCAGAGTCTCAGGGTCTCAGTCTCTCAGCGTTTCTATCCCTCAGTCTCTCAGACTCTCAGTCTCTCATACTCTCAGGGTCTCAGTGTCTCAGTGTCTCATTGTCTCAGTCTCTCAGGGTATCAGTGCCTCAGTCTCTCAGTCTCTGAGTCGCTCAGTCTCTCAGTCTCAGTGTCTCAGTGTCTCAGTGTCTCAGTGTCTCAGGGTCTCAGTCTCTCAGTCTCTCAGTCTCTCAGGGTCTCAGTGTCCCAATGTCTCAGTCTCTCAGTGTCTCAGGGTCTCCGTGTCTCAGTGTCTCGGGGTCATAGGGTCTCAGAGTCTTAGGGTCTCAGTCTCTGAGTGTCTCAGTCTCTCAGTCTCTCAGTCTCTCAGTGTCTCTGTCTCAGTCTCTCGGTCTCTCAGTCTCTGAGTCGCTCAGTCTCTCAGTGTATCAGTCGCTCAGTCTCTCAGTGTCTCAGTGTCTCAGATCTCAGTGTCTCAGGGTCTCAGGGCCTCAGTGTCTCAGTGTCTCAGGGTCTCAGTGTCTCAGTGTCTCAGGCTCTCATGGTCTTAGTCTCTCAGTCTCTCAGTGTCTTATTGTCTCAGGGTCTCAGTGTCTCAGGGTCTCAGTGTCTCAGTGTCTCAATGTCTCAGTGTTACAGGGTCTCAGTGTCTCAGGGTCTCAGGGTCTCAGGGCCTTAGTTTCTCAGGCCCTCAGTGTCTCAGTGTCTCAGTCTCTCGGTGTCTCAGTGTATCAGGGTCTCAGGGTCTCAGTCTCTCAGTGTCTCAGACTCTCAGTGTCTCAGTCCCTCAGTCTCTCAGTGTATCAGTCTCTCAGTCTCTCAGGGTCTCAGGGTCTCAGAGTCTCAGGGTCTCAGTCTCTCAGTGTCTCAGTCTCTCAGTATCTCAGTCTGTCAGTCTCTCACTGTCTCAGTGTCTCAGTGTCTCAGTGCCTCAGGGTCTCAGGGTTTCAGTGTCTCAGTGTCTCAGGGTCTCAGGGTCTCAGTCTCTCAGTCTCTCAGTCTCTCAGTGTCTCAGTGTCTCAGTGTCTCAGTGTCTCAGGTTCTCAGTGTCTCAGGGTCTCAGTGTCTCAGTGTCTCAGGGTCTCAGGGTCTCAGTGTCTCAGTGTCTCAGGGTCTCAGGGTCTCAGTCTCTCAGTCCCTTAGTCTCTCAGACTCTCAGTCTCTCAGTGTCTCAGTGTCTCAGGTTCTCAGGGTCTCAGGGTCTCAGGGTCTCAGGGTCTCAGTGTCTCAGTGTCTCAGGGTCTCAGGGTCTCAGGGTCTCAGTGTCTCAGGGTCTCTGGGTCTCAGTCTCTCAGTGTCTCAGAGTCTCAGTGTATCAGTGTCTCAGGGTCTCAGGGTCTCAGTGTCTAAGTGTCTCAGGGTCTCAGGGTCTCAGTCTCTCAGTCCCTTAGTCTCTCAGACTCTCAGTCTCACAGTGTCTCAGTGTCTCAGGTTCTCAGTGTCTCAGGGTCTCAGTGTCTCAGTGTCTCAGGGTCTCAGGGTCTCAGGGTCTCAGGGTCTCAGTGTCTCAGGGTCTCAGGGCCTTAGTCTCTCATGCCCTCAGTCTCTCAGTCTCTCTGGGTCTCTGGGTCTCAGTCTCTCAGTGTCTCAGAGTCTCAGTGTCTCAGTGTATCAGTGTCTCAGGGTCTCAGGGTTTCAGAGTCTCAGTGTCTCAGTCTCTCAGTGTCTCAGTCTCTCAGTCTCTCACTGTCTCAGTGTCTCAGTGTCTCACTGCCTCAGGGTCTCAGTCTCTCAGTGTCTCAGTGTCTCAGGTTCTCAGTGTCTCAGGGTCTCAGTGTCTCAGTGTCTCAGGGTCTCAGGGTCTCAGTGTCTCAGTGTCTCAGGCTCTCATGGTCTTAGTCTCTCAGTCTCTCAGTGTCTTATTGTCTCAGGGTCTCAGTGTCTCAGGGTCTCAGTGTCTCAGTGTCTCAATGTCTCAGTGTTACAGGGTCTCAGTGTCTCAGGGTCTCAGGGTCTCAGGGCCTTAGTTTCTCAGGCCCTCAGTGTCTCAGTGTCTCAGTCTCTCGGTGTCTCAGTGTATCAGGGTCTCAGGGTCTCAGTCTCTCAGTGTCTCAGACTCTCAGTGTCTCAGTCCCTCAGTCTCTCAGTGTATCAGTCTCTCAGTCTCTCAGGGTCTCAGGGTCTCAGAGTCTCAGGGTCTCAGGGTCTCAGTCTCTCAGTGTCTCAGTCTCTCAGTATCTCAGTCTGTCAGTCTCTCACTGTCTCAGTGTCTCAGTGTCTCAGTGCCTCAGGGTCTCAGGGTTTCAGTGTCTCAGTGTCTCAGGGTCTCAGGGTCTCAGTCTCTCAGTCTCTCAGTCTCTCAGTGTCTCAGTGTCTCAGTGTCTCAGTGTCTCAGGTTCTCAGTGTCTCAGGGTCTCAGTGTCTCAGTGTCTCAGGGTCTCAGGGTCTCAGTGTCTCAGTGTCTCAGGGTCTCAGGGTCTCAGTCTCTCAGTCCCTTAGTCTCTCAGACTCTCAGTCTCTCAGTGTCTCAGTGTCTCAGGTTCTCAGGGTCTCAGGGTCTCAGGGTCTCAGGGTCTCAGTGTCTCAGTGTCTCAGGGTCTCAGGGTCTCAGGGTCTCAGGGTCTCAGTGTCTCAGGTTTCTCTGGGTCTCAGTCTCTCAGTGTCTCAGAGTCTCAGTGTCTCAGTGTATCAGTGTCTCAGGGTCTCAGGGTCTCAGTGTCTAAGTGTCTCAGGGTCTCAGGGTCTCAGTCTCTCAGTCCCTTAGTCTCTCAGACTCTCAGTCTCACAGTGTCTCAGTGTCTCAGGTTCTCAGTGTCTCAGGGTCTCAGTGTCTCAGTGTCTCAGGGTCTCAGGGTCTCAGGGTCTCAGGGTCTCAGTGTCTCAGGGTCTCAGGGCCTTAGTCTCTCATGCCCTCAGTCTCTCAGTCTCTCTGGGTCTCTGGGTCTCAGTCTCTCAGTGTCTCAGAGTCTCAGTGTCTCAGTGTATCAGTGTCTCAGGGTCTCAGGGTTTCAGAGTCTCAGTGTCTCAGTCTCTCAGTGTCTCAGTCTCTCAGTCTCTCACTGTCTCAGTGTCTCAGTGTCTCACTGCCTCAGGGTCTCAGTCTCTCAGTGTCTCAGTGTCTCAGGTTCTCAGTGTCTCAGGGTCTCAGTGTCTCAGTGTCTCAGGGTCTCAGGGTCTCAGTGTCTCAGGGTCTCAGGGTCTCAGTCTCTCAGTCCCTTAGTCTCTCAGACTCTCAGTCTCTCAGTGTCTCAGTGTCTCAGGTTCTCAGTGTCTCAGGGTCTCAGTGTCTCAGTGTCTCAGGGTCTCAGGGTCTCAGGGTCTCAGGGTCTCAGTGTCTCAGGGTATCTGGGTCTCAGTCTCTCAGTGTCTCAGAGTCTCAGTGTCTCAGTGTATCAGTGTCTCAGGGTCTCAGGGTCTCAGTGTCTCAGTGTCTCAGGGTCTCAGGGTCTCAGTCTCTCAGTCCCTTAGTCTCTCAGACTCTCAGTCTCACATTGTCTCAGTGTCTCAGGTTCTCAGTGTCTCAAGGTCTCAGTGTCTCAGTGTCTCAGGGTCTCAGTGTCTCAGGGCCTCAGGGTCTCAGTGTCTCAGGGTCTCAGGGCCTTAGTCTCTCATGCCCTCAGTCTCTCAGTCTCTCTGGGTCTCTGGGTCTCAGTCTCTCAGTGTTTCAGAGTCTCAGTGTCTCAGTGTATCAGTGTCTCAGGGTCTCAGGGTCTCAGTGTCTCAGGGTCTCAGGGTCTCAGGGTCTCAGTCTCTCAGTGTCTTAGTGTCTCAGGGTCTCAGTGTCTCAGTGTCACAGGGTCTCAGGGTCTCAGGGTCTCAGAGTCTCAGGGTGTCAGTTTCTCAGTGTCTCAGTGTCTCAGGGTCTCAGTGTCTCAGTGTCTCTCTGTCTCAGTGTCTCAGGGCCTCAGTTTCTCAGGGTCTCAGTGTCTCAGTCTCTCAAACTCTCAGTCTCTCAGTCTCTCAGTCGCTCAGTTTCTCAGTCTCTCAGTCTCTCATTGTATCAGACACTCAGCATCTCCCAGCGTCTCAGTGTCTCAGTGTCTCAGGGTCTCAGTGTCTCAGGGTCTCAGTGTCTCAGGGTCTCTGGGTCTGTGGGACTCTGGGTCTCAGTCTCTCAGTCTCTCAGTGTCTCAGGGTCTCAGTCTCTCAGTGTCTCAGTGTCTCAGGATCTCAGGATCTCAGAGTCTCAGGGTCTCAGTGTCTCAGCGTCTTAGGGTCTCAGGGTTTCAGTCTCTCAGTTTCTCAGGGTCTCAGTGTCTCAGTGTCTCAGTGTCTCAGTGTCTCAGCGTCTTAGGGTCTCAGGGTTTCAGTCTCTCATTTTCTCAGGGTCTCAGTGACTCAGTGTCTCAGTGTCTCAGGGTCTCTGGGCCTTAGTTTCTCAGGCCCTCAGTCTCTCAGTGTCTCAGTCTCTCGGTGTCTCAGTGTATCAGGGTCTCTGGGTCTCAGTCTCTCAGTCTCTCAGTGTCTCAGTGTCTCAGTGTCTCAGGGTCTCAGTGTCTCAGTGTCTCAGTGCCTCAGGGTCTCAATGTCTTAGGGTCTCAGGGTCTCAGATTCTCAGGGTCTCAGTCTCTCAGTGTCTCAGTCTCTCAGTGTCTCAGTCTCTCAGTCTCTCAGTGTATCAGTCTCTCAGTCTCTCAGTGTCTCAGTGTCTCAGTGTCTCAGGGTCTCAGTGTCTCAGTGTCTCAGTGCTTCAGGGTCTCAAGGTCTTAGGGTCTCAGGGTCTCAGAGTCTCAGGGTCTCAGGGTCTCAGTCTCTCAGTGTCTCAGTCTCTCAGTGTCTCAGTCTCTCAGTCTCTCACTGTCTCTGTGTCTCAGTGTCTCAGTGCCTCAGGGTCTCAGGGTTTCAGTGTCTCAGGGTCTCAGGGTCTCAGTCTCTCAGTCTCTCAGTCTCTCAGTGTCTCAGTGTCTCAGGTTTTCAGTGTCTCAGGGTCTCAGTGTCTCAGTGTCTCAGGGTTTCAGGGTCTCAGGGTCTCAGTCTCTCAGTCCCTTAGTCTCTCAGACTCTCAGTCTCTCAGTGTCTCAGTGTCTCAGGTTCTCAGTGTCTCAGGGTCTCAGTGTCTCAGTGTCTCAGGGTCTCAGGGTCTCAGGGTCTCAGTGTCTCAGGGTCTCAGGGCCTTAGTCTCTCATGCCCTCAGTCTCTCTGGGTCTCTGGGTCTCAGTCTCTCAGTGTCTCAGAGTCTCAGTGTCTCAGTGTATCAGTGTCTCAGGGTCTCAGGGTCTCAGTGTCTCAGGGTCTCAGTCTCTCAGTGTCTCAGTGTCTCAGGGTCTCAGTGTCTCAGTGTCACAGGGTCTCAGGGTCTCAGAGTCTCAGGGTGTCAGTTTCTCAGTGTCTCAGTCTCTCAGTCTCTCAGTGTCTCAGTTTCTCAGGGTCTCAGTGTCCCAGTGTCTCAGTCTCTCAGTCTCTCAGTGTATCAGTCTCTCAGTCTCTCAGTGTCTCAGTGTCTCAGGGGCTCAGTGTCTCAGTGTCTCTCTGTCTCAGTGTCTCAGGGCCTCAGTTTCTCATGGTCTCAGTGTCTCAGTCTCTCAAACACTCAGTCTCTCAGTCTGTCAGTCTCTCAGTCGCTCAGTTTCTCAGTCTCTCAGTCTCTCATTGTATCAGACACTCAGTCTCCCAGCGTCTCAGTGTCTCAGTGTCTCAGGGTCTCAGTGTCTCAGGGTCTCAGTGTCTCAGGGTCTCTGGGTCTGTGGGACTCTGGGTCTCAGTCTCTCAGTCTCTCAGTGTCTCAGGGTCTCAGTCTCTCAGTGTCTTAGGGTCTCAGGGTTTCAGTCTCTCAGTTTCTCAGGGTCTCAGTGACTCAGTGTCTCAGTGTCTCAGCGTCTTAGGGTCTCAGGGTTTCAGTCTCTCAGTTTCTCAGGGTCTCAGTGACTCAGTGTCTCAGTGTCTCAGGGTCTCAGGGCCTTAGTTTCTCAGGCCCTCAGTCTCTCAGTCTCTCAGTCTCTCAGGGTCTCTGGGTCTCAGTCTCTTAGTCTCTCAGTCTCTCAGTCTCTCAGTGTCTCGGTGTCTCAGGCTCTCTGGGTCTCTGGGTCTCAGTCTCTCAGTCTCTCACTGTCTCAGGATCTCAGTGTCTCAGGGTCTCAGGGTCTCAGGGTCTTATTCTCTCAGTCACATAGTCTCTCAGTGTCTCAGTCTCTCGGTGTCTCAGTGTCTCAGGGTCTCTGGGTCTCAGTCTCTCAGTCTCTCAGTCTCTCAGTGTCTCAGTGTCTCAGGGTCTCAGTGTCTCAGTGTCTCAGTGCCTCAGGGTCTCAAGGTCTTCGGGTCTCAGGGTCTCAGAGTCTCAGGGTCTCAGTCTCTCAGCGTTTCTATCCCTCAGTCTCTCAGACTCTCTGTCCCTCATACTCTCAGGGTCTCAGTGTCTCAGTGTCTCATTGTCTCAGTCTCTCAGGGTATCAGTGTCTCAGATCTCAGTGTCTCAGGGTCTCAGGGCCTCAGTGTCTCAGTGTCTCAGGGTCTCAGTGTCTCAGTGTCTCAGGCTCTCATGGTCATAGTCTCTCAGTCTCTCAGTCTCTCATTGTCTCAGGGTCTCAGTGTCTCAGGGTCTCAGTGTCTCAGTCTCTCAATGTCTCAGTGTTTCAGGGTCTCAGTGTCTCAGGGTCTCAGTGTCTCAGTGTCTCCGGGTCTCAGGGTCTCAGTGTCTCAGTGTCTCAGGTTCTCAGTGTCTCAGTGTCTCAGGTTCTCAGTGTCTCAGGGTCTCAGTGTCTCAGTGTCTCAGGGTCTCAGGGTCTCAGTGTCTCAGTGTCTCAGGGTCTCAGGGTCTCAGTCTCTCAGTCCCTTAGTCTCTCAGTCTCTCAGTGTCTCAGTGTCTCAGGTTCTCAGTGTCTCAGGGTCTCAGTGTCTCAGGGTCTCAGGGTCTCAGGGTCTCAGGGTCTCAGTGTCTCAGGGTCTCAGGGCCTTAGTCTCTCATGCCCTCAGTCTCTCAGTCTCTCTGGGTCTCTGGGTCTCAGTGTCTCAGTGTATCAGTGTCTCAGGGTTTCAGGGTCTCAGGGTTTCAGTGTCTCAGGGTCTCAGGGTCTCAGGGTCTCAGTCTATCAGTGTCTCAGTGTTTCAGGGTCTCAGAGTCTCAGTGTCTCAGTGTCTCAGGGTCTCAGTGTCTCAGTGTCACAGGGTCTCAGGGTCTCAGGGTCTCAGAGTCTCAGGGTGTCAGTTTCTCAGTGTCTCAGTCTCTCAGTCTCTCAGGGTCTCAGTGTCTCAGTTTCTCAGGGTCTCAATGTCCCAGTGTCTCAGTCTCTCAGTCTCTCAGTGTATCAGTCTCTCAGTCTCACAGTGTCTCAGTGTCCCAGGGTCTCAGGGTCTCAGTGTCTCACTGTCTCAGTGTCTCAGGGCCTCAGTATCTCAGGGTCTCAGTGTCTCAGTCTCTCAAACTCTCAGTCTCTCAGTCGCTCAGTTTCTCAGTCTCTCATTGTATCAGACTCTCAGTCTCCCAGCGTCTCAGTGTCTCAGGGTCTCAGGGTCTCAGTGTCTCAGGGTCTCTGGGTCTCAGGGTCTCAGTCTTCTCAGTCTCTCAGTGTCTCAGGGTCTCCGTCTCTCAGGGTATCAGTGCCTCAGTCTCTCAGTCTCTGAGTCGCTCAGTCTCTCAGTCTCAGTCTCTCAGTGTCTCAGTGTCTCAGTGTCTCAGGGCCTCAGTGTCTCAGTCTCTCAGTCTCTCAGTCTCTCAGGGTCTCAGTCTCTCAATGTCTCAGTCTCTCAGTGTCTCAGGGTCTCCGTGTCTCAGTGTCTCAGGGTCATAGGGTCTCAGAGTCTCAGGGTCTCAGTCTCTGAGTGTCTCAGTCTCTCAGTCTCTCAGTCTCTCAGTCTCTCAGTGTCTCTGTCTCAGTCTCTCGGTCTCTCAGTCTCTGAGTCGCTCGGTCTCTCAGTGTATCAGTCGCCCAGTCTCTCAGTGTCTCAGTGTCTCAGTGTCTCAGGGTATCAGTGTCTCAGTGTCTCAGGGTCTCAGTGTCTCAGTGTCTCAGGGTCTCAGTGTCTCAGGCTTTCAGGGTCTTAGTCTCTCAGTCTCTCAGTCTCTCAGTGTCTCAGTGTCTCAGGTTCTCAGTGTCTCAGGGTCTCAGTGTCTCAGTGTCTCAGGGTGTCAGGGTCTCAGTGTCTCAGTGTCTCAGGGTCTCAGGGTCTCAGTCTCTCAGTCCCTTAGTCTCTCAGTCTCTCAGTGTCTCAGTGTCTCAGTGTCTCAGTGTCTCAGGGTATCAGTGTCTCAGTGTCTCAGGGTCTCAGTGTCTCAGTGTCTCAGGGTCTCAGTGTCTCAGGCTTTCAGGGTCTTAGTCTCTCAGTCTCTCAGTCTCTCAGTGTCTCAGTGTCTCAGGTTCTCAGTGTCTCAGGGTCTCAGTGTCTCAGTGTCTCAGGGTCTCAGGGTCTCAGTGTCTCAGGGTCTCAGGGTCTCAGGGTCTTATTCTCTCAGTCACACAGTCTCTCAGTGTCTCAGTCTCTCGGTGTCTCTGGGTCTCAGTCTCTCAGTCTCTCAGTCTCTCAGTGTCTCAGTGTCTCAGGGTCTCAGTGTCTCAGTGTCTCAGTGCCTCAGGGTCTCAAGGTCTTAGGGTCTCAGGGTCTCAGAGTCTCAGGGTCTCAGTCTCTCAGCGTTTCTATCCCTCAGTCTCTCAGACTCTCTGTCCCTCATACTCTCAGGGTCTCAGTGTCTCAGTGTCTCATTGTCTCAGTCTCTCAGGGTATCAGTGCCTCAGTCTCTCAGTCTCTGAGTCGCTCAGTCTCTCAGTGTCTCAGTGTCTCAGATCTCAGTGTCTCAGGGTCTCAGGGCCTCAGTGTCTCAGTGTCTCAGGGTCTCAGTGTCTCAGTGTCTCAGGCTCTCATGGTCATAGTCTCTCAGTCTCTCAGTCTCTCATTGTCTCAGGGTCTCAGTGTCTCAGGGTCTCAGTGTCTCAGTGTCTCAATGTCTCAGTGTTTCAGGGTCTCAGTGTCTCAGGGTCTCAGTGTCTCAGTGTCTCAGGGTCTCAGGGTCTCAGTGTCTCAGTGTCTCAGGTTCTCAGTGTCTCAGTGTCTCAGGTTCTCAGTGTCTCAGGGTCTCAGTGTCTCAGTGTCTCAGGGTCTCAGGGTCTCAGTGTCTCAGTGTCTCAGGGTCTCAGGGTCTCAGTCTCTCAGTCCCTTAGTCTCTCAGTCTCTCAGTGTCTCAGTGTCTCAGGTTCTCAGTGTCTCAGGGTCTCAGTGTCTCAGTGTCTCAGTGTATCAGTGTCTCAGGGTCTCAGGGTCTCAGGGTTTCAGTGTCTCAGGGTCTCAGGGTCTCAGGGTCTCAGTCTATCAGTGTCTCAGTGTTTCAGGGTCTCAGAGTCTCAGTGTCTCAGTGTCTCAGGGTCTCAGTGTCTCAGTGTCACAGGGTCTCAGGGTCTCAGGGTCTCAGAGTCTCAGGGTGTCAGTTTCTCAGTGCCTCAGTCTCTCAGTCTCTCAGGGTCTCAGTGTCTCAGTTTCTCAGGGTCTCAATGTCCCAGTGTCTCAGTCTCTCAGTCTCTCAGTGTATCAGTCTCTCAGTCTCACAGTGTCTCAGTGTCCCAGGGTCTCAGGGTCTCAGTGTCTCACTGTCTCAGTGTCTCAGGGCCTCAGTATCTCAGGGTCTCAGTGTCTCAGTCTCTCAAACTCTCAGTCTCTCAGTCGCTCAGTTTCTCAGTCTCTCATTGTATCAGACTCTCAGTCTCCCAGCGTCTCAGTGTCTCAGGGTCTCAGGGTCTCAGTGTCTCAGGGTCTCTGGGTCTCAGGGTCTCAGTCTCTCAGTCTCTCAGTGTCTCAGGGTCTCCGTCTCTCAGGGTATCAGTGCCTCAGTCTCTCAGTCTCTGAGTCGCTCAGTCTCTCAGTCTCAGTCTCTCAGTGTCTCAGTGTCTCAGTGTCTCAGGGCCTCAGTGTCTCAGTGTCTCAGTCTCTCAGTCTCTCAGTCTCTCAGGGTCTCAGTCTCTCAATGTCTCAGTCTCTCAGTGTCTCAGGGTCTCCGCGTCTCAGTGTCTCAGGGTCATAGGGTCTCAGAGTCTCAGGGTCTCAGTCTCTGAGTGTCTCAGTCTCTCAGTCTCTCAGTCTCTCAGTCTCTCAGTGTCTCTGTCTCAGTCTCTCGGTCTCTCAGTCTCTGAGTCGCTCAGTCTCTCAGTGTATCAGTCGCCCAGTCTCTCAGTGTCTCAGTGTCTCAGGGTATCAGTGTCTCAGTGTCTCAGGGTCTCAGTGTCTCAGTGTCTCAGGGTCTCAGTGTCTCAGGCTTTCAGGTTCTTAGTCTCTCAGTCTCTCAGTCTCTCAGTGTCTCAGTGTCTCAGGTTCTCAGTGTCTCAGGGTCTCAGTGTCTCAGTGTCTCAGGGTCTCAGGGTCTCAGTGTCTCAGTGTCTCAGGGTCTCAGTCTCTCAGTCCCTTAGTCTCTCAGTCTCTCAGTGTCTCAGTGTCTCAGGTTCTCAGTGTCTCAGGGTCTCAGGGTCTCAGTGTCTCAAGGTCTCAGGGTCTCAGGGTCTCAGTGTCTCAGGGTCTCAGGGCCTTAGTCGCTCATGCCCTCAGTCTCTCAGTCTCTCTGGGTCTCTGGGTCTCAGTGTCTCAGTGTCTCAGTGTCTCAGTGTCTCAGTGTATCAGTGGCTCAGGGTCTCAGGGTCTCAGGGTTTCAGTGTCTGAGGGACTCAGGGTCTCAGGGTCTCAGTCTATCAGTGTCTCAGTGTTTCAGGGTCTCAGGGTCTCAGTGTCTCAGTGTCTCAGGGTCTCAGTGTCTCAGTGTCACAGGGTCTCAGGGTCTCAGAGTCTCAGGGTGTCAGTTTCTCAGTGTCTCAGTCTCTCAGTCTCTCAGGGTCTCAGTGTCTCAGTTTCTCATGGTCTCAATGTCCCAGTGTCTCAGTCTCTCAGTCTCTCAGTGTATCAGTCTCTCAGTCTCACAGTGTCTCAGTGTCTCAGGGTCTCAGGGTCTCAGTGTCTCACTGTCTCAGTGTCTCAGGGCCTCAGTGTCTCAGGGTCTCAGTGTCTCAGTCTCTCAAACTCTCAGTCTCTCAGTCGCTCAGTTTCTCAGTGTCTCAGTCTCTCATTGTATCAGACTCTCAGTCTCCCAGCGTCTCAGTGTCTCAGTGTCTCAGGGTCTCAGTGTCTCAGGGTCTCAGTGTCTCAGGGTCTCTGGGTATCTGGGTCTCAGTCTCTCAGTCTCTCAGTGTCTCAGGGTCTCAGTCTCTCAGTGTCTCAGTGTCTCACGGTCTCAGGATCTCAGAGTCTCAGGGTCTCAGTGTCTCAGCGTCTTAGGGTCTCAGGGTTTCAGTCTCTCAGTTTCTCAGGGTCTCAGTGACTCAGTGTCTCAGTGTCTCAGCGTCTTAGGGTCTCAGGGTTTCAGTCTAACAGTTTCTCAGGGTCTCAGTGACTCAGTGTCTCAGTGTCTCAGGGTCTCAGGGCCTTAGTCTCTCAGGCCCTCAGTCTCAAAGTCTCTCAGGGTCTCTGGGTCACTGGGTGTCTGGGTCACAGTCTCTTAGTCTCTCAGTCTCTCAGGGTCTCGGTGTCTCAGGCTCTCTGGGTCTCTGGGTCTCAGTCTCTCAGTCTCTCACTGTCTCAGGATCTCAGTGTCTCAGGGTCTCAGGGTCTCAGTGTCTCAGTGTCTCAGGGTCTCAGGGTCTTATTCTCTCAGTCACTCAGTCTCTCATTGTCTCAGTCTCTCGGTGTCTCAGTGTCTCAGGGTCTCTTGGTCTCAGTCTCTCAGTCTCTCAGTGTCTCAGGGTCTCAGGGTCTCAGGGTTTCAGTGTCTCAGGGTCTCAGGGTCTCAGTCTATCAGTGTCTCAGTGTTTCAGGGTCTCAGGGTCTCAGAGTCTCAGTGTCTCAGGGTCTCAGTGTCTCAGTGTCACAGGGTCTCAGTGTCTCAGGGTCTCAGGGTCTCAGTGTCTCAGGGTCTCAGTGTCTCAGTCTCTCAAACTCTCAGTCTCTCAGTCGCTCAGTTTCTCAGTGTCTCAGTCTCTCATTGTATCAGACTCTCAGTCTCCCAGCGTCTCAGTGTCTCAGTGTCTCAGGGTCTCAGTGTCTCAGGGTCTCAGTGTCTCAGGGTCTCTGGGTCTCAGTCTCTCAGTCTCTCAGTCTCTCAGTGTCTCAGGGTCTCAGTCTCTCAGTGTCTCAGTGTCTCAGGGTCTCAGGATCTCAGAGTCTCAGGGTCTCAGTGTCTCAGCGTCTTAGGGTCTCAGGGTTTCAGTCTCTCAGTTTCTCAGGGTCTCAGTGACTCAGTGTCTCAGTGTCTCAGTGTCTCAGCGTCTTAGGGTCTCAGGGTTTCAGTCTCTCAGTTTATCAGGGTCTCAGTGACTCAGTGTCTCAGTGTCTCAGGGTCTCAGGGCCTTAGTCTCTCAGGCCCTCAGTCTCTCAGTCTCTCAGGGTCTCTGGGTCACTGGGTGTCTGGGTCACAGTCTCTTAGTCTCTCAGTCTCTCAGTCTCTCAGGGTCTCGGTGTCTCAGGCTCTCTGGGTCTCTGGGTCTCAGTCTCTCAGTCTCTCACTGTCTCAGGATCTCAGGGTCTCAGGTTCTCAGGGTCTCAGTGTCTCAGTGTCTCAGGGTCTCAGGGTCTTATTCTCTCAGTCACTCAGTCTCTCATTGTCTCAGTCTCTCGGTGTCTCAGTGTCTCAGGGTCTCTTGGTCTCAGTCTCTCAGTCTCTCAGTGTCTCAGGGTCTCAGTGTCTCAGGGTCTCAGGGTCTCAGGGTGTTTTTCTCTCAGTCACACAGTCTCTCAGTGTCTCAGTCTCTCGGTGTCTCAGTGTCTCAGGGTCTCTGGGTCTCAGTCTCTCATTCTCTCAGTCTCTCAGTGTCTCAGGTTCTCAGTGTCTCAGGGTCTCAGTGTCTCAGTGTCTCAGGGTCTCAGGGTCTCAGGGTTTCAGTGTCTCAGGGTCTCAGGGTGTCAGTCTATCAGTGTCTCAGTGTTTCAGGGTCTCAGGGTCTCAGAGTCTCAGTGTCTCAGGGTCTCAGTGTCTCAGTGTCACAGGGTCTCAGGGTCTCAGGGTCTCAGAGTCTCAGGGTGTCAGTTTCTCAGTGTCTCAGTGTCTCAGGGTCTCAGTGTCTCAGGGTCTCAGGGTCTCAGGGTCTCAGGGTCTCAGGGTCTCAGTGTCTCAGGGTCTCAGGGCCTTAGTCTCTCATGCCCTCAGTCTCTCAGTCTCTCTGGGTCTCTGGGTCTCAGTGTCTCAGTGTATCAGTGTCTCAGGGTCTCAGGGTCTCAGGGTTTCAGTGTCTCAGGGTCTCAGGGTCTCAGGGTCTCAGTCTATCAGTGTCTCAGTGTTTCAGGGTCTCAGAGTCTCAGTGTCTCAGTGTCTCAGGGTCTCAGTGTCTCAGTGTCACAGGGTCTCAGGGTCTCAGGGTCTCAGAGTCTCAGGGTGTCAGTTTCTCAGTGTCTCAGTCTCTCAGTCTCTCAGGGTCTCAGTGTCTCAGTTTCTCAGGGTCTCAATGTCCCAGTGTCTCAGTCTCTCAGTCTCTCAGTGTATCAGTCTCTCAGTCTCACAGTGTCTCAGTGTCCCAGGGTCTCAGGGTCTCAGTGTCTCACTGTCTCAGTGTCTCAGGGCCTCAGTATCTCAGGGTCTCAGTGTCTCAGTCTCTCAAACTCTCAGTCTCTCAGTCGCTCAGTTTCTCAGTCTCTCATTGTATCAGACTCTCAGTCTCCCAGCGTCTCAGTGTCTCAGGGTCTCAGGGTCTCAGTGTCTCAGGGTCTCTGGGTCTCAGGGTCTCAGTCTCTCAGTCTCTCAGTGTCTCAGGGTCTCCGTCTCTCAGGGTATCAGTGCCTCAGTCTCTCAGTCTCTGAGTCGCTCAGTCTCTCAGTCTCAGTCTCTCAGTGTCTCAGTGTCTCAGTGTCTCAGGGCCTCAGTGTCTCAGTCTCTCAGTCTCTCAGTCTCTCAGGGTCTCAGTCTCTCAATGTCTCAGTCTCTCAGTGTCTCAGGGTCTCCGTGTCTCAGTGTCTCAGGGTCATAGGGTCTCAGAGTCTCAGGGTCTCAGTCTCTGAGTGTCTCAGTCTCTCAGTCTCTCAGTCTCTCAGTCTCTCAGTGTCTCTGTCTCAGTCTCTCGGTCTCTCAGTCTCTGAGTCGCTCAGTCTCTCAGTGTATCAGTCGCCCAGTCTCTCAGTGTCTCAGTGTCTCAGTGTCTCAGGGTATCAGTGTCTCAGTGTCTCAGGGTCTCAGTGTCTCAGTGTCTCAGGGTCTCAGTGTCTCAGGCTTTCAGGGTCTTAGTCTCTCAGTCTCTCAGTCTCTCAGTGTCTCAGTGTCTCAGGTTCTCAGTGTCTCAGGGTCTCAGTGTCTCAGTGTCTCAGGGTCTCAGGGTCTCAGTGTCTCAGTGTCTCAGGGTCTCAGGGTCTCAGTCTCTCAGTCCCTTAGTCTCTCAGTCTCTCAGTGTCTCAGTGTCTCAGGTTCTCAGTGTCTCAGGGTCTCAGGGTCTCAGTGTCTCAAGGTCTCAGGGTCTCAGGGTCTCAGTGTCTCAGGGTCTCAGGGCCTTAGTCGCTCATGCCCTCAGTCTCTCAGTCTCTCTGGGTCTCTGGGTCTCAGTGTCTCAGTGTCTCAGTGTCTCAGTGTATCAGTGGCTCAGGGTCTCAGGGTCTCAGGGTTTCAGTGTCTGAGGGACTCAGGGTCTCAGTCTATCAGTGTCTCAGTGTTTCAGGGTCTCAGGGTCTCAGTGTCTCAGTGTCTCACTGTCTCAGTCTCAATGTCCCAGTGTCTCAGTCTCTCAGTCTCTCAGTGTATCAGTCTCTCAGTCTCACAGTGTCTCAGTGTCTCAGGGTCTCAGTGTCTCACTGTCTCAATGTCTCAGGGCCTCAGTGTCTCAGGGTCTCAGTGTCTCAGTCTCTCAAACTCTCAGTCTCTCAGTCGCTCAGTTTCTCAGTGTCTCAGTCTCTCATTGTATCAGACTCTCAGTCTCCCAGCGTCTCAGTGTCTCAGTGTCTCAGGGTCTCAGTGTCTCAGGGTCTCAGTGTCTCAGGGTCTCTGGGTCTCAGTCTTTCAGTCTCTCAGTGTCTCAGGGTCTCAGTCTCTCAGTGTCTCAGTGTCTCACGGTCTCAGGATCTCAGAGTCTCAGGGTCTCAGTGTCTCAGCGTCTTAGGGTCTCAGGGTTTCAGTCTCTCAGTTTCTCAGGGTCTCAGTGACTCAGTGTCTCAGTGTCTCAGTGTCTCAGCGTCTTAGGGTCTCAGGGTTTCAGTCTAACAGTTTCTCAGGGTCTCAGTGACTCAGTGTCTCAGTGTCTCAGGGTCTCAGGGCCTTAGTCTCTCAGGCCCTCAGTCTCTCAGTCTCTCAGGGTCTCTGGGTCACTGGGTGTCTGGGTCACAGTCTCTTAGTCTCTCAGTCTCTCAGGGTCTCGGTGTCTCAGGCTCTCTGGGTCTCTGGGTCTCAGTCTCTCAGTCTCTCTGGGTCTCTGGGTCTCAGTGTCTCAGTGTCTCAGTGTCTCAGTGTATCAGTGGCTCAGGGTCTCAGGGTCTCAGGGTTTCAGGGTCTCAGGGTCTCAGGGTCTCAGTGTCTCAGTGTCTCAGGGTCTCAGGGTCTTATTCTCTCAGTCACTCAGTCTCTCATTGTCTCAGTCTCTCGGTGTCTCAGTGTCTCAGGGTCTCTTGGTCTCAGTCTCTCAGTCTCTCAGTGTCTCAGGGTCTCAGGGTCTCAGGGTTTCAGTGTCTCAGGGTCTCAGGGTCTCAGTCTATCAGTGTCTCAGTGTTTCAGGGTCTCAGGGTCTCAGAGTCTCAGTGTCTCAGGGTCTCAGTGTCTCAGTGTCACAGGGTCTCAGTGTCTCAGGGTCTCAGGGTCTCAGTGTCTCAGGGTCTCAGTGTCTCAGTCTCTCAAACTCTCAGTCTCTCAGTCGCTCAGTTTCTCATTGTCTCAGTCTCTCATTGTATCAGACTCTCAGTCTCCCAGCGTCTCAGTGTCTCAGTGTCTCAGGGTCTCAGTGTCTCAGGGTCTCAGTGTCTCAGGGTCTCTGGGTCTCAGTCTCTCAGTCTCTCAGTGTCTCAGTGTCTCAGGGTCTCAGTGTCTCAGTGTCTCAGTGCCTCAGGGTCTCAAGGTCTTCGGGTCTCAGGGTCTCAGAGTCTCAGGGTCTCAGTCTCTCAGCGTTTCTATCCCTCAGTCTCTCAGACTCTCTGTCCCTCATACTCTCAGGGTCTCAGTGTCTCAGTGTCTCATTGTCTCAGTCTCTCAGGGTATCAGTGTCTCAGATCTCAGTGTCTCAGGGTCTCAGGGCCTCAGTGTCTCAGTGTCTCAGGGTCTCAGTGTCTCAGTGTCTCAGGCTCTCATGGTCATAGTCTCTCAGTCTCTCAGTCTCTCATTGTCTCAGGGTCTCAGTGTCTCAGGGTCTCAGTGTCTCAGTCTCTCAATGTCTCAGTGTTTCAGGGTCTCAGTGTCTCAGGGTCTCAGTGTCTCAGTGTCTCCGGGTCTCAGGGTCTCAGTGTCTCAGTGTCTCAGGTTCTCAGTGTCTCAGTGTCTCAGGTTCTCAGTGTCTCAGGGTCTCAGTGTCTCAGTGTCTCAGGGTCTCAGGGTCTCAGTGTCTCAGTGTCTCAGGGTCTCAGGGTCTCAGTCTCTCAGTCCCTTAGTCTCTCAGTCTCTCAGTGTCTCAGTGTCTCAGGTTCTCAGTGTCTCAGGGTCTCAGTGTCTCAGGGTCTCAGGGTCTCAGGGTCTCAGGGTCTCAGTGTCTCAGGGTCTCAGGGCCTTAGTCTCTCATGCCCTCAGTCTCTCAGTCTCTCTGGGTCTCTGGGTCTCAGTGTCTCAGTGTATCAGTGTCTCAGGGTTTCAGGGTCTCAGGGTTTCAGTGTCTCAGGGTCTCAGGGTCTCAGGGTCTCAGTCTATCAGTGTCTCAGTGTTTCAGGGTCTCAGAGTCTCAGTGTCTCAGTGTCTCAGGGTCTCAGTGTCTCAGTGTCACAGGGTCTCAGGGTCTCAGGGTCTCAGAGTCTCAGGGTGTCAGTTTCTCAGTGTCTCAGTCTCTCAGTCTCTCAGGGTCTCAGTGTCTCAGTTTCTCAGGGTCTCAATGTCCCAGTGTCTCAGTCTCTCAGTCTCTCAGTGTATCAGTCTCTCAGTCTCACAGTGTCTCAGTGTCCCAGGGTCTCAGGGTCTCAGTGTCTCACTGTCTCAGTGTCTCAGGGCCTCAGTATCTCAGGGTCTCAGTGTCTCAGTCTCTCAAACTCTCAGTCTCTCAGTCGCTCAGTTTCTCAGTCTCTCATTGTATCAGACTCTCAGTCTCCCAGCGTCTCAGTGTCTCAGGGTCTCAGGGTCTCAGTGTCTCAGGGTCTCTGGGTCTCAGGGTCTCAGTCTTCTCAGTCTCTCAGTGTCTCAGGGTCTCCGTCTCTCAGGGTATCAGTGCCTCAGTCTCTCAGTCTCTGAGTCGCTCAGTCTCTCAGTCTCAGTCTCTCAGTGTCTCAGTGTCTCAGTGTCTCAGGGCCTCAGTGTCTCAGTCTCTCAGTCTCTCAGTCTCTCAGGGTCTCAGTCTCTCAATGTCTCAGTCTCTCAGTGTCTCAGGGTCTCCGTGTCTCAGTGTCTCAGGGTCATAGGGTCTCAGAGTCTCAGGGTCTCAGTCTCTGAGTGTCTCAGTCTCTCAGTCTCTCAGTCTCTCAGTCTCTCAGTGTCTCTGTCTCAGTCTCTCGGTCTCTCAGTCTCTGAGTCGCTCGGTCTCTCAGTGTATCAGTCGCCCAGTCTCTCAGTGTCTCAGTGTCTCAGTGTCTCAGGGTATCAGTGTCTCAGTGTCTCAGGGTCTCAGTGTCTCAGTGTCTCAGGGTCTCAGTGTCTCAGGCTTTCAGGGTCTTAGTCTCTCAGTCTCTCAGTCTCTCAGTGTCTCAGTGTCTCAGGTTCTCAGTGTCTCAGGGTCTCAGTGTCTCAGTGTCTCAGGGTCTCAGGGTCTCAGTGTCTCAGTGTCTCAGGGTCTCAGGGTCTCAGTCTCTCAGTCCCTTAGTCTCTCAGTCTCTCAGTGTCTCAGTGTCTCAGTGTCTCAGTGTCTCAGGGTATCAGTGTCTCAGTGTCTCAGGGTCTCAGTGTCTCAGTGTCTCAGGGTCTCAGTGTCTCAGGCTTTCAGGGTCTTAGTCTCTCAGTCTCTCAGTCTCTCAGTGTCTCAGTGTCTCAGGTTCTCAGTGTCTCAGGGTCTCAGTGTCTCAGTGTCTCAGGGTCTCAGGGTCTCAGTGTCTCAGGGTCTCAGGGTCTCAGGGTCTTATTCTCTCAGTCACACAGTCTCTCAGTGTCTCAGTCTCTCGGTGTCTCTGGGTCTCAGTCTCTCAGTCTCTCAGTCTCTCAGTGTCTCAGTGTCTCAGGGTCTCAGTGTCTCAGTGTCTCAGTGCCTCAGGGTCTCAAGGTCTTAGGGTCTCAGGGTCTCAGAGTCTCAGGGTCTCAGTCTCTCAGCGTTTCTATCCCTCAGTCTCTCAGACTCTCTGTCCCTCATACTCTCAGGGTCTCAGTGTCTCAGTGTCTCATTGTCTCAGTCTCTCAGGGTATCAGTGCCTCAGTCTCTCAGTCTCTGAGTCGCTCAGTCTCTCAGTGTCTCAGTGTCTCAGATCTCAGTGTCTCAGGGTCTCAGGGCCTCAGTGTCTCAGTGTCTCAGGGTCTCAGTGTCTCAGTGTCTCAGGCTCTCATGGTCATAGTCTCTCAGTCTCTCAGTCTCTCATTGTCTCAGGGTCTCAGTGTCTCAGGGTCTCAGTGTCTCAGTGTCTCAATGTCTCAGTGTTTCAGGGTCTCAGTGTCTCAGGGTCTCAGTGTCTCAGTGTCTCAGGGTCTCAGGGTCTCAGTGTCTCAGTGTCTCAGGTTCTCAGTGTCTCAGTGTCTCAGGTTCTCAGTGTCTCAGGGTCTCAGTGTCTCAGTGTCTCAGGGTCTCAGGGTCTCAGTGTCTCAGTGTCTCAGGGTCTCAGGGTCTCAGTCTCTCAGTCCCTTAGTCTCTCAGTCTCTCAGTGTCTCAGTGTCTCAGGTTCTCAGTGTCTCAGGGTCTCAGTGTCTCAGTGTCTCAGTGTATCAGTGTCTCAGGGTCTCAGGGTCTCAGGGTTTCAGTGTCTCAGGGTCTCAGGGTCTCAGGGTCTCAGTCTATCAGTGTCTCAGTGTTTCAGGGTCTCAGAGTCTCAGTGTCTCAGTGTCTCAGGGTCTCAGTGTCTCAGTGTCACAGGGTCTCAGGGTCTCAGGGTCTCAGAGTCTCAGGGTGTCAGTTTCTCAGTGCCTCAGTCTCTCAGTCTCTCAGGGTCTCAGTGTCTCAGTTTCTCAGGGTCTCAATGTCCCAGTGTCTCAGTCTCTCAGTCTCTCAGTGTATCAGTCTCTCAGTCTCACAGTGTCTCAGTGTCCCAGGGTCTCAGGGTCTCAGTGTCTCACTGTCTCAGTGTCTCAGGGCCTCAGTATCTCAGGGTCTCAGTGTCTCAGTCTCTCAAACTCTCAGTCTCTCAGTCGCTCAGTTTCTCAGTCTCTCATTGTATCAGACTCTCAGTCTCCCAGCGTCTCAGTGTCTCAGGGTCTCAGGGTCTCAGTGTCTCAGGGTCTCTGGGTCTCAGGGTCTCAGTCTCTCAGTCTCTCAGTGTCTCAGGGTCTCCGTCTCTCAGGGTATCAGTGCCTCAGTCTCTCAGTCTCTGAGTCGCTCAGTCTCTCAGTCTCAGTCTCTCAGTGTCTCAGTGTCTCAGTGTCTCAGGGCCTCAGTGTCTCAGTGTCTCAGTCTCTCAGTCTCTCAGTCTCTCAGGGTCTCAGTCTCTCAATGTCTCAGTCTCTCAGTGTCTCAGGGTCTCCGCGTCTCAGTGTCTCAGGGTCATAGGGTCTCAGAGTCTCAGGGTCTCAGTCTCTGAGTGTCTCAGTCTCTCAGTCTCTCAGTCTCTCAGTCTCTCAGTGTCTCTGTCTCAGTCTCTCGGTCTCTCAGTCTCTGAGTCGCTCAGTCTCTCAGTGTATCAGTCGCCCAGTCTCTCAGTGTCTCAGTGTCTCAGGGTATCAGTGTCTCAGTGTCTCAGGGTCTCAGTGTCTCAGTGTCTCAGGGTCTCAGTGTCTCAGGCTTTCAGGTTCTTAGTCTCTCAGTCTCTCAGTCTCTCAGTGTCTCAGTGTCTCAGGTTCTCAGTGTCTCAGGGTCTCAGTGTCTCAGTGTCTCAGGGTCTCAGGGTCTCAGTGTCTCAGTGTCTCAGGGTCTCAGTCTCTCAGTCCCTTAGTCTCTCAGTCTCTCAGTGTCTCAGTGTCTCAGGTTCTCAGTGTCTCAGGGTCTCAGGGTCTCAGTGTCTCAAGGTCTCAGGGTCTCAGGGTCTCAGTGTCTCAGGGTCTCAGGGCCTTAGTCGCTCATGCCCTCAGTCTCTCAGTCTCTCTGGGTCTCTGGGTCTCAGTGTCTCAGTGTCTCAGTGTCTCAGTGTCTCAGTGTATCAGTGGCTCAGGGTCTCAGGGTCTCAGGGTTTCAGTGTCTGAGGGACTCAGGGTCTCAGGGTCTCAGTCTATCAGTGTCTCAGTGTTTCAGGGTCTCAGGGTCTCAGTGTCTCAGTGTCTCAGGGTCTCAGTGTCTCAGTGTCACAGGGTCTCAGGGTCTCAGAGTCTCAGGGTGTCAGTTTCTCAGTGTCTCAGTCTCTCAGTCTCTCAGGGTCTCAGTGTCTCAGTTTCTCATGGTCTCAATGTCCCAGTGTCTCAGTCTCTCAGTCTCTCAGTGTATCAGTCTCTCAGTCTCACAGTGTCTCAGTGTCTCAGGGTCTCAGGGTCTCAGTGTCTCACTGTCTCAGTGTCTCAGGGCCTCAGTGTCTCAGGGTCTCAGTGTCTCAGTCTCTCAAACTCTCAGTCTCTCAGTCGCTCAGTTTCTCAGTGTCTCAGTCTCTCATTGTATCAGACTCTCAGTCTCCCAGCGTCTCAGTGTCTCAGTGTCTCAGGGTCTCAGTGTCTCAGGGTCTCAGTGTCTCAGGGTCTCTGGGTCTCTGGGTCTCAGTCTCTCAGTCTCTCAGTGTCTCAGGGTCTCAGTCTCTCAGTGTCTCAGTGTCTCACGGTCTCAGGATCTCAGAGTCTCAGGGTCTCAGTGTCTCAGCGTCTTAGGGTCTCAGGGTTTCAGTCTCTCAGTTTCTCAGGGTCTCAGTGACTCAGTGTCTCAGTGTCTCAGCGTCTTAGGGTCTCAGGGTTTCAGTCTAACAGTTTCTCAGGGTCTCAGTGACTCAGTGTCTCAGTGTCTCAGGGTCTCAGGGCCTTAGTCTCTCAGGCCCTCAGTCTCAAAGTCTCTCAGGGTCTCTGGGTCACTGGGTGTCTGGGTCACAGTCTCTTAGTCTCTCAGTCTCTCAGGGTCTCGGTGTCTCAGGCTCTCTGGGTCTCTGGGTCTCAGTCTCTCAGTCTCTCACTGTCTCAGGATCTCAGTGTCTCAGGGTCTCAGGGTCTCAGTGTCTCAGTGTCTCAGGGTCTCAGGGTCTTATTCTCTCAGTCACTCAGTCTCTCATTGTCTCAGTCTCTCGGTGTCTCAGTGTCTCAGGGTCTCTTGGTCTCAGTCTCTCAGTCTCTCAGTGTCTCAGGGTCTCAGGGTCTCAGGGTTTCAGTGTCTCAGGGTCTCAGGGTCTCAGTCTATCAGTGTCTCAGTGTTTCAGGGTCTCAGGGTCTCAGAGTCTCAGTGTCTCAGGGTCTCAGTGTCTCAGTGTCACAGGGTCTCAGTGTCTCAGGGTCTCAGGGTCTCAGTGTCTCAGGGTCTCAGTGTCTCAGTCTCTCAAACTCTCAGTCTCTCAGTCGCTCAGTTTCTCAGTGTCTCAGTCTCTCATTGTATCAGACTCTCAGTCTCCCAGCGTCTCAGTGTCTCAGTGTCTCAGGGTCTCAGTGTCTCAGGGTCTCAGTGTCTCAGGGTCTCTGGGTCTCAGTCTCTCAGTCTCTCAGTCTCTCAGTGTCTCAGGGTCTCAGTCTCTCAGTGTCTCAGTGTCTCAGGGTCTCAGGATCTCAGAGTCTCAGGGTCTCAGTGTCTCAGCGTCTTAGGGTCTCAGGGTTTCAGTCTCTCAGTTTCTCAGGGTCTCAGTGACTCAGTGTCTCAGTGTCTCAGTGTCTCAGCGTCTTAGGGTCTCAGGGTTTCAGTCTCTCAGTTTATCAGGGTCTCAGTGACTCAGTGTCTCAGTGTCTCAGGGTCTCAGGGCCTTAGTCTCTCAGGCCCTCAGTCTCTCAGTCTCTCAGGGTCTCTGGGTCACTGGGTGTCTGGGTCACAGTCTCTTAGTCTCTCAGTCTCTCAGTCTCTCAGGGTCTCGGTGTCTCAGGCTCTCTGGGTCTCTGGGTCTCAGTCTCTCAGTCTCTCACTGTCTCAGGATCTCAGGGTCTCAGGTTCTCAGGGTCTCAGTGTCTCAGTGTCTCAGGGTCTCAGGGTCTTATTCTCTCAGTCACTCAGTCTCTCATTGTCTCAGTCTCTCGGTGTCTCAGTGTCTCAGGGTCTCTTGGTCTCAGTCTCTCAGTCTCTCAGTGTCTCAGGGTCTCAGTGTCTCAGGGTCTCAGGGTCTCAGGGTGTTTTTCTCTCAGTCACACAGTCTCTCAGTGTCTCAGTCTCTCGGTGTCTCAGTGTCTCAGGGTCTCTGGGTCTCAGTCTCTCATTCTCTCAGTCTCTCAGTGTCTCAGGTTCTCAGTGTCTCAGGGTCTCAGTGTCTCAGTGTCTCAGGGTCTCAGGGTCTCAGGGTTTCAGTGTCTCAGGGTCTCAGGGTGTCAGTCTATCAGTGTCTCAGTGTTTCAGGGTCTCAGGGTCTCAGAGTCTCAGTGTCTCAGGGTCTCAGTGTCTCAGTGTCACAGGGTCTCAGGGTCTCAGGGTCTCAGAGTCTCAGGGTGTCAGTTTCTCAGTGTCTCAGTGTCTCAGGGTCTCAGTGTCTCAGGGTCTCAGGGTCTCAGGGTCTCAGGGTCTCAGGGTCTCAGTGTCTCAGGGTCTCAGGGCCTTAGTCTCTCATGCCCTCAGTCTCTCAGTCTCTCTGGGTCTCTGGGTCTCAGTGTCTCAGTGTATCAGTGTCTCAGGGTCTCAGGGTCTCAGGGTTTCAGTGTCTCAGGGTCTCAGGGTCTCAGGGTCTCAGTCTATCAGTGTCTCAGTGTTTCAGGGTCTCAGAGTCTCAGTGTCTCAGTGTCTCAGGGTCTCAGTGTCTCAGTGTCACAGGGTCTCAGGGTCTCAGGGTCTCAGAGTCTCAGGGTGTCAGTTTCTCAGTGTCTCAGTCTCTCAGTCTCTCAGGGTCTCAGTGTCTCAGTTTCTCAGGGTCTCAATGTCCCAGTGTCTCAGTCTCTCAGTCTCTCAGTGTATCAGTCTCTCAGTCTCACAGTGTCTCAGTGTCCCAGGGTCTCAGGGTCTCAGTGTCTCACTGTCTCAGTGTCTCAGGGCCTCAGTATCTCAGGGTCTCAGTGTCTCAGTCTCTCAAACTCTCAGTCTCTCAGTCGCTCAGTTTCTCAGTCTCTCATTGTATCAGACTCTCAGTCTCCCAGCGTCTCAGTGTCTCAGGGTCTCAGGGTCTCAGTGTCTCAGGGTCTCTGGGTCTCAGGGTCTCAGTCTCTCAGTCTCTCAGTGTCTCAGGGTCTCCGTCTCTCAGGGTATCAGTGCCTCAGTCTCTCAGTCTCTGAGTCGCTCAGTCTCTCAGTCTCAGTCTCTCAGTGTCTCAGTGTCTCAGTGTCTCAGGGCCTCAGTGTCTCAGTCTCTCAGTCTCTCAGTCTCTCAGGGTCTCAGTCTCTCAATGTCTCAGTCTCTCAGTGTCTCAGGGTCTCCGTGTCTCAGTGTCTCAGGGTCATAGGGTCTCAGAGTCTCAGGGTCTCAGTCTCTGAGTGTCTCAGTCTCTCAGTCTCTCAGTCTCTCAGTCTCTCAGTGTCTCTGTCTCAGTCTCTCGGTCTCTCAGTCTCTGAGTCGCTCAGTCTCTCAGTGTATCAGTCGCCCAGTCTCTCAGTGTCTCAGTGTCTCAGTGTCTCAGGGTATCAGTGTCTCAGTGTCTCAGGGTCTCAGTGTCTCAGTGTCTCAGGGTCTCAGTGTCTCAGGCTTTCAGGGTCTTAGTCTCTCAGTCTCTCAGTCTCTCAGTGTCTCAGTGTCTCAGGTTCTCAGTGTCTCAGGGTCTCAGTGTCTCAGTGTCTCAGGGTCTCAGGGTCTCAGTGTCTCAGTGTCTCAGGGTCTCAGGGTCTCAGTCTCTCAGTCCCTTAGTCTCTCAGTCTCTCAGTGTCTCAGTGTCTCAGGTTCTCAGTGTCTCAGGGTCTCAGGGTCTCAGTGTCTCAAGGTCTCAGGGTCTCAGGGTCTCAGTGTCTCAGGGTCTCAGGGCCTTAGTCGCTCATGCCCTCAGTCTCTCAGTCTCTCTGGGTCTCTGGGTCTCAGTGTCTCAGTGTCTCAGTGTCTCAGTGTATCAGTGGCTCAGGGTCTCAGGGTCTCAGGGTTTCAGTGTCTGAGGGACTCAGGGTCTCAGTCTATCAGTGTCTCAGTGTTTCAGGGTCTCAGGGTCTCAGTGTCTCAGTGTCTCACTGTCTCAGTCTCAATGTCCCAGTGTCTCAGTCTCTCAGTCTCTCAGTGTATCAGTCTCTCAGTCTCACAGTGTCTCAGTGTCTCAGGGTCTCAGTGTCTCACTGTCTCAATGTCTCAGGGCCTCAGTGTCTCAGGGTCTCAGTGTCTCAGTCTCTCAAACTCTCAGTCTCTCAGTCGCTCAGTTTCTCAGTGTCTCAGTCTCTCATTGTATCAGACTCTCAGTCTCCCAGCGTCTCAGTGTCTCAGTGTCTCAGGGTCTCAGTGTCTCAGGGTCTCAGTGTCTCAGGGTCTCTGGGTCTCAGTCTTTCAGTCTCTCAGTGTCTCAGGGTCTCAGTCTCTCAGTGTCTCAGTGTCTCACGGTCTCAGGATCTCAGAGTCTCAGGGTCTCAGTGTCTCAGCGTCTTAGGGTCTCAGGGTTTCAGTCTCTCAGTTTCTCAGGGTCTCAGTGACTCAGTGTCTCAGTGTCTCAGTGTCTCAGCGTCTTAGGGTCTCAGGGTTTCAGTCTAACAGTTTCTCAGGGTCTCAGTGACTCAGTGTCTCAGTGTCTCAGGGTCTCAGGGCCTTAGTCTCTCAGGCCCTCAGTCTCTCAGTCTCTCAGGGTCTCTGGGTCACTGGGTGTCTGGGTCACAGTCTCTTAGTCTCTCAGTCTCTCAGGGTCTCGGTGTCTCAGGCTCTCTGGGTCTCTGGGTCTCAGTCTCTCAGTCTCTCTGGGTCTCTGGGTCTCAGTGTCTCAGTGTCTCAGTGTCTCAGTGTATCAGTGGCTCAGGGTCTCAGGGTCTCAGGGTTTCAGGGTCTCAGGGTCTCAGGGTCTCAGTGTCTCAGTGTCTCAGGGTCTCAGGGTCTTATTCTCTCAGTCACTCAGTCTCTCATTGTCTCAGTCTCTCGGTGTCTCAGTGTCTCAGGGTCTCTTGGTCTCAGTCTCTCAGTCTCTCAGTGTCTCAGGGTCTCAGGGTCTCAGGGTTTCAGTGTCTCAGGGTCTCAGGGTCTCAGTCTATCAGTGTCTCAGTGTTTCAGGGTCTCAGGGTCTCAGAGTCTCAGTGTCTCAGGGTCTCAGTGTCTCAGTGTCACAGGGTCTCAGTGTCTCAGGGTCTCAGGGTCTCAGTGTCTCAGGGTCTCAGTGTCTCAGTCTCTCAAACTCTCAGTCTCTCAGTCGCTCAGTTTCTCATTGTCTCAGTCTCTCATTGTATCAGACTCTCAGTCTCCCAGCGTCTCAGTGTCTCAGTGTCTCAGGGTCTCAGTGTCTCAGGGTCTCAGTGTCTCAGGGTCTCTGGGTCTCAGTCTCTCAGTCTCTCAGTCTCTCAGTGTCTCAGGGTCTCAGTCTCTCAGTGTCTCAGTGTCTCAGGGTCTCAGGATCTCAGAGTCTCAGGGTCTCAGTGTCTCAGCGTCTTAGGGTCTCAGGGTTTCAGTCTCTCAGTTTCTCAGGGTCTCAGTGACTCAGTGTCTCAGTGTTTCAGGGTCTCAGGGTCTCAGAGTCTCAGTGTCTCAGGGTCTCAGTCTCTCAGTGTCACAGGGTCTCAGGGTCTCAGGGTCTCAGAGTCTCAGGGTGTCAGTTTCTCAGTGTCTCAGTCTCTCAGGGTCTCAGTGTTTCAGTTTCTCAGGGTCTCAATGTCCCAGTGTCTCAGTCTCTCAGTCTCTCAGTGTATCAGTCTCTCAGTCTCACAGTGTCTCAGGGTCTCAGTGTCTCACTGTCTCAGTATCTCAGGGCCTCAGTGTCTCAGGGTCTCAGTGTCTCAGTCTCTCAAACTCTCAGTCTCTCAGTCGCTCAGTTTCTCAGTCTCTCAGTCTCTCATTGTATCAGACTCTCAGTCTCCCAGCGTCTCAGAGTCTCAGAGTCTCAGTCTCTCAGTGTCGCAGTGTCTCAGGGTCTCAGGATCTCAGAGTCTCCGGGTCTCAGGGTCGTAGTCTCTCAGTCTCTCTGTCTCTCAGTGTCTCAGTGTCTCAGTGCCTCAGAGTCTCAGGGTTTCAGTGTCTCAGGGTCTCAGGGTCTCAGTCTCTCAGTCCCTTAGTCTCTCAGTCTCTCAGTCTCTCAGTGTCTCAGTGTCTCAGGGTCTCAGGGTCTCAGAGTCTCAGTGTTTGAGGGTCTCAGGGCCTTAGTCTCTCATGCCCTCTGTCTCTCAGTCTCTCTGGGTCTCTGGGTCTCAGTGTCTCAGTGTCTCAGAGTATCAGTGTCTCAGGGTCTCAGGGTCTCAGGGTCTCAGTGTCTCAGTGTCTCAGGGCCTCAGTGTCTCAGGGTCTCAGGGTCTCAGTGTCTCAGTCTCTCAAACTCTCAGTCTCTCAGTCGCTCAGTTTCTCAGTCTCTCAGTCTCTCATTGTATCAGACACTCAGTCTCCCAGCGTCTCAGTGTCTCAGTGTCTCAGGGTCTCAGTGTCTCAGGGTCTCAGTGTCTCAGGGTCTCTGGGTCTCTGGGACTCTGGGTCTCAGTCTCTCAGTCTCTCAGTGTCTCGGGTCTCAGTCTCTCAGTGCCTCAGTTTCTCAGGGTCTCAGGATCTCAGAGTCTCAGGGTCTCAGTGTATCAGCGTCTTAGGGTCTCAGGGTTTCAGTCTCTCAGTTTCTCAGGGTCTCAGTGACTCAGTGTCTCAGTGTCTCAGCGTCTTAGGGTCTCAGGGTTTCAGTCTTTCAGTTTCTCAGGGTCTCAGTGACTCAATGTCTCAGTGTCTCAGGCGCTTAGTCTCTCAGGCCCTCAGTCTCTCAGTCTCTCAGATTCTCTAAGTCACTGGGTCTCTGGGTCTCAGTCTCTTGTCTCTCAGTCTCTCAGTCTCTCAGTCTCTCAGTCTCTCAGTCTCTCAGTCTCTCAGTCTCTCAGTGTCTCGGTGTCTCAGGCTCTCTGGGTCTCTGGGTCTCAGTCGCTCAGTCTCTCACTGTCTCAGGATCTCAGGGTCTCAGGGTCTCAGGGTCTCAGGGTCTCAGTGTCTCAGTGTCTCATTGTCTCAGGGTCTCAGTGTCTCAGGGTCTCAGGGTCTTATTCTCTCAGTCACTCAGTCTCTCAGTGTCTCAGTCTCGATGTCTCAGTGTCTCAGGGTCTCTGGGTCTCAGTCTCTTAGTGTCTCAGTCTCTCGGTGTCTCAGTGTCTCAGGATCTCTGGGTCTCAGTCTCTCAGCCTCTCAGTGTCTCAGGGTCTCAGGGTCTCAGTGTCTCAGGGTCTCAGGGTCTCAGGGTCTTATTCTCTCAGTCACAGAGTCTCTCAGTGTCTCAGTCTCTCGGTGTCTCAGTGTCTCAGGGTCTCTGGGTCTCAGTCTCTCAGTCTCTCAGTCTCTCAGTGTCTCAGTGTCTCAGGGTCTCAGTGTCTCAGTGCCTCAGGGTCTGAAGGTCTTAGGGTCTCAGGGTCTCAGAGTCTCAGGGTCTCAGTCTCTCAGCGTTTCAATCCCTCAGTCTCTCAGACTCTCAATCTCTCATACTCTCAGGGTCTCAGTGTCTCAGTGCCTCAGTGACTCAGTCTCTCAGGGTATCAGTGCCTCAATGTCTCAGTCTCTCAGTGTCTCAGTGTCTCAGTCTCTCAGTGTCTCAGTGTCTCAGTGTCTCAGTCTCTCGGTCTCTCAGTCTCTGAGTCGCTCAGTCTCTCAGTCTCTCAGTGTATCAGTCGCTCAGTGTCTCAGGGTCTCAGGGCCTCAGTGTCTCAGTGTCTCAGGGTCTCAGGGTCTCAGTGTCTCAGGCTCTCAGGGTCTTAGTCTATCAGTCTCTCAGGGTCTCAGTGTCTCAGGGTCTCAGTGTCTCAGTGTCTCAGTGTTTCAGGGTCTCAGTGTCTCAGGGTCTCAGTGTCTCAGTGCCTCAGGGACTCAGGGTTTCAGTGTCTCAGGGTCTCAGGGTCTCAGTCCCTCAGTCTCTTAGTCTCTCAGACTCTCAGTCTCTCAGTGTCTCAGTGTCTCAGGTTCTCAGTGTCTCAGGGTCTCAGTGTCTCAGTGTCTCGGGGTCTCAGGGTCTCAGTGTCTCAGTGTCTCAGTGTCTCAGTGTCTCACGGTCTCAGGGTCTCAGTCTCTCAGACCCTTAGTCTCTCAGTCTCTCAGTGTCTCATTGTCTCAGGTTCTCAGTGTCTCAGGGTCTCAGTGTCTCAGTGTCTCAGGGTCTCAGGGTCTCAGTGTCTCAGGGTCCCAGGGCCTTAGTCTCTCATGCCCTCAGTCTCTCAGTCTCTCTGGGTCTCTGGGCGTCAGTGTCTCAGTGTCTCAGTGTCTCAGTGTATCAGTGTCTCAGGGTCTCACGGTCTCAGGGTCTCAGTGTCTCAGGGTCTCAGTGTCTCAGTGTCTCAGTCTCTCAGTGTCTCAGTGTTTCAGGGTCTCAGGGTCTCAGTGTCTCAGTGTCTCATGGTCTCAGTGTCTCAGTGTCACAGGGTCTCAGGGTCTCAGGGTCTCAGAGTCTCAGGGTCTCAGTGTCTCAGTCTCTCAAACGCTCAGTCTCTCAGTCGCTCAGTTTCTCAGTCTCTCAGTCTCTCATTGTATCAGACTCTCAGTCTCCCAGCGTCTCAGTGTCTCAGTGTCTTAGGGTCTCAGGTTCTCAGTGTCTCAGGGTTTCAGTGTCTCAGTGTCTCAGGGTCTCAGGGTCTCAGGGTCTCAGTGTCTCAGGGTCTCAGGGCCTTAGTCTCTCATGCCCTCAGTATCTCAGTCTCTCTGGGTCTCTGGGTCTCAGTCTCTCAGTGTCTCAGAGTCTCAGTATCTCAGTGTATCAGTGTCTCAGTGTCTCAGGGTCTCAGGGCCTTAGTCGCTCATGCCCTCAGTCTCTCAGTCTCTCTGGGTCTCTGGGTCTCAGTGTCTCAGTGTCTCAGTGTCTCAGTGTATCAGTGGCTCAGGGTCTCAGGGTCTCAGGGTTTCAGTGTCTGAGGGACTCAGGGTCTCAGGGTCTCAGTCTATCAGTGTCTCAGTGTTTCAGGGTCTCAGGGTCTCAGTGTCTCAGTGTCTCACTGTCTCAGTCACAATGTCCCAGTGTCTCAGTCTCTCAGTCTCTCAGTGTATCAGTCTCTCAGTCTCACAGTGTCTCAGTGTCTCAGGGTCTCAGTGTCTCACTGTCTCAGTGTCTCAGGGCCTCAGTGTCTCAGGGTCTCAGTGTCTCAGTCTCTCAAACTCTCAGTCTCTCAGTCGCTCAGTTTCTCAGTGTCTCAGTCTCTCATTGTATCAGACTCTCAGTCTCCCAGCGTCTCAGTGTCTCAGTGTCTCAGGGTCTCAGTGTCTCAGGGTCTCAGTGTCTCAGGGTCTCTGGGTCTCAGTCTCTCAGTCTCTCAGTGTCTCAGGGTCTCAGTCTCTCAGTGTCTCAGTGTCTCACGGTCTCAGGATCTCAGAGTCTCAGGGTCTCAGTGTCTCAGCGTCTTAGGGTCTCAGGGTTTCAGTCTCTCAGTTTCTCAGGGTCTCAGTGACTCAGTGTCTCAGTGTCTCAGTGTCTCAGCGTCTTAGGGTCTCAGGGTTTCAGTCTAACAGTTTCTCAGGGTCTCAGTGACTCAGTGTCTCAGTGTCTCAGGGTCTCAGGGCCTTAGTCTCTCAGGCCCTCAGTCTCTCAGTCTCTCAGGGTCTCTGGGTCACTGGGTGTCTGGGTCACAGTCTCTTAGTCTCTCAGTCTCTCAGGGTCTCGGTGTCTCAGGCTCTCTGGGTCTCTGGGTCTCAGTCTCTCAGTCTCTCACTGTCTCAGGATCTCAGGGTCTCAGGGTCTCAGGGTCTCAGTGTCTCAGTGTCTCAGGGTCTCAGGGTCTTATTCTCTCAGTCACTCAGTCTCTCATTGTCTCAGTCTCTCGGTGTCTCAGTGTCTCAGGGTCTCTTGGTCTCAGTCTCTCAGTCTCTCAGTGTCTCAGGGTCTCAGGGTCTCAGGGTTTCAGTGTCTCAGGGTCTCAGGGTCTCAGTCTATCAGTGTCTCAGTGTTTCAGGGTCTCAGGGTCTCAGAGTCTCAGTGTCTCAGGGTCTCAGTGTCTCAGTGTCACAGGGTCTCAGTGTCTCAGGGTCTCAGGGTCTCAGTGTCTCAGGGTCTCAGTGTCTCAGTCTCTCAAACTCTCAGTCTCTCAGTCGCTCAGTTTCTCATTGTCTCAGTCTCTCATTGTATCAGACTCTCAGTCTCCCAGCGTCTCAGTGTCTCAGTGTCTCAGGGTCTCAGTGTCTCAGGGTCTCAGTGTCTCAGGGTCTCTGGGTCTCAGTCTCTCAGTCTCTCAGTGTCTCAGGGTCTCAGTCTCTCAGTGTCTCAGTGTCTCAGGGTCTCAGGATCTCAGAGTCTCAGGGTCTCAGTGTCTCAGCGTCTTAGGGTCTCAGGGTTTCAGTCTCTCAGTTTCTCAGGGTCTCAGTGACTCAGTGTCTCAGTGTTTCAGGGTCTCAGGGTCTCAGAGTCTCAGTGTCTCAGGGTCTCAGTCTCTCAGTGTCACAGGGTCTCAGGGTCTCAGTGTCTCAGAGTCTCAGGGTGTCAGTTTCTCAGTGTCTCAGTCTCTCAGGGTCTCAGTGTTTCAGTTTCTCAGGGTCTCAATGTCCCAGTGTCTCAGTCTCTCAGTCTCTCAGTGTATCAGTCTCTCAGTCTCACAGTGTCTCAGGGTCTCAGTGTCTCACTGTCTCAGTATCTCAGGGCCTCAGTGTCTCAGGGTCTCAGTGTCTCAGTCTCTCAAACTCTCAGTCTCTCAGTCGCTCAGTTTCTCAGTCTCTCAGTCTCTCATTGTATCAGACTCTCAGTCTCCCAGCGTCTCAGAGTCTCAGAGTCTCAGTCTCTCAGTGTCGCAGTGTCTCAGGGTCTCAGGATCTCAGAGTCTCCGGGTCTCATTATCTCAGTGTCTCAGGGTCTCAGTGTCTCAGGGTCCCAGGGGCTCAGGGTCGTAGTCTCTCAGTCTCTCTGTCTCTCAGTGTCTCAGTGTCTCAGTGCCTCAGAGTCTCAGGGTTTCAGTGTCTCGGGGTCTCAGGGTCTCAGTCTCTCAGTCCCTTAGTCTCTCAGTCTCTCAGTCTCTCAGTGTCTCAGTGTCTCAGGGTCTCAGGGTCTCAGAGTCTCAGTGTTTGAGGGTCTCAGGGCCTTAGTCTCTCATGCCCTCTGTCTCTCAGTCTCTCTGGGTCTCTGGGTCTCAGTGTCTCAGTGTCTCAGAGTATCAGTGTCTCAGGGTCTCAGGGTCTCAGGGTCTCAGGGTCTCAGTGTCTCAGTGTCTCAGGGCCTCAGTGTCTCAGGGTCTCAGGGTCTCAGTGTCTCAGTCTCTCAAACTCTCAGTCTCTCAGTCGCTCAGTTTCTCAGTCTCTCAGTCTCTCATTGTATCAGACACTCAGTCTCCCAGCGTCTCAGTGTCTCAGTGTCTCAGGGTCTCAGTGTCTCAGGGTCTCAGTGTCTCAGGGTCTCTGGGTCTCTGGGACTCTGGGTCTCAGTCTCTCAGTCTCTCAGTGTCTCGGGTCTCAGTCTCTCAGTGCCTCAGTTTCTCAGGGTCTCAGGATCTCAGAGTCTCAGGGTCTCAGTGTATCAGCGTCTTAGGGTCTCAGGGTTTCAGTCTCTCAGTTTCTCAGGGTCTCAGTGACTCAGTGTCTCAGTGTCTCAGCGTCTTAGGGTCTCAGGGTTTCAGTCTTTCAGTTTCTCAGGGTCTCAGTGACTCAGTGTCTCAGTGTCTCAGGCGCTTAGTCTCTCAGGCCCTCAGTCTCTCAGTCTCTCAGATTCTCTGAGTCACTGGGTCTCTGGGTCTCAGTCTCTTGTCTCTCAGTCTCTCAGTCTCTCAGTCTCTCAGTCTCTCAGTCTCTCAGTCTCTCAGTCTCTCAGTCTCTCAGTGTCTCGGTGTCTCAGGCTCTCTGGGTCTCTGGGTCTCAGTCGCTCAGTCTCTCACTGTCTCAGGATCTCAGGGTCTCAGGGTCTCAGGGTCTCAGGGTCTCAGTGTCTCAGTGTCTCATTGTCTCAGGGTCTCAGTGTCTCAGGGTCTCAGGGTCTTATTCTCTCAGTCACTCAGTCTCTCAGTGTCTCAGTCTCGATGTCTCAGTGTCTCAGGGTCTCTGGGTCTCAGTCTCTTAGTGTCTCAGTCTCTCGGTGTCTCAGTGTCTCAGGATCTCTGGGTCTCAGTCTCTCAGCCTCTCAGTGTCTCAGGGTCTCAGGGTCTCAGTGTCTCAGGGTCTCAGGGTCTCAGGGTCTTATTCTCTCAGTCACAGAGTCTCTCAGTGTCTCTGTCTCTCGGTGTCTCAGTGTCTCAGGGTCTCTGGGTCTCAGTCTCTCAGTCTCTCAGTCTCTCAGTGTCTCAGTGTCTCAGGGTCTCAGTGTCTCAGTGCCTCAGGGTCTGAAGGTCTTAGGGTCTCAGGGTCTCAGAGTCTCAGGGTCTCAGTCTCTCAGCGTTTCAATCCCTCAGTCTCTCAGACTCTCAATCTCTCATACTCTCAGGGTCTCAGTGTCTCAGTGCCTCAGTGACTCAGTCTCTCAGGGTATCAGTGCCTCAATGTCTCAGTCTCTCAGTGTCTCAGTGTCTCAGTCTCTCAGTGTCTCAGTGTCTCAGTGTCTCAGTCTCTCGGTCTCTCAGTCTCTGAGTCGCTCAGTCTCTCAGTCTCTCAGTGTATCAGTCGCTCAGTGTCTCAGGGTCTCAGGGCCTCAGTGTCTCAGTGTCTCAGGGTCTCAGGGTCTCAGTGTCTCAGGCTCTCAGGGTCTTAGTCTATCAGTCTCTCAGGGTCTCAGTGTCTCAGGGTCTCAGTGTCTCAGTGTCTCAGTGTTTCAGGGTCTCAGTGTCTCAGGGTCTCAGTGTCTCAGTGCCTCAGGGACTCAGGGTTTCAGTGTCTCAGGGTCTCAGGGTCTCAGTCCCTCAGTCTCTTAGTCTCTCAGACTCTCAGTCTCTCAGTGTCTCAGTGTCTCAGGTTCTCAGTGTCTCAGGGTCTCAGTGTCTCAGTGTCTCGGGGTCTCAGGGTCTCAGTGTCTCAGTGTCTCAGTGTCTCACGGTCTCAGGGTCTCAGTCTCTCAGACCCTTAGTCTCTCAGTCTCTCAGTGTCTCATTGTCTCAGGTTCTCAGTGTCTCAGGGTCTCAGTGTCTCAGTGTCTCAGGGTCTCAGGGTCTCAGTGTCTCAGGGTCCCAGGGCCTTAGTCTCTCATGCCCTCAGTCTCTCAGTCTCTCTGGGTCTCTGGGCGTCAGTGTCTCAGTGTCTCAGTGTCTCAGTGTATCAGTGTCTCAGGGTCTCACGGTCTCAGGGTCTCAGTGTCTCAGGGTCTCAGTGTCTCAGTGTCTCAGTGTCTCAGTCTCTCAGTGTCTCAGTGTTTCAGGGTCTCAGGGTCTCAGTGTCTCAGTGTCTCATGGTCTCAGTGTCTCAGTGTCACAGGGTCTCAGGGTCTCAGGGTCTCAGAGTCTCAGGGTCTCAGTGTCTCAGTCTCTCAAACGCTCAGTCTCTCAGTCGCTCAGTTTCTCAGTCTCTCAGTCTCTCATTGTATCAGACTCTCAGTCTCCCAGCGTCTCAGTGTCTCAGTGTCTTAGGGTCTCAGGTTCTCAGTGTCTCAGGGTTTCAGTGTCTCAGTGTCTCAGGGTCTCAGGGTCTCAGGGTCTCAGGGTCTCAGTGTCTCAGGGTCTCAGGGCCTTAGTCTCTCATGCCCTCAGTATCTCAGTCTCTCTGGGTCTCTGGGTCTCAGTCTCTCAGTGTCTCAGAGTCTCAGTATCTCAGTGTATCAGTGTCTCAGGGTCTCAGGGTCTCAGTGTCTCGGTGTCTCAGGGTCTCAGGGTCTCAGGGTCTCAGGGTCTCAGTCTCTCAGTCCATTAGTCTCTCAGACTCTCAGTCTCACAGTGTCTCAGTGTCTCAGGTTCTCAGTGTCTCAGGGTCTCAGTGTCTCAGTGTCTCAGGGTCTCAGGGTCTCAGGGTCTCAGTGTCTCAGGGTCTCAGGGCCTTAGTCTCTCATGCCCTCAGTCTCTCAGTCTCTCTGGGTTTCTGGGTCTCTGGGTCTCAGTCTCTCAGTGTCTCAGAGTCTCAGTGTCTCAGTGTATCAGTGTCTCAGGGTCTCAGGGTCTCAGTGTCTCAGGGTCTCAAGGTCTCAGGGTCTCAGTCTCTCGGTTTCTTAGTGTCTCAGTGTCTCAGTCTCTCAGTCTCTCAGGGTCTCAGTGTCTCAGTTTCTCAGGGTCTCAGTGTCCTAGTGTCTCAGTCTCTCAGTCTCTCAGTGTATCAGTCTCTCAGTTTCTCAGTGTCTCAGTGTCTCAGGGTCTCAGTGTCTCAGTGTCTCTCTTTCTCAGTGTCTCAGGGCCTCAGTTTCTCAGGGTCTCAGTGTCTCAGTCTCTCAAACTCTCAGTCTCTCAGTCTCTCAGTCGCTCAGTTTCTCAGTCTCTCAGTCTCTCATTGTATCAGACACTCAGTCTCCCAGCGTCTCAGTGTCTCAGTGTCTCAGGGTCTCAGTGTCTCAGGGTCTCAGTGTCTCAGGGTCTCTGGGTCTGTGGGACTCTGGGTCCCAGTCTCTCAGTCTCTCAGTGTCTCAGGGTCTCAGTCACTCAGTGTCTCAGTGTCTCAGGATCTCAGGATCTCAGAATCTCAGAGTCTCAGGGTCTCAGTGTCTCAGCGTCTTAGGGTCTCAGGGTTTCAGTCTCTCAGTTTCTCAGGGTCTCAGTGACTCAGTGTCTCAGTGTCTCATGGTCTCAGGGCCTTAGTTTCTCAGGCCCTCAGTCTCTCAGTGTCTCAGTCTCTCGGTGTCTCAGTGTCTCAGTGTCTCAGGGTCTCAGTGTCTCAGTGTCTCAGTGCCTCAGGGTCTCAATGTCTTAGGGTCTCAGGGTCTCAGAGTCTCAGGGTCTCAGTCTCTCAGTGTCTCAGTCTCTCAGTGTCTCAGTCTCTCAGTCTCTCAGTGTATCAGTCTCTCAGTCTCTCAGGGTCTCAGGGTCTCAGAGTCTCAGGGTCTCAGTCTCTCAGTGTCTCAGTCTCTCAGTCTCTCAGTCTCTCACTGTCTCTGTGTCTCAGTGTCTCAGTGCCTCAGGGTCTCAGGGTTTCAGTGTCTCAGGGTCTCAGGGTCTCAGTCTCTCAGTCTCTCAGTCTCTCAGATTCTCAGTGTCTCAGGTTCTCAGTGTCTCAGGGTCTCAGTGTCTCAGTGTCTCAGGGTTTCAGGGTCTCAGTGTCTCAGTGTCTCAGGGTCTCAGGGTCTCAGTCTCTCAGTCCCTTAGTCTCTCAGACTCTCAGTCTCTCAGTGTCTCAGTGTCTCAGGTTCTCAGTGTCTCAGTGTCTCAGGGTCTCAGTGTCTCAGTGTCTCAGGGTCTCAGGGCCTTAGTCTCTCATGCCCTCAGTCTCAGTCTCTCTGGGTCTCTGGGTCTCAGTCTCTCAGTGTCTCAGAGTCTCAGTGTCTCAGTGTATCAGTGTCTCAGGGTCTCAGGGTCTCAGGGTCTCAGTGTCTCAGGGTCTCAGGGTCTCAGGGTCTCAGTCTCTCAGTGTCTCAGTGTCTCAGGGTCTCAGTGTCTCAGTGTCACAGGGTCTCAGGGTCTCAGAGTCTCAGGGTGTCAGTTTCTCAGTGTCTCAGTCTCTCAGTCTCTCAGTGTCTCAGTTTCTCAGGGTTTCAGTGTCCCAGTGTCTCAGTCTCTCAGTCTCTCAGTGTATCATTCACTCAGTCTCTCAGTGTCTCAGTGTCTCAGGGTCTCAGTGTCTCAGTGTCTCTCTGTCTCAGTGTCTCAGGGCCTCAGTTTCTCAGGGTCTCAGTGTCTCAGTCTCTCAAACTCTCAGTCTCTCAGTCTCTCAGTCGCTCAGTTTCTCAGTCTCTCAGTCTCTCATTGTATCAGACACTCAGTCTCCCAGCGTCTCAGTGTCTCAGTGTCTCAGGATCTCAGGATCTCAGAGTCTCAGGGTCTCAGTGTCTCAGCGTCTTAGGGTCTCAGGGTTTCAGTCTCTCAGTTTCTCAGGGTCTCAGTGACTCAGTGTCTCAGTGTCTCAGTGTCTCAGCGTCTTAGGGTCTCAGGGTTTCAGTCTCTCAGTTTCTCAGGGTCTCAGTGACTCAGTGTCTCAGTGTCTCAGGGTCTCAGGGCCTAAGTTTCTCAGGCCCTCAGTCTCTCAGTCTCTCAGGGTCTCTGGGTCTCAGTCTCTTAGTCTCTCAGTCTCTCAGTCTCTCAGTCTCTCACTGTCTCAGGATCTCAGTGTCTCAGGGTCTCAGGGTCTTATTCTCTCAGTCACACAGTGTCTCAGTGTCTCAGGGTCTCAGTGTCTCAGTGTCTCAGTATCTCAGTATCTCAGTGCCTCAGGGTCTCAAGGTCTTAGGGTCTCAGGGTCTCAGAGTCTCAGGGTCTCAGTCTCTCAGCGTTTCTATCCCTCAGTCTCTCAGACTCTCAGTCTCTCATACTCTCAGGGTCTCAGTGTCTCAGTGTCTCATTGTCTCAGTCTCTCAGGGTATCAGTGCCTCAGTCTCTCAGTCTCTCAGTCTCAGTCTCTCAGTGTCTCAGTGTCTCAGGGTCTCAGTGTCTCAGTCTCTCAGTCTCTCTGTCTCTCAGGGTCTCAGTGTCTCAATGTCTCAGTCTCTCAGTGTCTCAGGGTCTCCGTGTCTCAGTGTCTCGGGGTCATAGGGTCTCAGAGTCTCTGGGTCTCAGTCTCTGAGTGTCTCAGTCTCTCAGTCTCTCAGTCTCTCAGTCTCTCAGTCTCTCAGTGTCTCTGTCTCAGTCTCTCGGTCTCTCAGTCTCTGAGTCGCTCAGTCTCTCAGTGTATCAGTCGCTCAGTCTCTCAGTGTCTCAGTGTCTCAGATCTCAGTGTCTCAGGGTCTCAGGGCCTCAGTGTCTCAGTGTCCCAGGGTCTCAGTGTCTCAGTGTCTCAGGCTCTCATGGTCTTAGTCTCTCAGTCTCTCAGTCTATCAGTGTCTCATTGTCTCAGGGTCTCAGTGTCTCAGGGTCTCAGTGTCTCAGTGTCTCAATGTCTCAGTGTTTCAGGGTCTCAGTGTCTCAGGGTCTCAGTGTCTCAGTGTCTCAGGGTCTCAGGGTCTCAGTGTCTCAGTGTCTCAGGTTCTCAGTGTCTCAGTGTCTCAGGTTCTCAGTGTCTCAGTGTCTCAGTGTCTCAGGGTCTCAGGGTCTCAGTGTCTCAGTGTCTCAGGGTCTCAGGGTCTCAGTCTCTCAGTCCCTTAGTCTCTCAGTGTCTCAGTGTCTCAGGTTCTCAGTGTCTCAGGGTCTCAGTGGCTCAGGGTCTCAGGGTCTCAGGGTCTCAGTGTCTCAGGGTCTCAGGGCCTTAGTCTCTCATGCCCTCAGTCTCTCAGTCTCTCTGGGTCTCTGGGTCTCAGTGTCTCAGTGTCTCAGTGTATCAGTGTCTCAGGGTCTCAGGGTCTCAGGGTTTCAGTGTCTCAGGGTCTCAGGGTCTCAGTCTATCAGTGTCTCAGTGTTTCAGGGTCTCAGGGTCTCAGTGTCTCAGTGTCTCAGGGTCTCAGTGTCTCAGTGTCACAGGGTCTCAGGGTCTCAGGGTCTCAGAGTCTCAGGGTGTCAGTTTCTCAGTGTCTCAGTCTCTCAGTCTCTCAGGGTCTCAGTGTCTCAGTTTCTCAGGGTCTCAATGTCCCAGTGTCTCAGTCTCTCAGTCTCTCAGTGTATCAGTCTCTCAGTCTCACAGTGTCTCAGTGTCTCAGGGTCTCAGGGTCTCAGTGTCTCACTGTCTCAGTGTCTCAGGGCCTCAGTGTCTCAGGGCCTCAGTGTCTCAGGGCCTCAGTGTCTCAGTCTCTCAAACTCTCAGTCTCTCAGTCGCTCAGTTTCTCAGTCTCTCAGTCTCTCATTGTATCAGACTCTCAGTCTCCCAGCGTCTCAGTGTCTCAGGGTCTCAGGGTCTCAGTGTCTCAGTGTCTCAGGGTCTCTGGGTCTCAGTCTCTCATTCTCTCAGTGTCTCAGGGTCTCAGTCTCTCAGGGTATCAGTGCCTCAGTCTCTCAGTCTCTGAGTCGCTCAGTCTCTCAGTCTCAGTCTCTCAGTGTCTCAGTGTCTCAGTGTCTCAGTGTCTCAGGGTCTCAGTGTCTCAGTCTCTCAGTCTCTCAGTCTCTCAGGGTCTCAGTGTCTCAATGTCTCAGTCTCTCAGTGTCTCAGGGTCTCCGTGTCTCAGTGTCTCGGGGTCATAGGTTCTCAGAGTCTCAGGGTCTCAGTCTCTGAGTGTCTCAGTCTCTCAGTGTCTCAGTCTCTCAGTCTCTCAGTCTCTCAGTGTCTCTGTCTCAGTCTCTCGGTCTCTCAGTCTCTGAGTCGCTCAGTCTCTCAGTGTATCAGTCGCTCTGTCTCTCAGTGTCTCAGTGTCTCAGTGTCTCAGTGTCTCAGTGTCTCAGGGTCTCAGGGCCTCAGTGTCTCAGTGTCTCAAGGTCTCAGTGTCTCAGTGTCTCAGGCTCTCAGGGTCTTAGTCTCTCAGTCTCTCAGTGTCACAGTGTCTCATTGTCTCAGGGTCTCAGTGTGTCAGGGTCTCAGTGTCTCAGTGTCTCAATGTCTCAGTGTTTCAGGGTCTCAGTGTCTCAGGGTCTCAGTGTCTCAGTGCCTCAGGGTCTCAGGGTTTCAGTGTCTCAGGGTCTCAGGGTCTCAGTCTCTCAGTCTCTTAGTCTCTCAGTCTCTCAGTCTCTCAGTGTCTCAGTGTCTCAGGTTCTCAGTGTCTCAGGGTCTCAGTGTCTCAGTGTCTCAGGGTCTCAGGGTCTCAGTGTCTTAGTGTCTCAGGGTCTCAGGGTCTCAGTCTCTCAGTCCCTTAGTCTCTCAGTCTCTCAGTGTCTCAGTGTCTCAGGTTCTCAGTGTCTCAGGGTCTCAGTGTCTCAGTGTCTCAGGGTCTCAGGGTCTCAGTGTCTCTGGGTCTCAGGGCCTTAGTCTCTCATGCCCTCAGTCTCTCAGTCTCTCTGGGTCTCAGTGTCTCAGTGTCTCAGTGTCTCAGTGTATCAGTGGCTCAGGGTCTCAGGGTTTCAGTGTCTCAGGGTCTCAGGGTCTCAGGATCTCAGTCTATCAGTGTCTCAGTGTTTCAGGGTCTCAGGTTCTCAGTGTCTCAGTGTCTCAGGGTCTCAGTGTCTCAGTGTCACAGGGTCTCAGTCTCTCAGGGTCTCAGTGTCTCAGTTTCTCAGGGTCTCAATGTCCCAGTGTATCAGTCTCTCAGTCTCACAGTGTCTCAGTGTCTCAGGGTCTCAGGGTCTCAGTGTCTCACTGTCTCAGTGTCTCAGGGCCTCAGTGTCTCAGGGTCTCAGTGTCTCAGTCTCTCAAACTCTCAGTCTCTCAGTTTCTCAGTCTCTCAGTCTCTCATTGTATCAGACTCTCAGTCTCCCAGCGTCTCAGTGTCTCAGTGTCTCAGGGTCTCAGTGTCTCAGGGTCTCAGTGTCTCAGGGTCTCTGGGTCTCTGGGTCTCAGTCTCTCAGACTGAGACCCTGAGACACTGAGAGACTCTCAGTGTCTCAGTGTCTCAGGGTCTCAGGATCTCAGAGTCTCAGGGTCTCAGTGTCTCAGCGTCTTAGGGTCTCAGGGTTTCAGTCTCTCAGTTTCTCAGGGTCTCAGTGACTCAGTGTCTCAGTGTCTCAGCGTCTTAGGGTCTCAGGGTTTCAGTCTCTCAGTTTCTCAGGGTCTCAGTGACTCAGTGTCTCAGTGTCTCAGGGTCTCAGGGCCTTAGTCTCTCAGGCCCTCAGTCTCTCAGTCTCTCAGGGTCTCTGGGTCACTGGGTGTCTGGGTCACAGTCTCTTAGTCTCTCAGTCTCTCAGTCTCTCAGTCTCTCAGGGTCTCGGTGTCTCAGGCTCTCTGGGTCTCTGGGTCTCAGTCTCTCACTGTCTCAGGATCTCAGGGTCTCAGGGTCTCAGGGTCTCATTGTCTCAGTGTCTCAGGGTCTCAGGGTCTTATTCTCTCAGTCACTCAGTCTCTCATTGTCTCAGTATCTCGGTGTCTCAGTGTCTCAGGGTCTCTTGGTCTCAGTCTCTCAGTCTCTCAGTGTCTCAGGGTCTCAGTGTCTCAGGGTCTCAGGGTCTCAGGGTCTCAGGGTGTTTTTCTCTCAGTCACACAGTCTCTCAGTGTCTCAGTCTCTCGGTGTCTCAGTGTCTCAGGGTCTCTGGGTCTCAGTCTCTCATTCTCTCAGTCTCTCAGTGTCTCAGGTTCTCAGTGTCTCAGGGTCTCAGTGTCTCAGTGTCTCAGGGTCTCAGGGTCTCAGTGTATCAGTGTCTCAGGGTCTCAGGGTCTCAGGGTCTCAGTGTCTCTGGGTCTCAGGGCCTTAGTCTCTCATGCCCTCAGTCTCTCAGTCTCTCTGGGTCTCTGGGTCTCAGTGTCTCAGTGTCTCAGTGGCTCAGGGTCTCAGGGTTTCAGTGTCTCAGGGGCTCAGGGTCTCAGGATCTCAGTGTATCAGTGTCTCAGTGTTTCAGGGTCTCAGGTTCTCAGTGTCTCAGTGTCTCAGGGTCTCAGTGTCTCAGTGTCACAGGGTCTCAGTCTCTCAGGGTCTCAGTGTCTCAGTTTCTCAGGGTCTCAATGTCCCAGTGTCTCAGTCTCTCAGTCTCTCAGTGTATCAGTCTCTCAGTCTCACAGTGTCTCAGTGTCTCAGGGTCTCAGGGTCTCAGTGTCTCACTGTCTCAGTGTCTCAGGGCCTCAGTGTCTCAGGGTCTCAGTGTCTCAGTCTCTCAAACTCTCAGTATCTCAGTCGCTCAGTTTCTCAGTCTCTCAGTCTCTCATTGTATCAGACTCTCAGTCTCCCAGCGTCTCAGTGTCTCAGTGTCTCAGGGTCTCAGTGTCTCAGGGTCTCAGTGTCTCAGGGTCTCTGGGTCTCTGGGTCTTAGTCTCTCAGTCTCTCAGTGTCTCAGGGTCTCAGTCTCTCAGTGTCTCAGTGTCTCAGGATCTCAGAGTCTCAGGGTCTCAGTGTCTCAGCGTCTTAGGGTCTCAGGGTTTCAGTCTCTCAGTTTCTCAGGGTCTCAGTGACTCAGTGTCTCAGTGTCTCAGCGTCTTAGGGTCTCAGGGTTTCAGTCTCTCAGTTTCTCAGGGTCTCAGTGACTCAGTGTCTCAGTGTCTCAGGGCCTTAGTCTCTCAGGCCCTCAGTCTCTCAGTCTCTCAGGGTCTCTGGGTCACTGGGTGTCTGGGTCACAGTCTCTTAGTCTCTCAGTCTCTCAGTCTCTCAGTCTCTCAGGGTCTAGGTGTCTCAGGCTCTCTGGGTCTCTGGGTCTCAGTCTCTCAGTCTCTCACTGTCTCAGGATCTCAGGGTCTCAGGGTCTCAGGGTCTCAGTGTCTCAGTGTCTCAGGGTCTCAGGGTCTTATTCTCTCAGTCACTCAGTCTCTCATTGTCTCAGTCTCTCGGTGTCTCAGTGTCTCAGGGTCTCTTGGTCTCAGTCTCTCAGTCTCTCAGTGTCTCAGGGTCTCAGTGTCTCAGGGTCTCAGGGTCTCAGGGTCTCAGGGTGTTTTTCTCTCAGTCACACAGTCTCTCAGTGTCTCAGTCTCTCGGTGTCTCAGTGTCTCAGGGTCTCTGGGTCTCAGTCTCTCATTCTCTCAGTCTCTCAGTGTCTCAGGTTCTCAGTGTCTCAGGGTCTCAGTGTCTCAGTGTCTCAGGGTCTCAGTGTATCAGTGTCTCAGGGTCTCAGGGTCTCAGGGTTTCAGTGTCTCGGGGTCTCAGGGTCTCAGTCTATCAGTGTCTCAGTGTTTCAGGGTCTCAGGGTCTCAGAGTCTCAGTGTCTCAGGGTCTCAGTGTCTCAGTGTCACAGGGTCTCAGGGTCTCAGGGTCTCAGAGTCTCAGGGTGCAAGTTTCACAGTGTCTCAGTCTCTCAGTCTCTCAGGGTCTCAGTGTCTCAGTTTCTCAGGGTCTCAATGTCCCAGTGTCTCAGTCTCTCAGTCTCTCAGTGTATCAGTCTCTCAGTCTCACAGTGTCTCATTGTCTCAGTGTCTCACTGTCTCAGTGTCTCAGGGCCTCAGTGTCTCAGGGTCTCAGTGTCTCAGTCTCTCAAACTCTCAGTCTCTCAGTCGCTCAGTTTCTCAGTCTCTCAGTCTCTCATTGTATCAGACTCTCAGTCTCCCAGCGTCTCAGAGTCTCAGTCTCTCAGTGTCGCAGTGTCTCAGGGTCTCAGGATCTCAGAGTCTCAGGGTTTCATTATCTCAGTGTCTCAGGGTCTCAGTGTCTCAGGGTCCCAGGGTCTCAGGGTCGTAGTCTCTCAGTCTCTCAGTGTCTCAGTGTCTCAGTGTCTCAGTGCCTCAGGGTCTCAGGGTTTCAGTGTCTCGGGGTCTCAGGGTCTCAGTCTCTCAGTCCCTTAGTCTCTCAGTCTCTCAGTCTCTTAGTGTCTCAGTGTCTCAGGGTCTCAGTGTCTCAGGGTCTCAGTGTCTCAGTGCCTCAGGGTCTCAGGGTTTCAGTGTCTCGGGGTCTCAGGGTCTCAGTCTCTCAGTCCCTTAGTCTCTCAGTCTCTCAGTCTCTCAGTGTCTCAGTGTCTCAGGTTCTCAGTGTCTCAGGGTCTCAATGTCTCAGTGTCTCAGGGCCTCAGGGTCTCAGAGTCTCAGTGTTTGAGGGTCTCAGGGTCTTAGTCTCTCATGCCCTCAGTCTCTCAGTCTCTCTGGGTCTCTGGGTCTCAGTGTCTCAGTGTCTCAGTGTCTCAGGGTCTCAGGGTCTCAGGGTCTCAGTGTCTCTGGGTCTCAGGGCCTTAGTCTCTCATGCCCTCAGTCTCTCAGTCTCTCTGGGTCTCTGGGTCTCAGTGTCTCAGTGTCTCAGTGTCTCAGTGTCTCAGTGTATCAGTGGCTCAGGGTCTCAGGGTTTCAGTGTCTCAGGGTCTCAGGTTCTCAGGATCTCAGTCTATCAGTGTCTCAGTGTTTCAGGGTCTCAGGTTCTCAGTGTCTCAGTGTCTCAGGGTCTCAGTGTCTCAGTGTCACAGGGTCGCAGTCTCTCAGGGTCTCAGTGTCTCAGTTTCTCAGGGTCTCAATGTCCCAGTGTCTCAGTCTCTCAGTCTCTCAGTGTATCAGTCTCTCAGTCTCACAGTGTCTCAGTGTCTCAGGGTCTCAGGGTCTCAGTGTCTCACTGTCTCAGTGTCTCAGGGCCTCAGTGTCTCAGGGTCTCAGTGTCTCAGTCTCTCAAACTCTCAGTCTCTCAGTCGCTCAGTCTCTCAGTCTCTCAGTCTCTCATTGTATCAGACTCTCAGTCTCCCAGCGTCTCAGTGTCTCAGTGTCTCAGGGTCTCAGTGTCTCAGGGTCTCAGTGTCTCAGGGTCTCTGGGTCTCAGTCTCTCAGTCTCTCAGTGTCTCAGGGTCTCAGTCTCTCAGTGTCTCAGTGTCTCAGGGTCTCAGGATCTCAGAGTCTCAGGGTCTCAGTGTCTCAGCGTCTTAGGGTCTCAGGGTTTCAGTCTCTCAGTTTCTCAGGGTCTCAGTGACTCAGTGTCTCAGTGTCTCAGGGTCTCAGGGCCTTAGTTTCTCAGGCCCTCAGTCTCTCAGTCTCTCAGGGTCTCTGGGCCTCAGTCTCTTAGTCTCTCAGTCTCTGAGTCTCTCAGTCTCTCAGTGTCTCGGTGTCTCAGGCTCTCTGGGTCTCTGGGTCTCAGTCTCTCAGTCTCTCACTGTCTCAGGATCTCAGTGTCTCAGGGTCTCAGGGTCTCAGTGTCTCAGTGTCTCAGTGCCTCAGGGTCTCAAGGTCTTAGGGTCTCAGGGTCTCAGAGTCTCAGGGTCTCAGTCTCTCAGCGTTTCTATCCCTCAGTCTCTCAGACTCTCAGTCTCTCATACTCTCAGGGTCTCAGTGTCTCAGTGTCTCATTGTCTCAGTCTCTCAGGGTATCAGTGCCTCAGTCTCTCAGTCTCTGAGTCGCTCAGTCTCTCAGTCTCAGTCTCTCAGTGTCTCAGTGTCTCAGTGTCTCAGTGTCTCAGGGTCTCAGTCTCTCAGTCTCTCAGTCTCTCAGGGTCTCAGTGTCCCAATGTCTCAGTCTCTCAGTGTCTCAGGGTCTCCGTGTCTCAGTGTCTCGGGGTCATAGGGTCTCAGAGTCTTAGGGTCTCAGTCTCTGAGTGTCTCAGTCTCTCAGTCTCTCAGTCTCTCAGTGTCTCTGTCTCAGTCTCTCGGTCTCTCAGTCTCTGAGTCGCTCAGTCTCTCAGTGTATCAGTCGCTCAGTCTCTCAGTGTCTCAGTGTCTCAGATCTCAGTGTCTCAGGGTCTCAGGGCCTCAGTGTCTCAGTGTCTCAGGGTCTCAGTGTCTCAGTGTCTCAGGCTCTCATGGTCTTAGTCTCTCAGTCTCTCAGTGTCTTATTGTCTCAGGGTCTCAGTGTCTCAGGGTCTCAGTGTCTCAGGGTCTCAGGGTCTCAGGGTCTCAGGGTGTTTTTCTCTCAGTCACACAGTCTCTCAGTGTCTCAGTCTCTCGGTGTCTCAGTGTCTCAGGGTCTCTGGGTCTCAGTCTCTCATTCTCTCAGTCTCTCAGTGTCTCAGGTTCTCAGTGTCTCAGGGTCTCAGTGTCTCAGTGTCTCAGGGTCTCAGTGTATCAGTGTCTCAGGGTCTCAGGGTCTCAGGGTTTCAGTGTCTCGGGGTCTCAGGGTCTCAGTCTATCAGTGTCTCAGTGTTTCAGGGTCTCAGGGTCTCAGAGTCTCAGTGTCTCAGGGTCTCAGTGTCTCAGTGTCACAGGGTCTCAGGGTCTCAGGGTCTCAGAGTCTCAGGGTGCAAGTTTCACAGTGTCTCAGTCTCTCAGTCTCTCAGGGTCTCAGTGTCTCAGTTTCTCAGGGTCTCAATGTCCCAGTGTCTCAGTCTCTCAGTCTCTCAGTGTATCAGTCTCTCAGTCTCACAGTGTCTCATTGTCTCAGTGTCTCACTGTCTCAGTGTCTCAGGGCCTCAGTGTCTCAGGGTCTCAGTGTCTCAGTCTCTCAAACTCTCAGTCTCTCAGTCGCTCAGTTTCTCAGTCTCTCAGTCTCTCATTGTATCAGACTCTCAGTCTCCCAGCGTCTCAGAGTCTCAGTCTCTCAGTGTCGCAGTGTCTCAGGGTCTCAGGATCTCAGAGTCTCAGGGTTTCATTATCTCAGTGTCTCAGGGTCTCAGTGTCTCAGGGTCCCAGGGTCTCAGGGTCGTAGTCTCTCAGTCTCTCAGTGTCTCAGTGTCTCAGTGTCTCAGTGCCTCAGGGTCTCAGGGTTTCAGTGTCTCGGGGTCTCAGGGTCTCAGTCTCTCAGTCCCTTAGTCTCTCAGTCTCTCAGTCTCTTAGTGTCTCAGTGTCTCAGGGTCTCAGTGTCTCAGGGTCTCAGTGTCTCAGTGCCTCAGGGTCTCAGGGTTTCAGTGTCTCGGGGTCTCAGGGTCTCAGTCTCTCAGTCCCTTAGTCTCTCAGTCTCTCAGTCTCTCAGTGTCTCAGTGTCTCAGGTTCTCAGTGTCTCAGGGTCTCAATGTCTCAGTGTCTCAGGGCCTCAGGGTCTCAGAGTCTCAGTGTTTGAGGGTCTCAGGGTCTTAGTCTCTCATGCCCTCAGTCTCTCAGTCTCTCTGGGTCTCTGGGTCTCAGTGTCTCAGTGTCTCAGTGTCTCAGGGTCTCAGGGTCTCAGGGTCTCAGTGTCTCTGGGTCTCAGGGCCTTAGTCTCTCATGCCCTCAGTCTCTCAGTCTCTCTGGGTCTCTGGGTCTCAGTGTCTCAGTGTCTCAGTGTCTCAGTGTCTCAGTGTATCAGTGGCTCAGGGTCTCAGGGTTTCAGTGTCTCAGGGTCTCAGGTTCTCAGGATCTCAGTCTATCAGTGTCTCAGTGTTTCAGGGTCTCAGGTTCTCAGTGTCTCAGTGTCTCAGGGTCTCAGTGTCTCAGTGTCACAGGGTCGCAGTCTCTCAGGGTCTCAGTGTCTCAGTTTCTCAGGGTCTCAATGTCCCAGTGTCTCAGTCTCTCAGTCTCTCAGTGTATCAGTCTCTCAGTCTCACAGTGTCTCAGTGTCTCAGGGTCTCAGGGTCTCAGTGTCTCACTGTCTCAGTGTCTCAGGGCCTCAGTGTCTCAGGGTCTCAGTGTCTCAGTCTCTCAAACTCTCAGTCTCTCAGTCGCTCAGTCTCTCAGTCTCTCAGTCTCTCATTGTATCAGACTCTCAGTCTCCCAGCGTCTCAGTGTCTCAGTGTCTCAGGGTCTCAGTGTCTCAGGGTCTCAGTGTCTCAGGGTCTCTGGGTCTCAGTCTCTCAGTCTCTCAGTGTCTCAGGGTCTCAGTCTCTCAGTGTCTCAGTGTCTCAGGGTCTCAGGATCTCAGAGTCTCAGGGTCTCAGTGTCTCAGCGTCTTAGGGTCTCAGGGTTTCAGTCTCTCAGTTTCTCAGGGTCTCAGTGACTCAGTGTCTCAGTGTCTCAGGGTCTCAGGGCCTTAGTTTCTCAGGCCCTCAGTCTCTCAGTCTCTCAGGGTCTCTGGGCCTCAGTCTCTTAGTCTCTCAGTCTCTGAGTCTCTCAGTCTCTCAGTGTCTCGGTGTCTCAGGCTCTCTGGGTCTCTGGGTCTCAGTCTCTCAGTCTCTCACTGTCTCAGGATCTCAGTGTCTCAGGGTCTCAGGGTCTCAGTGTCTCAGTGTCTCAGTGCCTCAGGGTCTCAAGGTCTTAGGGTCTCAGGGTCTCAGAGTCTCAGGGTCTCAGTCTCTCAGCGTTTCTATCCCTCAGTCTCTCAGACTCTCAGTCTCTCATACTCTCAGGGTCTCAGTGTCTCAGTGTCTCATTGTCTCAGTCTCTCAGGGTATCAGTGCCTCAGTCTCTCAGTCTCTGAGTCGCTCAGTCTCTCAGTCTCAGTCTCTCAGTGTCTCAGTGTCTCAGTGTCTCAGTGTCTCAGGGTCTCAGTCTCTCAGTCTCTCAGTCTCTCAGGGTCTCAGTGTCCCAATGTCTCAGTCTCTCAGTGTCTCAGGGTCTCCGTGTCTCAGTGTCTCGGGGTCATAGGGTCTCAGAGTCTTAGGGTCTCAGTCTCTGAGTGTCTCAGTCTCTCAGTCTCTCAGTCTCTCAGTGTCTCTGTCTCAGTCTCTCGGTCTCTCAGTCTCTGAGTCGCTCAGTCTCTCAGTGTATCAGTCGCTCAGTCTCTCAGTGTCTCAGTGTCTCAGATCTCAGTGTCTCAGGGTCTCAGGGCCTCAGTGTCTCAGTGTCTCAGGGTCTCAGTGTCTCAGTGTCTCAGGCTCTCATGGTCTTAGTCTCTCAGTCTCTCAGTGTCTTATTGTCTCAGGGTCTCAGTGTCTCAGGGTCTCAGTGTCTCAGTGTCTCAATGTCTCAGTGTTTCAGGGTCTCAGTGTCTCAGGGTCTCAGGTGTCTCAGGGCCTTAGTTTCTCAGGCCCTCAGTCTCTCAGTGTCTCAGTCTCTCGGTGTCTCAGTGTATCAGGGTCTCAGGGTCTCAGTCTCTCAGTGTCTCAGACTCTCAGTGTCTCAGTCCCTCAGTCTCTCAGTGTATCAGTCTCTCAGTCTCTCAGGGTCTCAGGGTCTCAGAGTCTCAGGGTCTCAGTCTCTCAGTGTCTCAGTCTCTCAGTATCTCAGTCTGTCAGTCTCTCACTGTCTCAGTGTCTCAGTGTCTCAGTCTCTCAGTGTCTCAGGGTCTCCGTGTCTCAGTGTCTCGGGGTCATAGGGTCTCAGAGTCTCTGGGTCTCAGTCTCTGAGTGTCTCAGTCTCTCAGTCTCTCAGTCTCTCAGTGTCTCTGTCTCAGTCTCTCGGTCTCTCAGTCTCTGAGTCGCTCAGTCTCTCAGTGTATCAGTCGCTCAGTCTCTCAGTGTCTCAGTGTCTCAGATCTCAGTGTCTCAGGGTCTCAGGGCCTCAGTGTCTCAGTGTCCCAGGGTCTCAGTGTCTCAGTGTCTCAGGCTCTCATGGTCTTAGTCTCTCAGTCTCTCAGTCTATCAGTGTCTCATTGTCTCAGGGTCTCAGTGTCTCAGGGTCTCAGTGTCTCAGTGTCTCAATGTCTCAGTGTTTCAGGGTCTCAGTGTCTCAGGGTCTCAGTGTCTCAGTGTCTCAGGGTCTCAGGGTCTCAGTGTCTCAGTGTCTCAGGTTCTCAGTGTCTCAGTGTCTCAGGTTCTCAGTGTCTCAGTGTCTCAGTGTCTCAGGGTCTCAGGGTCTCAGTGTCTCAGTGTCTCAGGGTCTCAGGGTCTCAGTCTCTCAGTCCCTTAGTCTCTCAGTGTCTCAGTGTCTCAGGTTCTCAGTGTCTCAGGGTCTCAGTGGCTCAGGGTCTCAGGGTCTCAGGGTCTCAGTGTCTCAGGGTCTCAGGGCCTTAGTCTCTCATGCCCTCAGTCTCTCAGTCTCTCTGGGTCTCTGGGTCTCAGTGTCTCAGTGTCTCAGTGTATCAGTGTCTCAGGGTCTCAGGGTCTCAGGGTTTCAGTGTCTCAGGGTCTCAGGGTCTCAGTCTATCAGTGTCTCAGTGTTTCAGGGTCTCAGGGTCTCAGTGTCTCAGTGTCTCAGGGTCTCAGTGTCTCAGTGTCACAGGGTCTCAGGGTCTCAGGGTCTCAGAGTCTCAGGGTGTCAGTTTCTCAGTGTCTCAGTCTCTCAGTCTCTCAGGGTCTCAGTGTCTCAGTTTCTCAGGGTCTCAATGTCCCAGTGTCTCAGTCTCTCAGTCTCTCAGTGTATCAGTCTCTCAGTCTCACAGTGTCTCAGTGTCTCAGGGTCTCAGGGTCTCAGTGTCTCACTGTCTCAGTGTCTCAGGGCCTCAGTGTCTCAGGGCCTCAGTGTCTCAGGGCCTCAGTGTCTCAGTCTCTCAAACTCTCAGTCTCTCAGTCGCTCAGTTTCTCAGTCTCTCAGTCTCTCATTGTATCAGACTCTCAGTCTCCCAGCGTCTCAGTGTCTCAGGGTCTCAGGGTCTCAGTGTCTCAGTGTCTCAGGGTCTCTGGGTCTCAGTCTCTCATTCTCTCAGTGTCTCAGGGTCTCAGTCTCTCAGGGTATCAGTGCCTCAGTCTCTCAGTCTCTGAGTCGCTCAGTCTCTCAGTCTCAGTCTCTCAGTGTCTCAGTGTCTCAGTGTCTCAGTGTCTCAGGGTCTCAGTGTCTCAGTCTCTCAGTCTCTCAGTCTCTCAGGGTCTCAGTGTCTCAATGTCTCAGTCTCTCAGTGTCTCAGGGTCTCCGTGTCTCAGTGTCTCGGGGTCATAGGTTCTCAGAGTCTCAGGGTCTCAGTCTCTGAGTGTCTCAGTCTCTCAGTGTCTCAGTCTCTCAGTCTCTCAGTCTCTCAGTGTCTCTGTCTCAGTCTCTCGGTCTCTCAGTCTCTGAGTCGCTCAGTCTCTCAGTGTATCAGTCGCTCTGTCTCGCAGTGTCTCAGTGTCTCAGTGTCTCAGTGTCTCAGTGTCTCAGGGTCTCAGGGCCTCAGTGTCTCAGTGTCTCAAGGTCTCAGTGTCTCAGTGTCTCAGGCTCTCAGGGTCTTAGTCTCTCAGTCTCTCAGTGTCACAGTGTCTCATTGTCTTAGGGTCTCAGTGTGTCAGGGTCTCAGTGTCTCAGTGTCTCAATGTCTCAGTGTTTCAGGGTCTCAGTGTCTCAGGGTCTCAGTGTCTCAGTGCCTCAGGGTCTCAGGGTTTCAGTGTCTCAGGGTCTCAGGGTCTCAGTCTCTCAGTCTCTTAGTCTCTCAGTCTCTCAGTCTCTCAGTGTCTCAGTGTCTCAGGTTCTCAGTGTCTCAGGGTCTCAGTGTCTCAGTGTCTCAGTGTCTCAGGGTCTCAGTGTCTCAGTGTCTCAGTGTCTCAGGGTCTCAGGGTCTCAGTCTCTCAGTCCCTTAGTCTCTCAGTCTCTCAGTGTCTCAGTGTCTCAGGTTCTCAGTGTCTCAGGGTCTCAGTGTCTCAGTGTCTCAGGGTCTCAGGGTCTCAGGGTCTCAGTGTCTCTGGGTCTCAGGGCCTTAGTCTCTCATGCCCTCAGTCTCTCAGTCTCTCTGGGTCTCAGTGTCTCAGTGTCTCAGTGTCTCAGTGTATCAGTGGCTCAGGGTCTCAGGGTTTCAGTGTCTCAGGGTCTCAGGGTCTCAGGATCTCAGTCTATCAGTGTCTCAGTGTTTCAGGGTCTCAGGTTCTCAGTGTCTCAGTGTCTCAGGGTCTCAGTGTCTCAGTGTCACAGGGTCTCAGTCTCTCAGGGTCTCAGTGTCTCAGTTTCTCAGGGTCTCAATGTCCCAGTGTATCAGTCTCTCAGTCTCACAGTGTCTCAGTGTCTCAGGGTCTCAGGGTCTCAGTGTCTCACTGTCTCAGTGTCTCAGGGCCTCAGTGTCTCAGGGTCTCAGTGTCTCAGTCTCTCAAACTCTCAGTCTCTCAGTTTCTCAGTCTCTCAGTCTCTCATTGTATCAGACTCTCAGTCTCCCAGCGTCTCAGTGTCTCAGTGTCTCAGGGTCTCAGTGTCTCAGGGTCTCAGTGTCTCAGGGTCTCTGGGTCTCTGGGTCTCAGTCTCTCAGACTGAGACCCTGAGACACTGAGAGACTCTCAGTGTCTCAGTGTCTCAGGGTCTCAGGATCTCAGAGTCTCAGGGTCTCAGTGTCTCAGCGTCTTAGGGTCTCAGGGTTTCAGTCTCTCAGTTTCTCAGGGTCTCAGTGACTCAGTGTCTCAGTGTCTCAGCGTCTTAGGGTCTCAGGGTTTCAGTCTCTCAGTTTCTCAGGGTCTCAGTGACTCAGTGTCTCAGTGTCTCAGGGTCTCAGGGCCTTAGTCTCTCAGGCCCTCAGTCTCTCAGTCTCTCAGGGTCTCTGGGTCACTGGGTGTCTGGGTCACAGTCTCTTAGTCTCTCAGTCTCTCAGTCTCTCAGTCTCTCAGTCTCTCAGGGTCTCGGTGTCTCAGGCTCTCTGGGTCTCTGGGTCTCAGTCTCTCACTGTCTCAGGATCTCAGGGTCTCAGGGTCTCAGGGTCTCATTGTCTCAGTGTCTCAGGGTCTCAGGGTCTTATTCTCTCAGTCACTCAGTCTCTCATTGTCTCAGTATCTCGGTGTCTCAGTGTCTCAGGGTCTCTTGGTCTCAGTCTCTCAGTCTCTCAGTGTCTCAGGGTCTCAGTGTCTCAGGGTCTCAGGGTCTCAGGGTCTCAGGGTGTTTTTCTCTCAGTCACACAGTCTCTCAGTGTCTCAGTCTCTCGGTGTCTCAGTGTCTCAGGGTCTCTGGGTCTCAGTCTCTCATTCTCTCAGTCTCTCAGTGTCTCAGGTTCTCAGTGTCTCAGGGTCTCAGTGTCTCAGTGTCTCAGGGTCTCAGGGTCTCAGTGTCTCAGTGTCTCAGGGTCTCAGGGTCTCAGTGTATCAGTGTCTCAGGGTCTCAGGGTCTCAGGGTCTCAGTGTCTCTGGGTCTCAGGGCCTTAGTCTCTCATGCCCTCAGTCTCTCAGTCTCTCTGGGTCTCTGGGTCTCAGTGTCTCAGTGTCTCAGTGGCTCAGGGTCTCAGGGTCTTATTCTCTCAGTCACTCAGTCTCTCATTGTCTCAGTCTCTCGGTGTCTCAGTGTCTCAGGGTCTCTTGGTCTCAGTCTCTCAGTCTCTCAGTGTCTCAGGGTCTCAGTGTCTCAGGGTCTCAGGGTCTCAGGGTCTCAGGGTGTTTTTCTCTCAGTCACACAGTCTCTCAGTGTCTCAGTCTCTCGGTGTCTCAGTGTCTCAGGGTCTCTGGGTCTCAGTCTCTCATTCTCTCAGTCTCTCAGTGTCTCAGGTTCTCAGTGTCTCAGGGTCTCAGTGTCTCAGTGTCTCAGGGTCTCAGTGTATCAGTGTCTCAGGGTCTCAGGGTCTCAGGGTTTCAGTGTCTCGGGGTCTCAGGGTCTCAGTCTATCAGTGTCTCAGTGTTTCAGGGTCTCAGGGTCTCAGAGTCTCAGTGTCTCAGGGTCTCAGTGTCTCAGTGTCACAGGGTCTCAGGGTCTCAGGGTCTCAGAGTCTCAGGGTGCAAGTTTCACAGTGTCTCAGTCTCTCAGTCTCTCAGGGTCTCAGTGTCTCAGTTTCTCAGGGTCTCAATGTCCCAGTGTCTCAGTCTCTCAGTCTCTCAGTGTATCAGTCTCTCAGTCTCACAGTGTCTCATTGTCTCAGTGTCTCACTGTCTCAGTGTCTCAGGGCCTCAGTGTCTCAGGGTCTCAGTGTCTCAGTCTCTCAAACTCTCAGTCTCTCAGTCGCTCAGTTTCTCAGTCTCTCAGTCTCTCATTGTATCAGACTCTCAGTCTCCCAGCGTCTCAGAGTCTCAGTCTCTCAGTGTCGCAGTGTCTCAGGGTCTCAGGATCTCAGAGTCTCAGGGTCTCATTATCTCAGTGTCTCAGGGTCTCAGTGTCTCAGGGTCCCAGGGTCTCAGGGTCGTAGTCTCTCAGTCTCTCAGTGTCTCAGTGTCTCAGTGTCTCAGTGTCTCAGTGCCTCAGGGTCTCAGGGTTTCAGTGTCTCGGGGTCTCAGGGTCTCAGTCTCTCAGTCCCTTAGTCTCTCAGTCTCTCAGTCTCTCAGTGTCTCAGTGTCTCAGGTTCTCAGTGTCTCAGGGTCTCAATGTCTCAGTGTCTCAGGGCCTCAGGGTCTCAGAGTCTCAGTGTTTGAGGGTCTCAGGGTCTTAGTCTCTCATGCCCTCAGTCTCTCAGTCTCTCTGGGTCTCTGGGTCTCAGTGTCTCAGTGTCTCAGTGTCTCAGGGTCTCAGGGTCTCAGTGTCTCTGGGTCTCAGGGCCTTAGTCTCTCATGCCCTCAGTCTCTCAGTCTCTCTGGGTCTCTGGGTCTCAGTGTCTCAGTGTCTCAGTGTCTCAGTGTCTCAGTGTCTCAGTGTATCAGTGGCTCAGGGTCTCAGGGTTTCAGTGTCTCAGGGTCTCAGGGTCTCAGGATCTCAGTCTATCAGTGTCTCAGTGTTTCAGGGTCTCAGGTTCTCAGTGTCTCAGGGTCTCAGTGTCTCAGTGTCACAGGGTCTCAGTCTCTCAGGGTCTCAGTGTCTCAGTTTCTCAGGGTCTCAATGTCCCAGTGTCTCAGTCTCTCAGTCTCTCAGTGTATCAGTCTCTCAGTCTCACAGTGTCTCAGTGTCTCAGGGTCTCAGGGTCTCAGTGTCTCACTGTCTCAGTGTCTCAGGGCCTCAGTGTCTCAGGGTCTCAGTGTCTCAGTCTCTCAAACTCTCAGTCTCTCAGTCGCTCAGTCTCTCAGTCTCTCAGTCTCTCATTGTATCAGACTCTCAGTCTCCCAGCGTCTCAGTGTCTCAGTGTCTCAGGGTCTCAGTGTCTCAGGGTCTCAGTGTCTCAGGGTCTCTGGGTCTCAGTCTCTCAGTGTCTCAGGGTCTCAGTCTCTCAGTGTCTCAGTGTCTCAGGGTCTCAGGATCTCAGAGTCTCAGGGTCTCAGTGTCTCAGCGTCTTAGGGTCTCAGGGTTTCAGTCTCTCAGTTTCTCAGGGTCTCAGTGACTCAGTGTCTCAGTGTCTCAGGGTCTCAGGGCCTTAGTTTCTCAGGCCCTCAGTCTCTCAGTCTCTCAGGGTCTCTGGGCCTCAGTCTCTTAGTCTCTCAGTCTCTGAGTCTCTCAGTCTCTCAGTGTCTCGGTGTCTCAGGCTCTCTGGGTCTCTGGGTCTCAGTCTCTCAGTCTCTCACTGTCTCAGGATCTCAGTGTCTCAGGGTCTCAGGGTCTCAGTGTCTCAGTGTCTCAGTGTCTCAGTGCCTCAGGGTCTCAAGGTCTTAGGGTCTCAGGGTCTCAGAGTCTCAGGGTCTCAGTCTCTCAGCGTTTCTATCCCTCAGTCTCTCAGACTCTCAGTCTCTCATACTCTCAGGGTCTCAGTGTCTCAGTGTCTCATTGTCTCAGTCTCTCAGGGTATCAGTGCCTCAGTCTCTCAGTCTCTGAGTCGCTCAGTCTCTCAGTCTCAGTCTCTCAGTGTCTCAGTGTCTCAGTGTCTCAGTGTCTCAGGGTCTCAGTCTCTCAGTCTCTCAGTCTCTCAGGGTCTCAGTGTCCCAATGTCTCAGTCTCTCAGTGTCTCAGGGTCTCCGTGTCTCAGTGTCTCGGGGTCATAGGGTCTCAGAGTCTTAGGGTCTCAGTCTCTGAGTGTCTCAGTCTCTCAGTCTCTCAGTCTCTCAGTGTCTCTGTCTCAGTCTCTCGGTCTCTCAGTCTCTGAGTCGCTCAGTCTCTCAGTGTATCAGTCGCTCAGTCTCTCAGTGTCTCAGTGTCTCAGATCTCAGTGTCTCAGGGTCTCAGGGCCTCAGTGTCTCAGTGTCTCAGGGTCTCAGTGTCTCAGTGTCTCAGGCTCTCATGGTCTTAGTCTCTCAGTCTCTCAGTGTCTTATTGTCTCAGGGTCTCAGTGTCTCAGGGTCTCAGTGTCTCAGTGTCTCAATGTCTCAGTGTTTCAGGGTCTCAGTGTCTCAGGGTCTCAGGGTCTCAGGGCCTTAGTTTCTCAGGCCCTCAGTCTCTCAGTGTCTCAGTCTCTCGGTGTCTCAGTGTATCAGGGTCTCAGGGTCTCAGTCTCTCAGTGTCTCAGACTCTCAGTGTCTCAGTCCCTCAGTCTCTCAGTGTATCAGTCTCTCAGTCTCTCAGGGTCTCAGGGTCTCAGAGTCTCAGGGTCTCAGTCTCTCAGTGTCTCAGTCTCTCAGTATCTCAGTCTGTCAGTCTCTCACTGTCTCAGTGTCTCAGTGTCTCAGTCTCTCAGTGTCTCAGGGTCTCCGTGTCTCAGTGTCTCGGGGTCATAGGGTCTCAGAGTCTCTGGGTCTCAGTCTCTGAGTGTCTCAGTCTCTCAGTCTCTCAGTCTCTCAGTCTCTCAGTGTCTCTGTCTCAGTCTCTCGGTCTCTCAGTCTCTGAGTCGCTCAGTCTCTCAGTGTATCAGTCGCTCAGTCTCTCAGTGTCTCAGTGTCTCAGATCTCAGTGTCTCAGGGTCTCAGGGCCTCAGTGTCTCAGTGTCCCAGGGTCTCAGTGTCTCAGTGTCTCAGGCTCTCATGGTCTTAGTCTCTCAGTCTCTCAGTCTATCAGTGTCTCATTGTCTCAGGGTCTCAGTGTCTCAGGGTCTCAGTGTCTCAGTGTCTCAATGTCTCAGTGTTTCAGGGTCTCAGTGTCTCAGGGTCTCAGTGTCTCAGTGTCTCAGGGTCTCAGGGTCTCAGTGTCTCAGTGTCTCAGGTTCTCAGTGTCTCAGTGTCTCAGGTTCTCAGTGTCTCAGTGTCTCAGTGTCTCAGGGTCTCAGGGTCTCAGTGTCTCAGTGTCTCAGGGTCTCAGGGTCTCAGTCTCTCAGTCCCTTAGTCTCTCAGTGTCTCAGTGTCTCAGGTTCTCAGTGTCTCAGGGTCTCAGTGGCTCAGGGTCTCAGGGTCTCAGGGTCTCAGTGTCTCAGGGTCTCAGGGCCTTAGTCTCTCATGCCCTCAGTCTCTCAGTCTCTCTGGGTCTCTGGGTCTCAGTGTCTCAGTGTCTCAGTGTATCAGTGTCTCAGGGTCTCAGGGTCTCAGGGTTTCAGTGTCTCAGGGTCTCAGTCTATCAGTGTCTCAGTGTTTCAGGGTCTCAGGGTCTCAGTGTCTCAGTGTCTCAGGGTCTCAGTGTCTCAGTGTCACAGGGTCTCAGGGTCTCAGGGTCTCAGAGTCTCAGGGTGTCAGTTTCTCAGTGTCTCAGTCTCTCAGTCTCTCAGGGTCTCAGTGTCTCAGTTTCTCAGGGTCTCAATGTCCCAGTGTCTCAGTCTCTCAGTCTCTCAGTGTATCAGTCTCTCAGTCTCACAGTGTCTCAGTGTCTCAGGGTCTCAGGGTCTCAGTGTCTCACTGTCTCAGTGTCTCAGGGCCTCAGTGTCTCAGGGCCTCAGTGTCTCAGGGCCTCAGTGTCTCAGTCTCTCAAACTCTCAGTCTCTCAGTCGCTCAGTTTCTCAGTCTCTCAGTCTCTCATTGTATCAGACTCTCAGTCTCCCAGCGTCTCAGTGTCTCAGGGTCTCAGGATCTCAGTGTCTCAGTGTCTCAGGGTCTCTGGGTCTCAGTCTCTCATTCTCTCAGTGTCTCAGGGTCTCAGTCTCTCAGGGTATCAGTGCCTCAGTCTCTCAGTCTCTGAGTCGCTCAGTCTCTCAGTCTCAGTCTCTCAGTGTCTCAGTGTCTCAGTGTCTCAGTGTCTCAGGGTCTCAGTGTCTCAGTCTCTCAGTCTCTCAGTCTCTCAGGGTCTCAGTGTCTCAATGTCTCAGTCTCTCAGTGTCTCAGTGTCTCAGTGTCTCAGTGTCTCAGGGTCTCAGGGCCTCAGTGTCTCAGTGTCTCAAGGTCTCAGTGTCTCAGTGTCTCAGGCTCTCAGGGTCTTAGTCTCTCAGTCTCTCAGTGTCACAGTGTCTCATTGTCTCAGGGTCTCAGTGTGTCAGGGTCTCAGTGTCTCAGTGACTCAATGTCTCAGTGTTTCAGGGTCTCAGTGTCTCAGGGTCTCAGTGTCTCAGTGCCTCAGGGTCTCAGGGTTTCAGTGTCTCAGGGTCTCAGGGTCTCAGTCTCTCAGTCTCTTAGTCTCTCAGTCTCTCAGTCTCTCAGTGTCTCAGTGTCTCAGGTTCTCAGTGTCTCAGGGTCTCAGTGTCTCAGTGTCTCAGTGTTTCAGGGTCTCAGTGTCTCAGTGTCTCAGGGTCTCAGGGTCTCAGTCTCTCAGTCCCTTAGTCTCTCAGTCTCTCAGTGTCTCAGTGTCTCAGGTTCTCAGTGTCTCAGGGTCTCAGTGTCTCAGTGTCTCAGGGTCTCAGGGTCTCAGGGTCTCAGTGTCTCTGGGTCTCAGGGCCTTAGTCTCTCATGCCCTCAGTCTCTCAGTCTCTCTGGGTCTCAGTGTCTCAGTGTCTCAGTGTCTCAGTGTATCAGTGGCTCAGGGTCTCAGGGTTTCAGTGTCTCAGGGTCTCAGGGTCTCAGGATCTCAGTCTATCAGTGTCTCAGTGTTTCAGGGTCTCAGGTTCTCAGTGTCTCAGTGTCTCAGGGTCTCAGTGTCTCAGTGTCACAGGGTCTCAGTCTCTCAGGGTCTCAGTGTCTCAGTTTCTCAGGGTCTCAATGTCCCAGTGTATCAGTCTCTCAGTCTCACAGTGTCTCAGTGTCTCAGGGTCTCAGGGTCTCAGTGTCTCACTGTCTCAGTGTCTCAGGGCCTCAGTGTCTCAGGGTCTCAGTGTCTCAGTCTCTCAAACTCTCAGTCTCTCAGTTTCTCAGTCTCTCAGTCTCTCATTGTATCAGACTCTCAGTCTCCCAGCGTCTCAGTGTCTCAGGGTCTCAGTGTCTCAGGGTCTCAGTGTCTCAGGGTCTCTGGGTCTCTGGGTCTCAGTCTCTCAGACTGAGACCCTGAGACACTGAGAGACTCTCAGTGTCTCAGTGTCTCAGGGTCTCAGGATCTCAGAGTCTCAGGGTCTCAGTGTCTCAGCGTCTTAGGGTCTCAGGGTTTCAGTCTCTCAGTTTCTCAGGGTCTCAGTGACTCAGTGTCTCAGTGTCTCAGCGTCTTAGGGTCTCAGGGTTTCAGTCTCTCAGTTTCTCAGGGTCTCAGTGACTCAGTGTCTCAGTGTCTCAGGGTCTCAGGGCCTTAGTCTCTCAGGCCCTCAGTCTCTCAGTCTCTCAGGGTCTCTGGGTCACTGGGTGTCTGGGTCACAGTCTCTTAGTCTCTCAGTCTCTCAGTCTCTCAGTCTCTCAGGGTCTCGGTGTCTCAGGCTCTCTGGGTCTCTGGGTCTCAGTCTCTCACTGTCTCAGGATCTCAGGGTCTCAGGGTCTCAGGGTCTCATTGTCTCAGTGTCTCAGGGTCTCAGGGTCTTATTCTCTCAGTCACTCAGTCTCTCATTGTCTCAGTATCTCGGTGTCTCAGTGTCTCAGGGTCTCTTGGTCTCAGTCTCTCAGTCTCTCAGTCTCTCAGTGTCTCAGGGTCTCAGTGTCTCAGGGTCTCAGGGTCTCAGGGTCTCAGGGTGTTTTTCTCTCAGTCACACAGTCTCTCAGTGTCTCAGTCTCTCGGTGTCTCAGTGTCTCAGGGTCTCTGGGTCTCAGTCTCTCATTCTCTCAGTCTCTCAGTGTCTCAGGTTCTCAGTGTCTCAGGGTCTCAGTGTCTCAGTGTCTCAGGGTCTCAGGGTCTCAGTGTATCAGTGTCTCAGGGTCTCAGGGTCTCAGTGTCTCTGGGTCTCAGGGCCTTAGTCTCTCATGCCCTCAGTCTCTCAGTCTCTCTGGGTCTCTGGGTCTCAGTGTCTCAGTGTCTCAGTGGCTCAGGGTCTCAGGGTTTCAGTGTCTCAGGGGCTCAGGGTCTCAGGATCTCAGTGTATCAGTGTCTCAGTGTTTCAGGGTCTCAGGTTCTCAGTGTCTCAGTGTCTCAGGGTCTCAGTGTCTCAGTGTCACAGGGTCTCAGTCTCTCAGGGTCTCAGTGTCTCAGTTTCTCAGGGTCTCAATGTCCCAGTGTCTCAGTCTCTCAGTCTCTCAGTGTATCAGTCTCTCAGTCTCACAGTGTCTCAGTGTCTCAGGGTCTCAGGGTCTCAGTGTCTCACTGTCTCAGTGTCTCAGGGCCTCAGTGTCTCAGGGTCTCAGTGTCTCAGTCTCTCAAACTCTCAGTATCTCAGTCGCTCAGTTTCTCAGTCTCTCAGTCTCTCATTGTATCAGACTCTCAGTCTCCCAGCGTCTCAGTGTCTCAGTGTCTCAGGGTCTCAGTGTCTCAGGGTCTCAGTGTCTCAGGGTCTCTGGGTCTCTGGGTCTTAGTCTCTCAGTCTCTCAGTGTCTCAGGGTCTCAGTCTCTCAGTGTCTCAGTGTCTCAGGATCTCAGAGTCTCAGGGTCTCAGTGTCTCAGCGTCTTAGGGTCTCAGGGTTTCAGTCTCTCAGTTTCTCAGGGTCTCAGTGACTCAGTGTCTCAGTGTCTCAGCGTCTTAGGGTCTCAGGGTTTCAGTCTCTCAGTTTCTCAGGGTCTCAGTGACTCAGTGTCTCAGTGTCTCAGGGCCTTAGTCTCTCAGGCCCTCAGTCTCTCAGTCTCTCAGGGTCTCTGGGTCACTGGGTGTCTGGGTCACAGTCTCTTAGTCTCTCAGTCTCTCAGTCTCTCAGTCTCTCAGGGTCTAGGTGTCTCAGGCTCTCTGGGTCTCTGGGTCTCAGTCTCTCAGTCTCTCACTGTCTCAGGATCTCAGGGTCTCAGGGTCTCAGGGTCTCAGTGTCTCAGTGTCTCAGGGTCTCAGGGTCTTATTCTCTCAGTCACTCAGTCTCTCATTGTCCCAGTCTCTCGGTGTCTCAGTGTCTCAGGGTCTCTTGGTCTCAGTCTCTCAGTCTCTCAGTGTCTCAGGGTCTCAGTGTCTCAGGGTCTCAGGGTCTCAGGGTGTTTTTCTCTCAGTCACACAGTCTCTCAGTGTCTCAGTCTCTCGGTGTCTCAGTGTCTCAGGGTCTCTGGGTCTCAGTCTCTCATTCTCTCAGTCTCTCAGTGTCTCAGGTTCTCAGTGTCTCAGGGTCTCAGTGTCTCAGTGTCTCAGGGTCTCAGTGTATCAGTGTCTCAGGGTCTCAGGGTTTCAGTGTCTCGGGGTCTCAGGGTCTCAGTCTATCAGTGTCTCAGTGTTTCAGGGTCTCAGGGTCTCAGAGTCTCAGTGTCTCAGGGTCTCAGTGTCTCAGTGTCACAGGGTCTCAGGGTCTCAGGGTCTCAGAGTCTCAGGGTGCAAGTTTCACAGTTTCTCAGTCTCTCAGTCTCTCAGGGTCTCAGTGTCTCAGTTTCTCAGGGTCTCAATGTCCCAGTGTCTCAGTCTCTCAGTCTCTCAGTGTATCAGTCTCTCAGTCTCACAGTGTCTCATTGTCTCAGTGTCTCACTGTCTCAGTGTCTCAGGGCCTCAGTGTCTCAGGGTCTCAGTGTCTCAGTCTCTCAAACTCTCAGTCTCTCAGTCGCTCAGTTTCTCAGTTTCTCAGTCTCTCAGTCTCTCATTGTATCAGACTCTCAGTCTCCCAGCGTCTCAGAGTCTCAGTCTCTCAGTGTCGCAGTGTCTCAGGGTCTCAGGATCTCAGAGTCTCAGGGTTCCATTATCTCAGTGTCTCAGGGTCTCAGTGTCTCAGGGTCCCAGGGTCTCAGGGTCGTAGTCTCTCAGTCTCTCAGTGTCTCAGTGTCTCAGTGTCTCAGTGCCTCAGGGTCTCAGGGTTTCAGTGTCTCGGGGTCTCAGGGTCTCAGTCTCTCAGTCCCTTAGTCTCTCAGTCTCTCAGTCTCTTAGTGTCTCAGTGTCTCAGGGTCTCAGTGTCTCAGGGTCTCAGTGTCTCAGTGCCTCAGGGTCTCAGGGTTTCAGTGTCTCGGGGTCTCAGGGTCTCAGTCTCTCAGTCCCTTAGTCTCTCAGTCTCTCAGTCTCTCAGTGTCTCAGTGTCTCAGGTTCTCAGTGTCTCAGGGTCTCAATGTCTCAGTGTCTCAGGGCCTCAGGGTCTCAGAGTCTCAGTGTTTGAGGGTCTCAGGGCCTTAGTCTCTCATGCCCTCAGTCTCTCAGTCTCTCTGGGTCTCTGGGTCTCAGTGTCTCAGTGTCTCAGTGTCTCAGGGTCTCAGGGTCTCAGGGTCTCAGTGTCTCTGGGTCTCAGGGCCTTAGTCTCTCATGCCCTCAGTCTCTCAGTCTCTCTGGGTCTCTGGGTCTCAGTGTCTCAGTGTCTCAGTGTCTCAGTGTATCAGTGGCTCAGGGTCTCAGGGTTTCAGTGTCTCAGGGTCTCAGGGTCTCAGGATCTCAGTCTATCAGTGTCTCAGTGTTTCAGGGTCTCAGGTTCTCAGTGTCTCAGTGTCTCAGGGTCTCAGTGTCTCAGTGTCACAGGGTCTCAGTCTCTCAGGGTCTCAGTGTCTCAGTTTCTCAGGGTCTCAATGTCCCAGTGTCTCAGTCTCTCAGTCTCTCAGTGTATCAGTCTCTCAGTCTCACAGTGTCTCAGTGTCTCAGGGTCTCAGGGTCTCAGTGTCTCACTGTCTCAGTGTCTCAGGGCCTCAGTGTCTCAGGGTCTCAGTGTCTCAGTCTCTCAAACTCTCAGTCTCTCAGTCGCTCAGTCTCTCAGTCTCTCAGTCTCTCATTGTATCAGACTCTCAGTCTCCCAGCGTCTCAGTGTCTCAGTGTCTCAGGGTCTCAGTGTCTCAGGGTCTCAGTGTCTCAGGGTCTCTGGGTCTCAGTCTCTCAGTCTCTCAGTGTCTCAGGGTCTCAGTCTCTCAGTGTCTCAGTGTCTCAGGGTCTCAGGATCTCAGAGTCTCAGGGTCTCAGTGTCTCAGCGTCTTAGGGTCTCAGGGTTTCAGTCTCTCAGTTTCTCAGGGTCTCAGTGACTCAGTGTCTCAGTGTCTCAGGGTCTCAGGGCCTTAGTTTCTCAGGCCCTCAGTCTCTCAGTCTCTCAGGGTCTCTGGGCCTCAGTCTCTTAGTCTCTCAGTCTCTGAGTCTCTCAGTCTCTCAGTGTCTCGGTGTCTCAGGCTCTCTGGGTCTCTGGGTCTCAGTCTCTCAGTCTCTCACTGTCTCAGGATCTCAGTGTCTCAGGGTCTCAGGGTTTCAGTGTCTCAGTGTCTCAGTGTCTCAGTGCCTCAGGGTCTCAAGGTCTTAGGGTCTCAGGGTCTCAGAGTCTCAGGGTCTCAGTCTCTCAGCGTTTCTATCCCTCAGTCTCTCAGACTCTCAGTCTCTCATACTCTCAGGGTCTCAGTGTCTCAGTGTCTCATTGTCTCAGTCTCTCAGGGTATCAGTGCCTCAGTCTCTCAGTCTCTGAGTCGCTCAGTCTCTCAGTCTCAGTCTCTCAGTGTCTCAGTGTCTCAGTGTCTCAGTGTCTCAGGGTCTCAGTCTCTCAGTCTCTCAGTCTCTCAGGGTCTCAGTGTCCCAATGTCTCAGTCTCTCAGTGTCTCAGGGTCTCCGTGTCTCAGTGTCTCGGGGTCATAGGGTCTCAGAGTCTTAGGGTCTCAGTCTCTGAGTGTCTCAGTCTCTCAGTCTCTCAGTCTCTCAGTGTCTCTGTCTCAGTCTCTCGGTCTCTCAGTCTCTGAGTCGCTCAGTCTCTCAGTGTATCAGTCGCTCAGTCTCTCAGTGTCTCAGTGTCTCAGATCTCAGTGTCTCAGGGTCTCAGGGCCTCAGTGTCTCAGTGTCTCAGGGTCTCAGTGTCTCAGTGTCTCAGGCTCTCATGGTCTTAGTCTCTCAGTCTCTCAGTGTCTTATTGTCTCAGGGTCTCAGTGTCTCAGGGTCTCAGTGTCTCAGTGTCTCAATGTCTCAGTGTTTCAGGGTCTCAGTGTCTCAGGGTCTCAGGGTCTCAGGGCCTTAGTTTCTCAGGCCCTCAGTCTCTCAGTGTCTCAGTCTCTCGGTGTCTCAGTGTATCAGGGTCTCAGGGTCTCAGTCTCTCAGTGTCTCAGACTCTCAGTGTCTCAGTCCCTCAGTCTCTCAGTGTATCAGTCTCTCAGTCTCTCAGGGTCTCAGGGTCTCAGAGTCTCAGGGTCTCAGTCTCTCAGTGTCTCAGTCTCTCAGTATCTCAGTCTGTCAGTCTCTCACTGTCTCAGTGTCTCAGTGTCTCAGTCTCTCAGTGTCTCAGGGTCTCCGTGTCTCAGTGTCTCGGGGTCATAGGGTCTCAGAGTCTCTGGGTCTCAGTCTCTGAGTGTCTCAGTCTCTCAGTCTCTCAGTCTCTCAGTGTCTCTGTCTCAGTCTCTCGGTCTCTCAGTCTCTGAGTCGCTCAGTCTCTCAGTGTATCAGTCGCTCAGTCTCTCAGTGTCTCAGTGTCTCAGATCTCAGTGTCTCAGGGTCTCAGGGCCTCAGTGTCTCAGTGTCCCAGGGTCTCAGTGTCTCAGTGTCTCAGGCTCTCATGGTCTTAGTCTCTCAGTCTCTCAGTCTATCAGTGTCTCATTGTCTCAGGGTCTCAGTGTCTCAGGGTCTCAGTGTCTCAGTGTCTCAATGTCTCAGTGTTTCAGGGTCTCAGTGTCTCAGGGTCTCAGTGTCTCAGTGTCTCAGGGTCTCAGGGTCTCAGTGTCTCAGTGTCTCAGGTTCTCAGTGTCTCAGTGTCTCAGGTTCTCAGTGTCTCAGTGTCTCAGTGTCTCAGGGTCTCAGGGTCTCAGTGTCTCAGTGTCTCAGGGTCTCAGGGTCTCAGTCTCTCAGTCCCTTAGTCTCTCAGTGTCTCAGTGTCTCAGGTTCTCAGTGTCTCAGGGTCTCAGTGGCTCAGGGTCTCAGGGTCTCAGGGTCTCAGTGTCTCAGGGTCTCAGGGCCTTAGTCTCTCATGCCCTCAGTCTCTCAGTCTCTCTGGGTCTCTGGGTCTCAGTGTCTCAGTGTCTCAGTGTATCAGTGTCTCAGGGTCTCAGGGTCTCAGGGTTTCAGTGTCTCAGGGTCTCAGGGTCTCAGTCTATCAGTGTCTCAGTGTTTCAGGGTCTCAGGGTCTCAGTGTCTCAGTGTCTCAGGGTCTCAGTGTCTCAGTGTCACAGGGTCTCAGGGTCTCAGGGTCTCAGAGTCTCAGGGTGTCAGTTTCTCAGTGTCTCAGTCTCTCAGTCTCTCAGGGTCTCAGTGTCTCAGTTTCTCAGGGTCTCAATGTCCCAGTGTCTCAGTCTCTCAGTCTCTCAGTGTATCAGTCTCTCAGTCTCACAGTGTCTCAGTGTCTCAGGGTCTCAGGGTCTCAGTGTCTCACTGTCTCAGTGTCTCAGGGCCTCAGTGTCTCAGGGCCTCAGTGTCTCAGGGCCTCAGTGTCTCAGTCTCTCAAACTCTCAGTCTCTCAGTCGCTCAGTTTCTCAGTCTCTCAGTCTCTCATTGTATCAGACTCTCAGTCTCCCAGCGTCTCAGTGTCTCAGGGTCTCAGGGTCTCAGTGTCTCAGTGTCTCAGGGTCTCTGGGTCTCAGTCTCTCATTCTCTCAGTGTCTCAGGGTCTCAGTCTCTCAGGGTATCAGTGCCTCAGTCTCTCAGTCTCTGAGTCGCTCAGTCTCTCAGTCTCAGTCTCTCAGTGTCTCAGTGTCTCAGTGTCTCAGTGTCTCAGGGTCTCAGTGTCTCAGTCTCTCAGTCTCTCAGTCTCTCAGGGTCTCAGTGTCTCAATGTCTCAGTCTCTCAGTGTCTCAGGGTCTCCGTGTCTCAGTGTCTCGGGGTCATAGGTTCTCAGAGTCTCAGGGTCTCAGTCTCTGAGTGTCTCAGTCTCTCAGTGTCTCAGTCTCTCAGTCTCTCAGTCTCTCAGTGTCTCTGTCTCAGTCTCTCGGTCTCTCAGTCTCTGAGTCGCTCAGTCTCTCAGTGTATCAGTCGCTCTGTCTCTCAGTGTCTCAGTGTCTCAGTGTCTCAGTGTCTCAGTGTCTCAGGGTCTCAGGGCCTCAGTGTCTCAGTGTCTCAGTGTCTCAAGGTCTCAGTGTCTCAGTGTCTCAGGCTCTCATGGTCTTAGTCTCTCAGTCTCTCAGTGTCACAGTGTCTCATTGTCTCAGGGTCTCAGTGTGTCAGGGTCTCAGTGTCTCAGTGTCTCAATGTCTCAGTGTTTCAGGGTCTCAGTGTCTCAGGGTCTCAGTGTCTCAGTGCCTCAGGGTCTCAGGGTTTCAGTGTCTCAGGGTCTCAGGGTCTCAGTCTCTCAGTCTCTTAGTCTCTCAGTCTCTCAGTCTCTCAGTGTCTCAGTGTCTCAGGTTCTCAGTGTCTCAGGGTCTCAGTGTCTCAGTGTCTCAGGGTCTCAGGGTCTCAGTGTCTCAGTGTCTCAGGGTCTCAGGGTCTCAGTCTCTCAGTCCCTTAGTCTCTCAGTCTCTCAGTGTCTCAGTGTCTCAGGTTCTCAGTGTCTCAGGGTCTCAGTGTCTCAGTGTCTCAGGGTCTCAGGGTCTCAGGGTCTCAGTGTCTCTGGGTCTCAGGGCCTTAGTCTCTCATGCCCTCAGTCTCTCAGTCTCTCTGGGTCTCAGTGTCTCAGTGTCTCAGTGTCTCAGTGTATCAGTGGCTCAGGGTCTCAGGGTTTCAGTGTCTCAGGGTCTCAGGGTCTCAGGATCTCAGTCTATCAGTGTCTCAGTGTTTCAGGGTCTCAGGTTCTCAGTGTCTCAGTGTCTCAGGGTCTCAGTGTCTCAGTGTCACAGGGTCTCAGTCTCTCAGGGTCTCAGTGTCTCAGTTTCTCAGGGTCTCAATGTCCCAGTGTATCAGTCTCTCAGTCTCACAGTGTCTCAGTGTCTCAGGGTCTCAGGGTCTCAGTGTCTCACTGTCTCAGTGTCTCAGGGCCTCAGTGTCTCAGGGTCTCAGTGTCTCAGTCTCTCAAACTCTCAGTCTCTCAGTTTCTCAGTCTCTCAGTCTCTCATTGTATCAGACTCTCAGTCTCCCAGCGTCTCAGTGTCTCAGTGTCTCAGGGTCTCAGTGTCTCAGGGTCTCAGTGTCTCAGGGTCTCTGGGTCTCTGGGTCTCAGTCTCTCAGACTGAGACCCTGAGACACTGAGAGACTCTCAGTGTCTCAGTGTCTCAGGGTCTCAGGATCTCAGAGTCTCAGGGTCTCAGTGTCTCAGCGTCTTAGGGTCTCAGGGTTTCAGTCTCTCAGTTTCTCAGGGTCTCAGTGACTCAGTGTCTCAGTGTCTCAGCGTCTTAGGGTCTCAGGGTTTCAGTCTCTCAGTTTCTCAGGGTCTCAGTGACTCAGTGTCTCAGTGTCTCAGGGTCTCAGGGCCTTAGTCTCTCAGGCCCTCAGTCTCTCAGTCTCTCAGGGTCTCTGGGTCACTGGGTGTCTGGGTCACAGTCTCTTAGTCTCTCAGTCTCTCAGTCTCTCAGTCTCTCAGTCTCTCAGGGTCTCGGTGTCTCAGGCTCTCTGGGTCTCTGGGTCTCAGTCTCTCACTGTCTCAGGATCTCAGGGTCTCAGGGTCTCAGGGTCTCATTGTCTCAGTGTCTCAGGGTCTCAGGGTCTTATTCTCTCAGTCACTCAGTCTCTCATTGTCTCAGTATCTCGGTGTCTCAGTGTCTCAGGGTCTCTTGGTCTCAGTCTCTCAGTCTCTCAGTGTCTCAGGGTCTCAGTGTCTCAGGGTCTCAGGGTCTCAGGGTCTCAGGGTGTTTTTCTCTCAGTCACACAGTCTCTCAGTGTCTCAGTCTCTCGGTGTCTCAGTGTCTCAGGGTCTCTGGGTCTCAGTCTCTCATTCTCTCAGTCTCTCAGTGTCTCAGGTTCTCAGTGTCTCAGGGTCTCAGTGTCTCAGTGTCTCAGGGTCTCAGGGTCTCAGTGTATCAGTGTCTCAGGGTCTCAGGGTCTCAGGGTCTCAGTGTCTCTGGGTCTCAGGGCCTTAGTCTCTCATGCCCTCAGTCTCTCAGTCTCTCTGGGTCTCTGGGTCTCAGTGTCTCAGTGTCTCAGTGGCTCAGGGTCTCAGGGTTTCAGTGTCTCAGGGGCTCAGGGTCTCAGGATCTCAGTGTATCAGTGTCTCAGTGTTTCAGGGTCTCAGGTTCTCAGTGTCTCAGTGTCTCAGGGTCTCAGTGTCTCAGTGTCACAGGGTCTCAGTCTCTCAGGGTCTCAGTGTCTCAGTTTCTCAGGGTCTCAATGTCCCAGTGTCTCAGTCTCTCAGTCTCTCAGTGTATCACTCTCTCAGTCTCACAGTGTCTCAGTGTCTCAGGGTCTCAGGGTCTCAGTGTCTCACTGTCTCAGTGTCTCAGGGCCTCAGTGTCTCAGGGTCTCAGTGTCTCAGTCTCTCAAACTCTCAGTATCTCAGTCGCTCAGTTTCTCAGTCTCTCAGTCTCTCATTGTATCAGACTCTCAGTCTCCCAGCGTCTCAGTGTCTCAGTGTCTCAGGGTCTCAGTGTCTCAGGGTCTCAGTGTCTCAGGGTCTCTGGGTCTCTGGGTCTTAGTCTCTCAGTCTCTCAGTGTCTCAGGGTCTCAGTCTCTCAGTGTCTCAGTGTCTCAGGATCTCAGAGTCTCAGGGTCTCAGTGTCTCAGCGTCTTAGGGTCTCAGGGTTTCAGTCTCTCAGTTTCTCAGGGTCTCAGTGACTCAGTGTCTCAGTGTCTCAGCGTCTTAGGGTCTCAGGGTTTCAGTCTCTCAGTTTCTCAGGGTCTCAGTGACTCAGTGTCTCAGTGTCTCAGGGCCTTAGTCTCTCAGGCCCTCAGTCTCTCAGTCTCTCAGGGTCTCTGGGTCACTGGGTGTCTGGGTCACAGTCTCTTAGTCTCTCAGTCTCTCAGTCTCTCAGTCTCTCAGGGTCTAGGTGTCTCAGGCTCTCTGGGTCTCTGGGTCTCAGTCTCTCAGTCTCTCACTGTCTCAGGATCTCAGGGTCTCAGGGTCTCAGGGTCTCAGTGTCTCAGTGTCTCAGGGTCTCAGGGTCTTATTCTCTCAGTCACTCAGTCTCTCATTGTCTCAGTCTCTCGGTGTCTCAGTGTCTCAGGGTCTCTTGGTCTCAGTCTCTCAGTCTCTCAGTGTCTCAGGGTCTCAGTGTCTCAGGGTCTCAGGGTCTCAGGGTCTCAGGGTGTTTTTCTCTCAGTCACACAGTCTCTCAGTGTCTCAGTCTCTCGGTGTCTCAGTGTCTCAGGGTCTCTGGGTCTCAGTCTCTCATTCTCTCAGTCTCTCAGTGTCTCAGGTTCTCAGTGTCTCAGGGTCTCAGTGTCTCAGTGTCTCAGGGTCTCAGTGTATCAGTGTCTCAGGGTCTCAGGGTCTCAGGGTTTCAGTGTCTCGGGGTCTCAGGGTCTCAGTCTATCAGTGTCTCAGTGTTTCAGGGTCTCAGGGTCTCAGAGTCTCAGTGTCTCAGGGTCTCAGTGTCTCAGTGTCACAGGGTCTCAGGGTCTCAGGGTCTCAGAGTCTCAGGGTGCAAGTTTCACAGTGTCTCAGTCTCTCAGTCTCTCAGGGTCTCAGTGTCTCAGTTTCTCAGGGTCTCAATGTCCCAGTGTCTCAGTCTCTCAGTCTCTCAGTGTATCAGTCTCTCAGTCTCACAGTGTCTCATTGTCTCAGTGTCTCACTGTCTCAGTGTCTCAGGGCCTCAGTGTCTCAGGGTCTCAGTGTCTCAGTCTCTCAAACTCTCAGTCTCTCAGTCGCTCAGTTTCTCAGTCTCTCAGTCTCTCATTGTATCAGACTCTCAGTCTCCCAGCGTCTCAGAGTCTCAGTCTCTCAGTGTCGCAGTGTCTCCGGGTCTCAGGATCTCAGAGTCTCAGGGTCTCATTATCTCAGTGTCTCAGGGTCTCAGTGTCTCAGGGTCCCAGGGTCTCAGGGTCGTAGTCTCTCAGTCTCTCAGTGTCTCAGTGTCTCAGTGTCTCAGTGCCTCAGGGTCTCAGGGTTTCAGTGTCTCGGGGTCTCAGGGTCTCAGTCTCTCAGTCCCTTAGTCTCTCAGTCTCTCAGTCTCTTAGTGTCTCAGTGTCTCAGGGTCTCAGTGTCTCAGGGTCTCAGTGTCTCAGTGCCTCAGGGTCTCAGGGTTTCAGTGTCTCGGGGTCTCAGGGTCTCAGTCTCTCAGTCCCTTAGTCTCTCAGTCTCTCAGTCTCTCAGTGTCTCAGTGTCTCAGGTTCTCAGTGTCTCAGGGTCTCAATGTCTCAGTGTCTCAGGGCCTCAGGGTCTCAGAGTCTCAGTGTTTGAGGGTCTCAGGGCCTTAGTCTCTCATGCCCTCAGTCTCTCAGTCTCTCTGGGTCTCTGGGTCTCAGTGTCTCAGTGTCTCAGTGTCTCAGGGTCTCAGGGTCTCAGGGTCTCAGTGTCTCTGGGTCTCAGGGCCTTAGTCTCTCATGCCCTCATTCTCTCAGTCTCTCTGGGTCTCTGGGTCTCAGTGTCTCAGTGTCTCAGTGTATCAGTGGCTCAGGGTCTCAGGGTTTCAGTGTCTCAGGGTCTCAGGGTCTCAGGATCTCAGTCTATCAGTGTCTCAGTGTTTCAGGGTCTCAGGTTCTCAGTGTCTCAGTGTCTCAGGGTCTCAGTGTCTCAGTGTCACAGGGTCTCAGTCTCTCAGGGTCTCAGTGTCTCAGTTTCTCAGGGTCTCAATGTCCCAGTGTCTCAGTCTCTCAGTCTCTCAGTGTATCAGTCTCTCAGTCTCACAGTGTTTCAGTGTCTCAGGGTCTCAGGGTCTCAGTGTCTCACTGTCTCAGTGTCTCAGGGCCTCAGTGTCTCAGGGTCTCAGTGTCTCAGTCTCTCAAACTCTCAGTCTCTCAGTCGCTCAGTCTCTCAGTCTCTCAGTCTCTCATTGTATCAGACTCTCAGTCTCCCAGCGTCTCAGTGTCTCAGTGTCTCAGGGTCTCAGTGTCTCAGGGTCTCAGTGTCTCAGGGTCTCTGGGTCTCAGTCTCTCAGTCTCTCAGTCTCTCAGTGTCTCAGGGTCTCAGTCTCTCAGTGTCTCAGTGTCTCAGGGTCTCAGGATCTCAGAGTCTCAGGGTCTCAGTGTCTCAGCGTCTTAGGGTCTCAGGGTTTCAGTCTCTCAGTTTCTCAGGGTCTCAGTGACTCAGTGTCTCAGTGTCTCAGCGTCTTAGGGTCTCAGGGTTTCAGTCTCTCAGTTTCTCAGGGTCTCAGTGACTCAGTGTCTCAGTGTCTCAGTGTCTCAGGGTCTCAGGGCCTTAGTCTCTCAGGCCCTCAGTCTCTCAGTCTCTCAGGGTCTCTGGGTCAATGGGTGTCTGGGTCACAGTCTCTTAGTCTCTCAGTCTCTCAGTCTCTCAGTCTCTCAGGGTCTCGGTGTCTCAGGCTCTCTGGGTCTCTGGGTCTCAGTCTCTCAGTCTCTCACTGTCTCAGGATCTCAGGGTCTCAGGGTCTCATTGTCTCAGTGTCTCAGGGTCTCAGGGTCTTATTCTCTCAGTCACTCAGTCTCTCATTGTCTCAGTCTCTCGGTGTCTCAGTGTCTCAGGGTCTCTTGGTCTCAGTCTCTCAGTCTCTCAGTGTCTCAGGGTCTCAGTGTCTCAGGGTCTCAGGGTCTCAGGGTCTCAGGGTCTCAGGGTGTTTTTCTCTCAGTCACACAGTCTCTCAGTGTCTCAGTCTCTCGGTGTCTCAGTGTCTCAGGGTCTCAGTCTCTCATTCTCTCAGTCTCTCAGTGTCTCAGGTTCTCAGTGTCTCAGGGTCTCAGTGTCTCAGTGTCTCAGGGTCTCAGGGTCTCAGTGTATCAGTGTCTCAGGGTCTCAGGGTCTCAGTGTCTCTGGGTCTCAGGGCCTTAGTCTCTCATGCCCTCAGTCTCTCAGTCTCTCTGGGTCTCTGGGTCTCAGTGTCTCAGTGTCTCAGTGGCTCAGGGTCTCAGGGTTTCAGTGTCTCAGGGGCTCAGGGTCTCAGGATCTCAGTCTATCAGTGTCTCAGTGTTTCAGGGTCTCAGGTTCTCAGTGTCTCAGTGTCTCAGGGTCTCAGTGTCTCAGTGTCACAGGGTCTCACTCTCTCAGGGTCTCAGTGTCTCAGTTTCTCAGGGTCTCAATGTCCCAGTGTCTCAGTCTCTCAGTCTCTCAGTGTATCAGTCTCTCAGTCTCACAGTGTCTCAGTGTCTCAGGGTCTCAGGGTTTCAGTCTCTCAGTTTCTCAGGGTCTCAGTGACTCAGTGTCTCAGTGTCTCAGCGTCTTAGGGTCTCAGGGTTTCAGTCTCTCAGTTTCTCAGGGTCTCAGTGACTCAGTGTCTCAGTGTCTCAGGGTCTCAGGGCCTTAGTCTCTCAGGCCCTCAGTCTCTCAGTCTCTCAGGGTCTCTGGGTCACTGGGTGTCTGGGTCACAGTCTCTTAGTCTCTCAGTCTCTCAGTCTCTCAGTCTCTCAGGATCTAGGTGTCTCAGTCTCTCTGGGTCTCTGGGTCTCAGTCTCTCAGTCTCTCACTGTCTCAGGATCTCAGGGTCTCAGGGTCTCAGGGTCTCAGGGTCTCAGTGTCTCAGTGTCTCAGGGTCTCAGGGTCTTATTCTCTCAGTCACTCAGTCTCTCATTGTCTCAGTCTCTCGGTGTCTCAGTGTCTCAGGGTCTCTTGGTCTCAGTCTCTCAGTCTCTCAGTGTCTCAGGGTCGCAGTGTCTCAGGGTCTCAAGGTCTCAGGGTCTCAGGGTGTTTTTCTCTCAGTCACACAGTCTCTCAGTGTCTCAGTCTCTCGGTGTCTCAGTGTCTCAGGGTCTCTGGGTCTCAGTCTCTCATTCTCTCAGTCTCTCAGTGTCTCAGGTTCTCAGTGTCTCAGGGTCTCAGTGTCTCAGTGTCTCAGGGTCTCAGTGTATCAGTGTCTCAGGGTCTCAGGGTCTCAGGGTTTCAGTGTCTCGGGGTCTCAGGGTCTCAGTCTATCAGTGTCTCAGTGTTTCAGGGTCTCAGGGTCTCAGAGTCTCAGTGTCTCAGGGTCTCAGTGTCTCAGTGTCACAGGGTCTCAGGGTCTCAGGGTCTCAGAGTCTCAGGGTGCAAGTTTCACAGTGTCTCAGTCTCTCAGTCTCTCAGGGTCTCAGTGTCTCAGTTTCTCAGGGTCTCAATGTCCCAGTGTCTCAGTCTCTCAGTCTCTCAGTGTATCAGTCTCTCAGTCTCACAGTGTCTCATTGTCTCAGTGTCTCACTGTCTCAGTGTCTCAGGGCCTCAGTGTCTCAGGGTCTCAGTGTCTCAGTCTCTCAAACTCTCAGTCTCTCAGTCGCTCAGTTTCTCAGTCTCTCAGTCTCTCATTGTATCAGACTCTCAGTCTCCCAGCGTCTCAGAGTCTCAGTCTCTCAGTGTCGCAGTGTCTCAGGGTCTCAGGATCTCAGAGTCTCAGGGTCTCATTATCTCAGTGTCTCAGGGTCTCAGTGTCTCAGGGTCCCAGGGTCTCAGGGTCGTAGTCTCTCAGTCTCTCAGTGTCTCAGTGTCTCAGTGTCTCAGTGCCTCAGGGTCTCAGGGTTTCAGTGTCTCGGGGTCTCAGGGTCTCAGTCTCTCAGTCCCTTAGTCTCTCAGTCTCTCAGTCTCTTAGTGTCTCAGTGTCTCAGGGTCTCAGTGTCTCAGGGTCTCAGTGTCTCAGTGCCTCAGGGTCTCAGGGTTTCAGTGTCTCGGGGTCTCAGGGTCTCAGTCTCTCAGTCCCTTAGTCTCTCAGTCTCTCAGTCTCTCAGTGTCTCAGTGTCTCAGGTTCTCAGTGTCTCAGGGTCTCAATGTCTCAGTGTCTCAGGGCCTCAGGGTCTCAGAGTCTCAGTGTTTGAGGGTCTCAGGGCCTTAGTCTCTCATGCCCTCAGTCTCTCAGTCTCTCTGGGTCTCTGGGTCTCAGTGTCTCAGTGTCTCAGTGTCTCAGGGTCTCAGGGTCTCAGGGTCTCAGTGTCTCTGGGTCTCAGGGCCTTAGTCTCTCATGCCCTCAGTCTCTCAGTCTCTCTGGGTCTCTGGGTCTCAGTGTCTCAGTGTCTCAGTGTCTCAGTGTCTCAGTGTATCAGTGGCTCAGGGTCTCAGGGTTTCAGTGTCTCAGGGTCTCAGGGTCTCAGGATCTCAGTCTATCAGTGTCTCAGTGTTTCAGGGTCTCAGGTTCTCAGTGTCTCAGTGTCTCAGGGTCTCAGTGTCTCAGTGTCACAGGGTCTCAGTCTCTCAGGGTCTCAGTGTCTCAGTTTCTCAGGGTCTCAATGTCCCAGTGTCTCAGTCTCTCAGTCTCTCAGTGTATCAGTCTCTCAGTCTCACAGTGTCTCAGTGTCTCAGGGTCTCAGGGTCTCAGTGTCTCACTGTCTCAGTGTCTCAGGGCCTCAGTGTCTCAGGGTCTCAGTGTCTCAGTCTCTCAAACTCTCAGTCTCTCAGTCACTCAGTCTCTCAGTCTCTCAGTCTCTCAGTCTCTCATTGTATCAGACTCTCAGTCTCCCAGCGTCTCAGTGTCTCAGTGTCTCAGGGTCTCAGTGTCTCAGGGTCTCAGTGTCTCAGGGTCTCTGGGTCTCAGTCTCTCAGTCTCTCAGTGTCTCAGGGTCTCAGTCTCTCAGTGTCTCAGTGTCTCAGGGTCTCAGGATCTCAGAGTCTCAGGGTCTCAGTGTCTCAGCGTCTTAGGGTCTCAGGGTTTCAGTCTCTCAGTTTCTCAGGGTCTCAGTGACTCAGTGTCTCAGTGTCTCAGCGTCTTAGGGTCTCAGGGTTTCAGTCCCTCAGTTTCTCAGGGTCTCAGTGAATCAGTGTCTCAGTGTCTCAGGGTCTCAGGGCCTTAGTCTCTCAGGCCCTCAGTCTCTCAGTCTCTCAGGGTCTCTGGGTCACTGGGTGTCTGGGTCACAGTCTCTTAGTCTCTCAGTCTCTCAGTCTCTCAGTCTCTCAGGGTCTCGGTGTCTCAGGCTCTCTGGGTCTCTGGGTCTCAGTCTCTCAGTCTCTCACTGTCTCAGGATCTCAGGGTCTCAGGGTCTCAGGGTCTCATTGTCTCAGTGTCTCAGGGTCTCAGGGTCTTATTCTCTCAGTCACTCAGTCTCTCATTGTCTCAGTCTCTCGGTGTCTCAGTGTCTCAGGGTCTCTTGGTCTCAGTCTCTCAGTCTCTCAGTCTCTCAGGGTCTCAGTGTCTCAGGGTCTCAGGGTCTCAGGGTCTCAGGGTGTTTTTCTCTCAGTCACACAGTCTCTCAGTGTCTCAGTCTCTCGGTGTCTCAGTGTCTCAGGGTCTCTGGGTCTCAGTCTCTCATTCTCTCAGTCTCTCAGTGTCTCAGGTTCTCAGTGTCTCAGGGTCTCAGTGTCTCAGTGTCTCAGGGTCTCAGGGTCTCAGGGTCTCAGTGTATCAGTGTCTCAGGGTCTCAGGGTCTCAGTGTCTCTGGGTCTCAGGGCCTTAGTCTCTCATGCCCTCAGTCTCTCAGTCTCTCTGGGTCTCTGGGTCTCAGTGTCTCAGTGTCTCAGTGGCTCAGGGTCTCAGGGTTTCAGTGTCTCAGGGGCTCAGGGTCTCAGGATCTCAGTCTATCAGTGTCTCAGTGTTTCAGGGTCTCAGGTTCTCAGTGTCTCAGTGTCTCAGGGTCTCAGTGTCTCAGTGTCACAGGGTCTCAGTCTCTCAGGGTCTCAGTGTCTCAGTTTCTCAGGGTCTCAATGTCCCAGTGTCTCAGTCTCTCAGTCTCTCAGTGTATCAGTCTCTCAGTCTCACAGTGTCTCAGTGTCTCAGGGTCTCAGGGTCTCAGTGTCTCACTGTCTCAGTGTCTCAGGGTCTCAGTGTCTCAGTCTCTCAAACTCTCAGTATCTCAGTCGCTCAGTTTCTCAGTCTCTCAGTCTCTCATTGTATCAGACTCTCAGTCTCCCAGCGTCTCAGTGTCTCAGTGTCTCAGGGTCTCAGTGTCTCAGGGTCTCAGTGTCTCAGGGTCTCTGGGTCTCTGGGTCTCAGTCTCTCAGTCTCTCAGTGTCTCAGGGTCTCAGTCTCTCAGTGTCTCAGTGTCTCAGGATCTCAGAGTCTCAGGGTCTCAGTGTCTCAGCGTCTTAGGGTCTCAGGGTTTCAGTCTCTCAGTTTCTCAGGGTCTCAGTGACTCAGTGTCTCAGTGTCTCAGGGTCTCAGGGCCTTAGTCTCTCAGGCCCTCAGTCTCTCAGTCTCTCAGGGTCTCTGGGTCACTGGGTGTCTGGGTCACAGTCTCTTAGTCTCTCAGTCTCTCAGTCTCTCAGTCTCTCAGGGTCTAGGTGTCTCAGGCTCTCTGGGTCTCTGGGTCTCAGTCTCTCAGTCTCTCACTGTCTCAGGATCTCAGGGTCTCAGGGTCTCAGGGTCTCAGTGTCTCAGTGTCTCAGGGTCTCAGGGTCTTATTCTCTCAGTCACTCAGTCTCTCATTGTCTCAGTCTCTCGGTGTCTCAGTGTCTCAGGGTCTCTTGGTCTCAGTCTCTCAGTCTCTCAGTGTCTCAGGGTCTCAGTGTCTCAGGGTCTCAGGGTCTCAGGGTCTCAGGGTGTTTTTCTCTCAGTCACACAGTCTCTCAGTGTCTCAGTCTCTCGGTGTCTCAGTGTCTCAGGGTCTCTGGGTCTCAGTCTCTCATTCTCTCAGTCTCTCAGTGTCTCAGGTTCTCAGTGTCTCAGGGTCTCAGTGTCTCAGTGTCTCAGGGTCTCAGTGTATCAGTGTCTCAGGGTCTCAGGGTCTCAGGGTTTCAGTGTCTCGGGGTCTCAGGGTCTCAGTCTATCAGTGTCTCAGTGTTTCAGGGTCTCAGGGTCTCAGAGTCTCAGTGTCTCAGGGTCTCAGTGTCTCAGTGTCACAGGGTCTCAGGGTCTCAGGGTCTCAGAGTCTCAGGGTGCAAGTTTCACAGTGTCTCAGTCTCTCAGTCTCTCAGGGTCTCAGTGTCTCAGTTTCTCAGGGTCTCAATGTCCCAGTGTCTCAGTCTCTCAGTCTCTCAGTGTATCAGTCTCTCAGTCTCACAGTGTCTCATTGTCTCAGTGTCTCACTGTCTCAGTGTCTCAGGGCCTCAGTGTCTCAGGGTCTCAGTGTCTCAGTCTCTCAAACTCTCAGTCTCTCAGTCGCTCAGTTTCTCAGTCTCTCAGTCTCTCATTGTATCAGACTCTCAGTCTCCCAGCGTCTCAGAGTCTCAGTCTCTCAGTGTCGCAGTGTCTCAGGGTCTCAGGATCTCAGAGTCTCAGGGTCTCATTATCACAGTGTCTCAGGGTCTCAGTGTCTCAGGGTCCCAGGGTCTCAGGGTCGTAGTCTCTCAGTCTCTCAGTCTCTCAGTGTCTCAGTGTCTCAGTGTCTCAGTGCCTCAGGGTCTCAGGGTTTCAGTGTCTCGGGGTCTCAGGGTCTCTGTCTCTCAGTCCCTTAGTCTCTCAGTCTCTCAGTCTCTTAGTGTCTCAGTGTCTCAGGTTCTCAGTGTCTCAGGGTCTCAATGTCTCAGTGTCTCAGGGCCTCAGGGTCTCAGAGTCTCAGTGTTTGAGGGTCTCAGGGCCTTAGTCTCTCATGCCCTCAGTCTCTCAGTCTCTCTGGGTCTCTGGGTCTCAGTGTCTCAGTGTCTCAGTGTATCAGTGGCTCAGGGTCTCAGGGTTTCAGTGTCTCAGGGTCTCAGGGTCTCAGGATCTCAGTCTATCAGTGTCTCAGTGTTTCAGGGTCTCAGGTTCTCAGTGTCTCAGTGTCTCAGGGTCTCAGTGTCTCAGTGTCACAGGGTCTCAGTCTCTCAGGGTCTCAGTATCTCAGTTTCTCAGGGTCTCAATGTCCCAGTGTCTCAGACTCTCAGTCTCTCAGTGTATCAGTCTCTCAGTCTCACAGTGTCTCAGTGTCTCAGGGTCTCAGGGTCTCAGTGTCTCACTGTCTCAGTGTCTCAGGGCCTCAGTGTCTCAGGGTCTCAGTGTCTCAGTCTCTCAAACTCTCAGTCGCTCAGTTTCTCAGTCTCTCAGTCTCTCATTGTATCAGACTCTCAGTCTCCCAGCGTCTCAGTGTCTCAGTGTCTCAGGGTCTCAGTGTCTCGGTGTCTCAGTGTCTCAGGGTCTCTGGGTCTCAGTCTCTCAGTCTCCCAGTGTCTCAGGGTGTCAGTCTCTCAGTGTCTCAGTGTCTTAGGGTCTCAGGATCTCAGAGTCTCAGGGTCTCAGTGTCTCAGCGTCTTAGGGTCTCAGGGTTTCAGTCTCTCAGTTTCTCAGGGTCTCAGTGACTCAGTATCTCAGTGTCTCAGCGTCTTAGGGTCTCAGGGTTTCAGTCTCTCAGTTTCTCAGGGTCTCAGTGACTCAGTGTCTCAGTGTCTCAGGGTCTCAGGGCCTTAGTCTCTCAGGCCCTCAGTCTCTCAGTCTCTCAGGGTCTCTGGGTCACTGGGTGTCTGGGTCACAGTCTCTTAGTCTCTCAGTCTCTCAGTCTCTCAGTCTCTCAGGGTCTCGGTGTCTCAGGCTCTCTGGGTCTCTGGGTCTCAGTCTCTCAGTCTCTCACTGTCTCAGGATCTCAGGGTCTCAGGGTCTCAGGGTCTCAGTGTCTTATTCTCTCAGTCACTCAGTCTCTCATTGTCTCAGTCTCTCGGAGTCTCAGTGTCTCAGGGTCTCTTGGTCTCAGTCTCTCAGACTCTCAGTGTCTCAGGATCTCAGTGTCTCAGTGTCTCAGGGTCTCAGGGTCTCAGTGTCTCAGTGTCTCAGGGTCTCAGGGTCTCAGGGTCTCAGGGTGTTTTTCTCTCAGTCACAGTCTCTCAGTGTTTCAGTCTCTCGGTGTCTCAGTGTCTCAGGGTCTCTGGGTCTCAGTCTCTCATTCTCTCAGTCTCTCAGTGTCTCAGGTTCTCAGTGTCTCAGGGTCTCAGTGTCTCAGTGTCTCAGGGTCTCAGGGTCTCAGTGTATCAGTGTCTCAGTGTCTCAGGTTCTCAGTGTCTCCGTGTCTCAGTGTTTCAGGGTCTCAGGGTCTCAGAGTCTCAGGGTCTCAGTGTCTCAGTTTCTCAGGGTCTCAATGTCCCAGTGTCTCAGTCTCTCAGTCTCTCAGTGTATCAGTCTCTCAGTCTCACAGTGTCTCAGGGTCTCAGTGTCTCACTGTCTCAGTGTCTCAGGGCCTCAGTGTCTCAGGGTCTCAGTGTCTCAGTCTCTCAAACTCTCAGTCTCTCAGTCGCTCAGTTTCTCAGTCTCTCAGTCTCTCATTGTATCAGACTCTCAGTCTCCCAGCGTCTCAGAGTCTCAGAGTCTCAGAGTCTCAGTCTCTCAGTGTCGCAGTGTCTCAGGGTCTCAGGATCTCAGAGTCTCAGGGTCTCATTATCTCAGTGTCTCAGGGTCTCAGTGTCTCAGTGTCCCAGGGTCTCAGGGTCGTAGTCTCTCAGTCTCTCAGTCTCTCAGTGTCTCAGTGTCTCAGTGTCTCAGTGCCTCAGGGTCTCAGGGTTTCAGTGTCTCGGGGTCTCAGGGTCTCAGTCTCTCAGTCCCTTAGTCTCTCAGTCTCTCAGTGTCTCAGTGTCTCAGGTTCTCAGTGTCTCAGGGTCTCAATGTCTCAGTGTCTCAGGGTCTCAGGGTCTCAGAGTCTCAGTGTTTGAGGGTCTCAGGGCCTTAGTCTCTCATGCCCTCAGTCTCTCAGTCTCTCTGGGTCTCTGGGTCTCAGTGTCTCAGTGTCTCAGAGTATCAGTGTCTCAGGGTCTTAGGGTCTCAGGGTCTCAGTGTCTCAGGGTCTCAGTCTCTCAGTGTCTCAGTGTTTCAGGGTCTCAGTGTCTCAGTGTCACAGGGTCTCAGGGTCTCAGGGTCTCAGAATCTCAGGGTGTCAGTTTCTCAGTGTCTCAGTGTCTCAGACTCTCAGGGTCTCAGTGTCTCAGTTTCTCAGGGTCTCAGTGTCCCAGTGTCTCAGTCTCTCAGTCTCTCAGTGTATCAGTCACTCAGTCTCTCAGTGTCTCAGTGTCTCAGGGTCTCAGGGTCTCAGTGTCTCACTGTCTCAGTGTCTCAGGGCCTCAGTGTCTCAGGGTCTCAGTGTCTCAGTCTCTCAAACTCTCAGTCTCTCAGTCGCTCAGTTTCTCAGTCTCTCAGTCTCTCATTGTATCAGACACTCAGTCTCCCAGCATCTCAGTGTCTCAGTGTCTTAGGGTCTCAGTGTCTCAGGGTCTCTGGGTCTCAGGGTCTCAGTGTCTTAGGGTCTCAGTGTCTCAGGGTCTCTGGGTCTCTGGGACTCTGGGTCTCAGTCTCTCAGTCTCTCAGTGTCTCGGGTCTCAGTCTCTCAGTGCCTCAGTGTCTCAGTGTCTCAGGGTCTCAGGATCTCAGAGTCTCAGGGTCTCAGTGTCTCAGCGTCTTAGGGTCTCAGGGTTTCAGTCTCTCAGTTTCTCAGGGTCTCAGTGACTCAGTGTCTCAGTGTCTCAGGGTCTCAGGCGCTTAGTCTCTCAGGCCCTCAGTCTCTCAGTCTCTCAGAGTCTCTGGGTCACTGGGTCTCTGGGTCTCAGTCTCTTAGTCTCTCAGTCTCTCAGTCTCTCAGTCTCTCAGTCTCTCAGTGTCTCGGTGTCTCAGGCTCTCTGGGTCTCTGGGTCTCAGTCGCTCAGTCTCTCACTGTCTCAGGATCTCAGGGTCTCAGGGTCTCAGGGTCTCAGGGTCTCGGGGTCTCAGTGTCTCAGTGTCTCATTGTCTCAGGGTCTCAGTGTCTCAGGGTCTCAGGGTCTCAGTGTCTCAGGGTCTCAGAGACTGAGGGTCTCAGGGTCTTATTCTCCCAGTCACTCAGTCTCTCAGTGTCTCAGTCTCTCGGTGTCTCAGTGTCTCAGGGTCTCAGGGTCTCAGTATCTCAGTCTCTCAGTGTCTCAGTGTCTCAGTGTCTCAGTGTCTCAGTGCCTCAGGCTCTCTGGGTCTCTGGGTCTCAGTCTCTCAGTCTCTCACTGTCTCAGGATCTCAGGGTCTCAGGGTCTCAGTGTCTCATTGTCTCAGTGTCTCATTGTCTCAGGGTCTCAGGGTCTCAGTGTCTCAGGGTCTCAGGGTCTTATTCTCTCAGTCACTCAGTCTCTCAGTGTCTCAGTCTCACAGAGTCTCAGTATCTCGGTATCTCAGTGTCTCAGGGTCTCTGGGTCTCAGTCTCTCAGTCTCTCAGTCTCTCAGTGTCTCAGTGTCCCAGGGTCTCAGTGTCTCAGTGTTTCAGTGCCTCAGGGTCTCAAGGTCTCAGGGTCTCAGGGTCTCAGAGTGTTAGGGTCTCAGTCTCTCAGCGTCTCAATCCCTCAGTCTCTCAGTCTCTCATTCTCTCGGGGTCTCAGTGTCTCAGTCTCTCAGTCTCTCAGGGTATCAGTGACTCAGTCTCTCAGTTTCTGAGTCGCTCAGTCTCTCAGTCTCAGTCTCTCAGTGTCTCAGCGTCTCAGTGTCTCAGGGTTTCAGTGTCTCAGTGTCTCAGTGTCTCAGTGTCTCAGTCTCTCAGACTCTCAGTCTCTCAGGTTCTCAGTGTCTCAATGTCTCAGTCTCTCAGTGTCTCAGTGTCTCAGTGTTTCAGTCTCTCGGTGTCTCAGTGTCTCAGGGTCTCTGGGTCTCAGTCTCTCAGTCTCTCAGTGTCTCAGTGTCTCAGGGTCTCAGTGTCTCAGTGCCTCAGGGTCTCAAGGTCTTAGGGTCTCAGGGTCTCCGAGTCTCAGGGTCTCAGTCTCTCAGCGTCTCAATCCCTCAGTCTCTCAGACTCTCAGTCTCTCATTCTCTCAGGGTCTCTGGGTCTCTGAGTCTCTGGGTCTCAGTCACTCAGTCTCTCAGTCACTCAGTGTCTCAGTCTCTTAGTCTCTCAGTGTCTCAGTGTCTCAGGCTCTCTGGGTCTCTGGGTCTCAGTCTCTCAGTCTCTCACTGTCTCAGGATCTCAGGGTCTCAGGGTCTCAGGGTCTCAGTGTCTCATTGTCTCAGGGTCTCAGTGTCTCAGGGTCTCAGGGTCTCAGTGTCTCAGGGTCTCAGGGTCTTATTCTCTCTGTCACTCAGTCTCTCAGTGTCTCAGTCTCTCAGTGTCTCAGTCTCTCGGTGTCTCAGTGTCTCTGGGTCTCAGTCACTCAGTCTCTCAGTGTCTCAGTGTCCCAGGGTCTCAGTGTCTCAGTGTCTCAGTGCCTCAGGGTCTCAAGGTCTTAGGGTCTCAGGGTCTCAGAGTCTCAGGGTCTCAGTCTCTCAGCGTCTCAATCCCTCAGTCTCTCATTCTCTCGGGGTCTCAGTGTCTCAGTGTCTCAGTCTCTCAGGGTATCAGTGCCTCAGTCTCTCAGTTTCTGAGTCGCTCAGTCTCTCAGTCTCAGTCTCTCAGTGACTCAGTGTCTCAGTGTCTCAGTGTCTCAGTCTCTCAGTCTCTCAGACTCTCAGTCACTCAGGTTCTCAGTGGCTCAGTGTCTCGGTGTCTCAGGGTCTCAGAGTCTCAGGGTCTCAGTCTCTGAGTGTCTCAGACTCTCAGTGTCTCAGTCTCTCAATCTCTCAGTGTCTCAGTGTTTCAGTCTCTCAGTCACTCAGTCTCTCAGTCTCTGAGTCGCTGAGTCTCTCAGTCTCGTGTATCAGTCGCTCAGTCTCTCACTGTCTCAGTGTCTCAGTGTCTCAGTGTCTCAGGGTCTCAGGGCCTCAGTGTGTCAGTGTCTCAGGGTCTCAGGGTCTCAGTGTCTCAGTGTCTCAGGTTCTTAGTCTCTCAGTCTCTCACTGTCTCAGGATCTCAGGGTCTCAGGGTCTCAGTGTCTCATTGTCTCAGGGTCTCAGTGTCTCAGGATCTCAGGGTCTCAGGGTCTCAGGGTCTCAGTGTCTCAGTGTCTCAGGGTCTCAGGATCTTATTCTCTCAGTCACTCAGTCTCTCATTGTCTCAGTCTCTCGGAGTCTCAGTGTCTCAGGGTCTCTTGGTCTCAGTCTCTCAGTCTCTCAGTGTCTCAGGATCTCAGTGTCTCAGGGTCTCAGGGTCTCAGGGTGTTTTTCTCTCAGTCACACAGTCTCTCAGTGTTTCAGTCTCTCGGTGTCTCAGTGTCTCAGGGTCTCTGGGTCTCAGTCTCTCATTCTCTCAGTCTCTCAGTGTCTCAGGTTCTCAGTGTCTCAGGGTCTCAGTGTCTCAGTGTCTCAGGGTCTCAGGGTCTCAGTGTATCAATGTATCAGTGTCTCAGGGTCTCAGGGTTTCAGGGTCTCAGGGTCTCAGGGTCTCAGTCTATCAGTGTCTCAGTGTTTCAGGGTCTCAGGGTCTCAGAGTCTCAGGGTCTCAGTGTCTCAGTTTCTCAGGGTCTCAATGTCCCAGTGTCTCAGTCTCTCAGTCTCTCAGTGTATCAGTCTCTCAGTCTCACAGTGTCTCAGGGTCTCAGTGTCTCACTGTCTCAGTGTCTCAGGGCCTCAGTGTCTCAGGGTCTCAGTGTCTCAGTCTCTCAAACTCTCAGTCTCTCAGTCGCTCAGTTTCTCAGTCTCTCAGTCTCTCATTGTATCAGACTCTCAGTCTCCCAGCGTCTCAGAGTCTCAGAGTCTCAGTCTCTCAGTGTCGCAGTGTCTCAGGGTCTCAGGATCTCAGAGTCTCAGGGTCTCATTATCACAGTGTCTCAGGGTCTCAGTGTCTCAGCGTCCCAGGGTCTCAGGGTCGTAGTCTCTCAGTCTCTCAGTCTCTCAGTGTCTCAGTGTCTCAGTGTCTCAGTGCCTCAGGGTCTCAGGGTTTCAGTGTCTCGGGGTCTCAGTGTCTCAGTCTCTCAGTCCCTTAGTCTCTCAGTCTCTCAGTCTCTCAGTGTCTCAGTGTCTCAGGTTCTCAGTGTCTCAGGGTCTCAATGTCTCAGTGTCTCAGGGTCTCAGGGTCTCAGAGTCTCAGTGTTTGAGGGTCTCAGGGCCTTAGTCTCTCATGCCCTCAGTCTCTCAGTCTCTCTGGGTCTCTGGGTCTCAGTGTCTCAGTGTCTCAGAGTATCAGTGTCTCAGGGTCTTAGGGTCTCAGGGTCTCAGTGTCTCAGGGTCTCAGTCTCTCAGTGTCTCAGTGTTTCAGGGTCTCAGTGTCTCAGTGTCACAGGGTCTCAGGGTCTCAGGGTCTCAGAATCTCAGGGTGTCAGTTTCTCAGTGTCTCAGTGTCTCAGACTCTCAGGGTCTCAGTGTCTCAGTTTCTCAGGGTCTCAGTGTCCCAGTGTCTCAGTCTCTCAGTCTCTCAGTGTATCAGTCACTCAGTCTCTCAGTGTCTCAGTGTCTCAGGGTCTCAGGGTCTCAGTGTCTCACTGTCTCAGTGTCTCATGGCCTCAGTGTCTCAGGGTCTCAGTGTCTCAGTCTCTCAAACTCTCAGTCTCTCAGTCGCTCAGTTTCTCAGTCTCTCAGTCTCTCATTGTATCAGACACTCAGTCTCCCAGTGTCTCAGTGTCTCAGTGTCTTAGGGTCTCAGTGTCTCAGGGTCTCTGGGTCTCAGGGTCTCAGTGTCTTAGGGTCTCAGTGTCTCAGGGTCTCTGGGTCTCTGGGACTCTGGGTCTCAGTCTCTCAGTCTCTCAGTGTCTCGGGTCTCAGTCTCTCAGTGCCTCAGTGTCTCAGTGTCTCAGGGTCTCAGGATCTCAGAGTCTCAGGGTCTCAGTGTCTCAGCGTCTTAGGGTCTCAGGGTTTCAGTCTCTCAGTTTCTCAGGGTCTCAGTGACTCAGTGTCTCAGTGTCTCAGGGTCTCAGGCGCTTAGTCTCTCAGGCCCTCAGTCTCTCAGTCTCTCAGAGTCTCTGGGTCACTGGGTCTCTGGGTCTCAGTCTCTTAGTCTCTCAGTCTCTCAGTCTCTCAGTCTCTCAGTCTCTCAGTCTCTCAGTGTCTCGGTGTCTCAGGCTCTCTGGGTCTCTGGGTCTCAGTCGCTCAGTCTCTCACTGTCTCAGGATCTCAGGGTCTCAGGGTCTCAGGGTCTCGGGGTCTCAGTGTCTCAGTGTCTCATTGTCTCAGGGTCTCAGTGTCTCAGGGTCTCAGGGTCTCAGTGTCTCAGGGTCTCAGAGACTGAGGGTCTCAGGGTCTTATTCTCCCAGTCACTCAGTCTCTCAGTGTCTCAGTCTCTCGGTGTCTCAGTGTCTCAGGGTCTCAGGGTCTCAGTATCTCAGTCTCTCAGTGTCTCAGTGTCTCAGTGTCTCAGTGTCTCAGTGCCTCAGGCTCTCTGGGTCTCTGGGTCTCAGTCTCTCAGTCTCTCACTGTCTCAGGATCTCAGGGTCTCAGGGTCTCAGTGTCTCATTGTCTCAGTGTCTCATTGTCTCAGGGTCTCAGGGTCTCAGTGTCTCAGGGTCTCAGGGTCTTATTCTCTCAGTCACTCAGTCTCTCAGTGTCTCAGTGTCTCAGTCTCACAGAGTCTCAGTCTCTCGGTATCTCAGTGTCTCAGGGTCTCTGGGTCTCAGTCTCTCAGTCTCTCAGTCTCTCAGTGTCTCAGTGTCCCAGGATCTCAGTGTCTCAGTGTTTCAGTGCCTCAGGGTCTCAAGGTCTCAGGGTCTCAGGGTCTCAGAGTGTTAGGGTCTCAGTCTCTCAGCGTCTCAATCCCTCAGTCTCTCATTCTCTCGGGGTCTCAGTGTCTCAGTCTCTCAGTCTCTCAGGGTATCAGTGACTCAGTCTCTCAGTTTCTGAGTCGCTCAGTCTCTCAGTCTCAGTCTCTCAGTGTCTCAGCGTCTCAGTGTCTCAGGGTTTCAGTGTCTCAGTGTCTCAGTGTCTCAGTGTCTCAGTCTCTCAGACTCTCAGTCTCTCAGGTTCTCAGTGTCTCAATGTCTCAGTCTCTCAGTGTCTCAGTGTCTCAGTGTTTCAGTCTCTCGGTGTCTCAGTGTCTCAGGGTTTCTGGGTCTCAGTCTCTCAGTCTCTCAGTGTCTCAGTGTCTCAGGGTCTCAGTGTCTCAGTGCCTCAGGGTCTCAAGGTCTTAGGGTCTCAGGGTCTCCGAGTCTCAGGGTCTCAGTCTCTCAGCGTCTCAATCCCTCAGTCTCTCAGACTCTCAGTCTCTCATTCTCTCAGGGTCTCTGGGTCTCTGAGTCTCTGGGTCTCAGTCACTCAGTCTCTCAGTCACTCAGTGTCTCAGTCTCTTAGTCTCTCAGTGTCTCAGTGTCTCAGGCTCTCTGGGTCTCTGGGTCTCAGTCTCTCAGTCTCTCACTGTCTCAGGATCTCAGGGTCTCAGGGTCTCAGGGTCTCAGTGTCTCATTGTCTCAGGGTCTCAGTGTCTCAGGGTCTCAGGGTCTCAGTGTCTCAGGGTCTCAGGGTCTTATTCTCTCTGTCACTCAGTCTCTCAGTGTCTCAGTCTCTCAGTGTCTCAGTCTCTCGGTGTCTCAGTGTCTCTGGGTCTCAGTCACTCAGTCTCTCAGTGTCTCAGTGTCCCAGGGTCTCAGTGTCTCAGTGTCTCAGTGCCTCAGGGTCTCAAGGTCTTAGGGTCTCAGGGTCTCAGAGTCTCAGGGTCTCAGTCTCTCAGCGTCTCAATCCCTCAGTCTCTCATTCTCTCGGGGTCTCAGTGTCTCAGTGTCTCAGTCTCTCAGGGTATCAGTGCCTCAGTCTCTCAGTTTCTGAGTCGCTCAGTCTCTCAGTCTCAGTCTCTCAGTGACTCAGTGTCTCAGTGTCTCAGTGTCTCAGTCTCTCAGACTCTCAGTCTCTCAGGTTCTCAGTGGCTCAGTGTCTCGGTGTCTCAGGGTCTCAGAGTCTCAGGGTCTCAGTCTCTGAGTGTCTCAGACTCTCAGTGTCTCAGTCTCTCAATCTCTCAGTGTCTCAGTGTTTCAGTCTCTCAGTCACTCAGTCTCTCAGTCTCTGAGTCGCTCAGTCTCTCAGTCTCGTGTATCAGTCGCTCAGTCTCTCACTGTCTCAGTGTCTCAGTGTCTCAGGGTCTCAGGGCCTCAGTGTGTCAGTGTCTCAGGGTCTCAGGGTCTCAGTGTCTCAGTGTCTCATGTTCTTAGTCTCTCAGTCTCTCAGTGTCTCAGTCTCTCAGTCTCTCAGTGTCTCAGGCTCTCTGGGTCTCTGGGTCTCAGTCTCTCAGTCTCTCACTGTCTCAGGATCTCAGGGTCTCAGGGTCTCAGGGTCTCAGTGTCTTATTCTCTCAGTCACTCAGTCTCTCATTGTCTCAGTCTCTCGGAGTCTCAGTGTCTCAGGGTCTCTTGGTCTCAGTCTCTCAGTCTCTCAGTGTCTCAGGATCTCAGTGTCTCAGGGTCTCAGGGTCTCAGGGTGTTTTTCTCTCAGTCACACAGTCTCTCAGTGTTTCAGTCTCTCGGTGTCTCAGTGTCTCAGGGTCTCTGGGTCTCAGTCTCTCATTCTCTCAGTCTCTCAGTGTCTCAGGTTCTCAGTGTCTCAGGGTCTCAGTGTCTCAGTGTCTCAGGGTCTCAGGGTCTCAGTGTATCAATGTATCAGTGTCTCAGGGTCTCAGGGTTTCAGGGTCTCAGGGTCTCAGGGTCTCAGTCTATCAGTGTCTCAGTGTTTCAGGGTCTCAGGGTCTCAGAGTCTCAGGGTCTCAGTGTCTCAGTTTCTCAGGGTCTCAATGTCCCAGTGTCTCAGTCTCTCAGTCTCTCAGTGTATCAGTCTCTCAGTCTCACAGTGTCTCAGGGTCTCAGTGTCTCACTGTCTCAGTGTCTCAGGGCCTCAGTGTCTCAGGGTCTCAGTGTCTCAGTCTCTCAAACTCTCAGTCTCTCAGTCGCTCAGTTTCTCAGTCTCTCAGTCTCTCATTGTATCAGACTCTCAGTCTCCCAGCGTCTCAGAGTCTCAGAGTCTCAGTCTCTCAGTGTCGCAGTGTCTCAGGGTCTCAGGATCTCAGAGTCTCAGGGTCTCATTATCACAGTGTCTCAGGGTCTCAGTGTCTCAGCGTCCCAGGGTCTCAGGGTCGTAGTCTCTCAGTCTCTCAGTCTCTCAGTGTCTCAGTGTCTCAGTGTCTCAGTGCCTCAGGGTCTCAGGGTTTCAGTGTCTCGGGGTCTCAGTGTCTCAGTCTCTCAGTCCCTTAGTCTCTCAGTCTCTCAGTCTCTCAGTGTCTCAGTGTCTCAGGTTCTCAGTGTCTCAGGGTCTCAATGTCTCAGTGTCTCAGGGTCTCAGGGTCTCAGAGTCTCAGTGTTTGAGGGTCTCAGGGCCTTAGTCTCTCATGCCCTCAGTCTCTCAGTCTCTCTGGGTCTCTGGGTCTCAGTGTCTCAGTGTCTCAGAGTATCAGTGTCTCAGGGTCTTAGGGTCTCAGGGTCTCAGTGTCTCAGGGTCTCAGTCTCTCAGTGTCTCAGTGTTTCAGGGTCTCAGTGTCTCAGTGTCACAGGGTCTCAGGGTCTCAGGGTCTCAGAATCTCAGGGTGTCAGTTTCTCAGTGTCTCAGTGTCTCAGACTCTCAGGGTCTCAGTGTCTCAGTTTCTCAGGGTCTCAGTGTCCCAGTGTCTCAGTCTCTCAGTCTCTCAGTGTATCAGTCACTCAGTCTCTCAGTGTCTCAGTGTCTCAGGGTCTCAGGGTCTCAGTGTCTCACTGTCTCAGTGTCTCATGGCCTCAGTGTCTCAGGGTCTCAGTGTCTCAGTCTCTCAAACTCTCAGTCTCTCAGTCGCTCAGTTTCTCAGTCTCTCAGTCTCTCATTGTATCAGACACTCAGTCTCCCAGTGTCTCAGTGTCTCAGTGTCTTAGGGTCTCAGTGTCTCAGGGTCTCTGGGTCTCAGGGTCTCAGTGTCTTAGGGTCTCAGTGTCTCAGGGTCTCTGGGTCTCTGGGACTCTGGGTCTCAGTCTCTCAGTCTCTCAGTGTCTCGGGTCTCAGTCTCTCAGTGCCTCAGTGTCTCAGTGTCTCAGGGTCTCAGGATCTCAGAGTCTCAGGGTCTCAGTGTCTCAGCGTCTTAGGGTCTCAGGGTTTCAGTCTCTCAGTTTCTCAGGGTCTCAGTGACTCAGTGTCTCAGTGTCTCAGGGTCTCAGGCGCTTAGTCTCTCAGGCCCTCAGTCTCTCAGTCTCTCAGAGTCTCTGGGTCACTGGGTCTCTGGGTCTCAGTCTCTTAGTCTCTCAGTCTCTCAGTCTCTCAGTCTCTCAGTCTCTCAGTCTCTCAGTGTCTCGGTGTCTCAGGCTCTCTGGGTCTCTGGGTCTCAGTCGCTCAGTCTCTCACTGTCTCAGGATCTCAGGGTCTCAGGGTCTCAGGGTCTCGGGGTCTCAGTGTCTCAGTGTCTCATTGTCTCAGGGTCTCAGTGTCTCAGGGTCTCAGGGTCTCAGTGTCTCAGGGTCTCAGAGACTGAGGGTCTCAGGGTCTTATTCTCCCAGTCACTCAGTCTCTCAGTGTCTCAGTCTCTCGGTGTCTCAGTGTCTCAGGGTCTCAGGGTCTCAGTATCTCAGTCTCTCAGTGTCTCAGTGTCTCAGTGTCTCAGTGTCTCAGTGCCTCAGGCTCTCTGGGTCTCTGGGTCTCAGTCTCTCAGTCTCTCACTGTCTCAGGATCTCAGGGTCTCAGGGTCTCAGTGTCTCATTGTCTCAGTGTCTCATTGTCTCAGGGTCTCAGGGTCTCAGTGTCTCAGGGTCTCAGGGTCTTATTCTCTCAGTCACTCAGTCTCTCAGTGTCTCAGTGTCTCAGTCTCACAGAGTCTCAGTCTCTCGGTATCTCAGTGTCTCAGGGTCTCTGGGTCTCAGTCTCTCAGTCTCTCAGTCTCTCAGTGTCTCAGTGTCCCAGGATCTCAGTGTCTCAGTGTTTCAGTGCCTCAGGGTCTCAAGGTCTCAGGGTCTCAGGGTCTCAGAGTGTTAGGGTCTCAGTCTCTCAGCGTCTCAATCCCTCAGTCTCTCATTCTCTCGGGGTCTCAGTGTCTCAGTCTCTCAGTCTCTCAGGGTATCAGTGACTCAGTCTCTCAGTTTCTGAGTCGCTCAGTCTCTCAGTCTCAGTCTCTCAGTGTCTCAGCGTCTCAGTGTCTCAGGGTTTCAGTGTCTCAGTGTCTCAGTGTCTCAGTGTCTCAGTCTCTCAGACTCTCAGTCTCTCAGGTTCTCAGTGTCTCAATGTCTCAGTCTCTCAGTGTCTCAGTGTCTCAGTGTTTCAGTCTCTCGGTGTCTCAGTGTCTCAGGGTTTCTGGGTCTCAGTCTCTCAGTCTCTCAGTGTCTCAGTGTCTCAGGGTCTCAGTGTCTCAGTGCCTCAGGGTCTCAAGGTCTTAGGGTCTCAGGGTCTCCGAGTCTCAGGGTCTCAGTCTCTCAGCGTCTCAATCCCTCAGTCTCTCAGACTCTCAGTCTCTCATTCTCTCAGGGTCTCTGGGTCTCTGAGTCTCTGGGTCTCAGTCACTCAGTCTCTCAGTCACTCAGTGTCTCAGTCTCTTAGTCTCTCAGTGTCTCAGTGTCTCAGGCTCTCTGGGTCTCTGGGTCTCAGTCTCTCAGTCTCTCACTGTCTCAGGATCTCAGGGTCTCAGGGTCTCAGGGTCTCAGTGTCTCATTGTCTCAGGGTCTCAGTGTCTCAGGGTCTCAGGGTCTCAGTGTCTCAGGGTCTCAGGGTCTTATTCTCTCTGTCACTCAGTCTCTCAGTGTCTCAGTCTCTCAGTGTCTCAGTCTCTCGGTGTCTCAGTGTCTCTGGGTCTCAGTCACTCAGTCTCTCAGTGTCTCAGTGTCCCAGGGTCTCAGTGTCTCAGTGTCTCAGTGCCTCAGGGTCTCAAGGTCTTAGGGTCTCAGGGTCTCAGAGTCTCAGGGTCTCAGTCTCTCAGCGTCTCAATCCCTCAGTCTCTCATTCTCTCGGGGTCTCAGTGTCTCAGTGTCTCAGTCTCTCAGGGTATCAGTGCCTCAGTCTCTCAGTTTCTGAGTCGCTCAGTCTCTCAGTCTCAGTCTCTCAGTGACTCAGTGTCTCAGTGTCTCAGTGTCTCAGTCTCTCAGACTCTCAGTCTCTCAGGTTCTCAGTGGCTCAGTGTCTCGGTGTCTCAGGGTCTCAGAGTCTCAGGGTCTCAGTCTCTGAGTGTCTCAGACTCTCAGTGTCTCAGTCTCTCAATCTCTCAGTGTCTCAGTGTTTCAGTCTCTCAGTCACTCAGTCTCTCAGTCTCTGAGTCGCTCAGTCTCTCAGTCTCGTGTATCAGTCGCTCAGTCTCTCACTGTCTCAGTGTCTCAGTGTCTCAGGGTCTCAGGGCCTCAGTGTGTCAGTGTCTCAGGGTCTCAGGGTCTCAGTGTCTCAGTGTCTCATGTTCTTAGTCTCTCAGTCTCTCAGTGTCTCAGTCTCTCAGTCTCTCAGTGTCTCAGGCTCTCTGGGTCTCTGGGTCTCAGTCTCTCAGTCTCTCACTGTCTCAGGATCTCAGGGTCTCAGGTTCTCAGTGTCTCAGTGTCTCATTGTCTCAGGGTCTCAGTGTCTCAGGGTCTCAGGGTCTCAGAGTCTCAGGGTCTCAGAGTCTCAGGGTCTCAGGGTCTTATTCTCTCAGTCACTCAGTCTCTCAGTGTCTCAGTCTCTCGGTGTCTCAGTGTCTCAGGGTCTCTGGGTCTCAGTCTCTCAGTCTCTCAGTGTCTCAGTGTCTCAGGGTCTCAGTGTCTCAGTGCCTCAGGGTCTCAAGGTCTTAGTGTCTCAGGGTCTCCGAGTCTCAGGGTCTCAGTCTCTCAGTGTCTCAATCCCTCAGTCTCTCAGACTCTCAGTCTCTCATTCTCTCAGGGTCTCTGTGTCTCTGAGTCTCTGGGTCTCAGTCACTCAGTCACTCAGTCACTCAGTGTCTCATTCTCTCAGTCTCTCAGTGTCTCAGGCTCTCTGGGTCTCTGGGTCTCAGTCTCTCAGTCTCTCACTGTCTCAGGATCTCAGGGTCTCAGGGTCTCAGGGTCTCAGTGTCTCATTGTCTCAGGGTCTCAGTGTCTCAGTCTCTCAGGGTATCAGTGCCTCAGTCTCTCAGTTTCTGAGTCGCTCAGTCTCTCAGTCTCAGACTCTCAGTGTCTCAGTGCCTCAGTGTCTCAGGGTCTCAGTGTTTCAGTCTCTCAGTCTCTCAGTCTCTCAGGGTCTCAGTGTCTCAATGTCTCAGTCTCTCAGTGTCTCAGGGTCTCCGTGTCTCAGTGTCTCGGGGTCTCAGGGTCTCAGAGTCTCAGGGTCTCAGTCTCTGAGTGTCTCAGTCTCTCAGTGTCTCAGTGTCTCAGTCTCCCAGTCGCTCAGTCTCTAAGTCGCTCAGTCTCTCAGTCTCTCAGTCTCTCAGTGTATCAGAGTCTCAGTGTCTCAGTGCCTCAGGGTCTCTGGGTCTCAGTCTCTCAGTCTCTCAGTGTCTCAGAGTCTCAGTGTCTCAGTGTCTCAGGGTCTCAGAGCCTTAGTCTCTCAGGCCCTCAGTCTCTCAGTCTCTCAGGCTCTCTGGGTCACTGGGTCTCACTCTCTCAGTCTCTCACTGTCTCAGGACCTCAGGGTCCCAGGGTCTCAGGGTCTCAGTGTCTCAGTCTCTCGGTGTCTCAGTGTCTCAGGCTCTCTGGATCTCTGGGTCTCAGGCTCTCAGTCTCTCACTGTCACAGAATCTCAGGGTCTCAGGGTCTCAGTGTCTCAGTGTCTCAGGGTCTCAGTGTCTCAGGGTCTCAGGGTCTCAGTGTCTCAGGGTCTCAGAGACTCAGGGTCTCAGGGTCTTATTCTCCCAGTCACTCAGTCTCTCAGTGTCTCAGTCTCTCGGTGTCTCAGTGTCTCAGGGTCTCTGGGTCTCAGTCTATCTGTCTCTCAGTGTCTCAGTCTCTCAGTGTCTCAGTCTCTCAGTCTCTCAGTGTCTCAGTGTTTCAGTGTTTCAGTCTCTCAGTCACTCAGTCTCTCAGTCTCTGAGTCGCTCAGTCTCTCAGTCTTGTGTATCAGTCGCTCAGTCTCTCAGTGTCTCAGTGTCTCAGGGTCTCAGGGCCTCAGTGTGTCAGTGTCTCAGGGTCTCAGGGTCTCAGTGTCTCAGTGTCTCAGGTTCTTAGTCTCTCAGTCTCTCAGTCTCTCAGTGTCTCAGTCTCTCAGTCTCTCAGTGTGTCAGTGTCTCAGGCTCTCTGGGTCTCTGGGTCTCAGTCTCTCAGTCTCTCACTGTCTCAGGATCTCAGGGTCTCAGGGTCTCAGTGTCTCAATGTCTCATTGTCTCAGGGTCTCAGTGTCTCAGGGTCTCAGTGTCTCAGTGTCTCATTGTCTCAGGGTCTCAGTGTCTCAGGGTCTCTGGGTCTCAGTGTCTCAGGGTCTCAGGTTCTCAGGGTCTCAGGGTCTTATTCTCTCAGTCACTCAGTCTCTCAGTGTCTCAGTCTCTCGGTGTCTCAGTGTCTCATGGTCTCTGGGTCTCAGTCTCTCAGTGTCTCAGTGTCTCAGTGCCTCAGAGTCTCAAGGTCTTAGGGTCTCAGGGTCTCCGAGTCTCAGGGTCTCAGTCTCTCAGCGTCTCAATCCCTCAGTCTCTCAGACTCTCAGTCTCTCATTCTCTGAGGGTCTCTGGGTCTCTGAGTCTCAGTGTCTCAGTCTCTCAGTGTCTCAGTGTCTCAGGCTCTCTGGGTCTCTGGGTCTCAGCCTCTCAGTCTCTCACTGTCTCAGGATCTCAGGGTCTCAGGGTTTCAGGGTCTCAGTGTCTCATTGTCTCAGGGTCTCAGTGTCTCAGGGTCTCAGGGTCTCAGTGTCTCAGGGTCTCAGGGTCTTACTCTCTCAGTCACTCAGTCTCTCAGTGTCTCAGTCTCTCAGTGTCTCAGTCTCTCGGTGTCTCAGTGTCTCAGGGTCTCAAGGTCTTAGGGTCTCAGGGTCTCAGAGTCTCAGGGTCTCAGTCTCTCAGCGTCTCAATCCCTCAGTCTCTCATTCTCTCGGGGTCTCAGTGTCTCAGTCTCTCAGGGTATCAGTGCCTCAGTCTCTCAGTTTCTGAGTCGCTCAGTCTCTCAGTCTCAGTCTCTCAGTGACTCAGTGTCTCAGTGTCTCAGGGTCTCAGTGTCTCAGTCTCTCAGTCTCTCAGTCTCTCAGACTCTCAGTCTCTCAGGTTCTCAGTGGCTCAGTGTCTCGGTGTCTCAGGGTCTCAGAGTCTCAGGGTCTCAGTCTCTGAGTGTCTCAGACTCTCAGTGTCTCAGTCTCTCAATCTCTCAGTGTCTCAGTGTTTCAGTGTTTCAGTCTCTCAGTCACTCAGTCTCTCAGTCTCGTGTATCAGTCGCTCAGTCTCTCACTGTATCAGTGTCTCAGTGTCTCAGTGTCTCAGGGTCTCAGGGCCTCAGTGTGTTAGTGTCTCAGGGTCTCAGGGTCTCAGTGTCTCAGTGTCTCAGGTTCTTAGTCTCTCAGTCTCTCAGTGTCTCAGTCTCTCAGTCTCTCAGTGTCTCAGGCTCTCTGGGTCTCTGGGTCTCAGTCTCTCAGTCTCTCACTGTCTCAGGATCTCAGGGTCTCAGGGTCTCAGTGTCTCAGTCTCTCAGTGTCTCAGTCTCTCGGTGTCTCAGTGTCTCAGGGTCTCTGGGTCTCAGTCTCTCAGTCTCTCAGTGTCTCAGGGTCTCAGGGTCTCATTGTCTCAGTACCTCAGGGTCTCAAGGTCTTAGGGTCTCAGGGTCTCCGAGTCTCAGGGTCTCAGTCTCTCAGCGTCTAAAATCCCTCAGTCTCTCAGACTCTCAGTCTCTCAGTCTCTCAGTGTCTCAGTGTCTCAGTCTCTCAGTCACTCACTGTCTCAGGATCTCAGGGTCTCAGTGTCTCAGTGTCTCATTGTCTCAGGATCTAAGTGTCTCAGGGTCTCAGGGTCTCAGAGTCTCAGGGTCTCAGTCTCTCAGCGTCTCAATCCCTCAGTCTCTCAGTCTCTCATTCTCTCGGGGTCTCAGTGTCTCAGTGTCTCAGTCTCTCAGGGTATCAGTGCCTCAGTCTCTCAGTTTCTGAGTCGCTCAGTCTCTCAGTCTCAGACTCTCAGTGTCTCAGTGTCTCAGGGTCTCAGGGTCTCAGTGTCTCAGTGTCTCAGTCTCTCAGTCTCTCAGGGTCTCAGTGTCTCAATGTCTCAGTATCTCAGTGTCTCAGGGTCTCCGTGTCTCAGTGTCTCGGGGTCTCAGGGTCTCAGAGTCTCAGGGTCTCAGTGTCTCAGTGTCTCAGGTTCTTAGTCTCTCAGTCTCTCAGTGTCTCAGTCTCTCAGTCTCTCAGTCTCTCAGTGTCTCAGGCTCTCTGGGTCTCTGGGTCTCAGTCTCTCAGTCTCTCACTGTCTCAGGATCTCAGGGTCTCAGGGTCTCAGTGTCTCAGTGTCTCATTGTCTCAGGGTTTCAGTGTCTCAGGGTCTCAGTGTCTCAGGGTCTCAGGGTCTTATTCTCTCAGTCACTCAGTCTCTCAGTGTCTCAGTCTCTCAGTGTCTCAGTCTCTCGGTGTCTCAGTGTCTCAGGGTCTCTGGGTCTCAGTCACTCAGTCTCTCAGTGTCTCAGTGTCCCAGGGTCTCAGTGTCTCAGTGTCTCAGTGCCTCAGGGTCTCAAGGTCTTAGGGTTTCAGGGTCTCAGAGTCTCAGGGTCTCAGTCTCTCAGCGTCTCAATCCCTCAGTCTCTCATTCTCTCGTGGTCTCAGTGTCTCAGTGTCTCAGTCTCTCAGGGTATCAGTGCCTCAGTCTCTCAGTTTCTGAGTCGCTCAGTCTCTCAGTCTCAGTCTCTCAGTGACTCAGTGTCTCAGTGTCTCAGGGTCTCAGTGTCTCAGTCTCTCAGTCTCTCAGACTCTCAGTCTCTCAGGTTCTCAGTGGCTCAGTGTCTCGGTGTCTCAGGGTCTCAGTGTCTCAGGGTCTCAGTCTCTGAGTGTCTCAGACTCTCAGTGTCTCAGTCTCTCAATCTCTCAGTGTCTCAGTTTTTCAGTGTTTCAGTCTCTCAGTCACTCAGTCTCTCAGTCTCTGAGTCGCTCAGTCTCTCAGTCTCGTGTATCAGTCGCTCAGTCTCTCACTGTCTCAGTGTCTCAGTGTCTCAGGGTCTCAGGGCCTCAGTGTGTCAGTGTCTCAGGGTCTCAGGGTCTCAGTGTCTCAGTGTCTCAGGTTCTTAGTCTCTCAGTCTCTCAGTGTCTCAGTCTCTCAGTCTCTCAGTCTCTCAGTCTCTCAGTCTCTCAGTGTCTCAGGCTCTCTGTGTCTCTGGGTCTCAGTCTCTCAGTCTCTCACTGTCTCAGGATCTCAGGGTCTCAGGGTCTCAGTGTCTCAGTGTCTCATTGTCTCAGGGTTTCAGTGTCTCAGGGTCTCAGGGTCTCAGTGTCTCAGGGTCTCAGGGTCTTATTCTCTCAGTCACTCAGTCTCTCAGTGTCTCAGTCTCTCAGTGTCTCAGTCTCTCGGTGTCACAGTGTCTCAGGGTCTCTGGGTCTCAGTCACTCAGTCTCTCAGTGTCTCAGTGTCCCAGGGTCTCAGTATCTCAGTGTCTCAGTGCCTCAGAGTCTCAAGGTCTTAGGGTCTCAGGGTCTCAGAGTCTCAGGGTCTCAGTCTCTCAGCGTCTCAATCCCTCAGTCTCTCATTCTCTCAGGGTCTCAGTGTCTCAGTCTCTCAGGGTATCAGTGCCTCAGTCTCTCAGTTTCTGAGTCGCTCAGTCTCTCAGTCTCACTCTCTCTGAGACTCAGTGTCTCAGTGTCTCAGGGTCTCAGTGTCTCAGTCTCTCAGTCTCTCAGACTCTCAGTCTCTCAGGTTCTCAGTGGCTCAGTGTCTCGGTGTCTCAGGGTCTCAGAGTCTCAGGGTCTCAGTCTCTGAGTGTCTCAGACTCTCAGTGTCTCAGTCTCTCAATCTCTCAGTGTCTCAGTTTTTCAGTGTTTCAGTCTCTCAGTCGCTCAGTCTCTCAGTCTCGTGTATCAGTCGCTCAGTCTCTCACTGTCTCAGTGTCTCAGTGTCTCAGTGTCTCAGGGTCTCAGGGCCTTAGTGTGTCAGTGTCTCAGGGTCTCAGGGTCTCAGTGTCTCAGTGTCTCAGGTTCTTAGTCTCTCAGTCTCTCTGTGTCTCAGTCTCTCAGTCTCTCAGTCTCTCAGTGTCTCAGGCTCTCTGGGTCTCTGGGTCTCAGTCTCTCAGTCTCTCACTGTCTCAGGATCTCAGGGTCTCAGGGTCTCAGGGTCTCAGTGTCTCAGTGTCTCATTGTCTCAGGGTCTCAGTGTCTCAGGGTCTCAGGGTCTCAGAGTCTCAGGGTCTCAGAGTCTCAGGGTCTCAGGGTCTTATTCTCTCAGTCACTCAGTCTCCCAGTGTCTCAGTCTCTCGGTGTCTCAGTGTCTCAGAGTCTCTGGGTCTCAGTCTCTCAGTCTCTCAGTGTCTCAGGGTCTCAGTGTCTCAGTGCCTCAGGGTCTCAAGGTCTTAGGGTCTCAGGGTCTCAGAATCTCAGGGTCTCAGTCTCTAAGCGTCTCAATCCCTCAGTCTCTCAGAATCTCAGTCTCTCATTCTCTCAGGGTCTCAGTGTCTCAGTGTCTCAGCCTCTCAGTCTCTCAGTGTCTCAGTGTCTCAGTCACTCAGTCTCTCAGTGTCTCAGTGTCCCAGGGTCTCAGTGTCTCAGTGTCTCAGTGCCTCAGGGTCTCAAGGTCTTAGGGTTTCAGGGTCTCAGAGTCTCAGGGTCTCAGTCTCTCAGCGTCTCAATCCCTCAGTCTCTCATTCTCTCGTGGTCTCAGTGTCTCAGTGTCTCAGTCTCTCAGGGTATCAGTGCCTCAGTCTCTCAGTTTCTGAGTCGCTCAGTCTCTCAGTCTCAGTCTCTCAGTGACTCAGTGTCTCAGTGTCTCAGGGTCTCAGTGTCTCAGTCTCTCAGTCTCTCAGACTCTCAGTCTCTCAGGTTCTCAGTGGCTCAGTGTCTCGGTGTCTCAGGGTCTCAGTGTCTCAGGGTCTCAGTCTCTGAGTGTCTCAGACTCTCAGTGTCTCAGTCTCTCAATCTCTCAGTGTCTCAGTTTTTCAGTGTTTCAGTCTCTCAGTCACTCAGTCTCTCAGTCTCTGAGTCGCTCAGTCTCTCAGTCTCGTGTATCAGTCGCTCAGTCTCTCACTGTCTCAGTGTCTCAGTGTCTCAGGGTCTCAGGGCCTCAGTGTGTCAGTGTCTCAGGGTCTCAGGGTCTCAGTGTCTCAGTGTCTCAGGTTCTTAGTCTCTCAGTCTCTCAGTGTCTCAGTCTCTCAGTCTCTCAGTCTCTCAGTCTCTCAGTCTCTCAGTGTCTCAGGCTCTCTGTGTCTCTGGGTCTCAGTCTCTCAGTCTCTCACTGTCTCAGGATCTCAGGGTCTCAGGGTCTCAGTGTCTCAGTGTCTCATTGTCTCAGGGTTTCAGTGTCTCAGGGTCTCAGGGTCTCAGTGTCTCAGGGTCTCAGGGTCTTATTCTCTCAGTCACTCAGTCTCTCAGTGTCTCAGTCTCTCAGTGTCTCAGTCTCTCGGTGTCACAGTGTCTCAGGGTCTCTGGGTCTCAGTCACTCAGTCTCTCAGTGTCTCAGTGTCCCAGGGTCTCAGTATCTCAGTGTCTCAGTGCCTCAGAGTCTCAAGGTCTTAGGGTCTCAGGGTCTCAGAGTCTCAGGGTCTCAGTCTCTCAGCGTCTCAATCCCTCAGTCTCTCATTCTCTCAGGGTCTCAGTGTCTCAGTCTCTCAGGGTATCAGTGCCTCAGTCTCTCAGTTTCTGAGTCGCTCAGTCTCTCAGTCTCACTCTCTCTGAGACTCAGTGTCTCAGTGTCTCAGGGTCTCAGTGTCTCAGTCTCTCAGTCTCTCAGACTCTCAGTCTCTCAGGTTCTCAGTGGCTCAGTGTCTCGGTGTCTCAGGGTCTCAGAGTCTCAGGGTCTCAGTCTCTGAGTGTCTCAGACTCTCAGTGTCTCAGTCTCTCAATCTCTCAGTGTCTCAGTTTTTCAGTGTTTCAGTCTCTCAGTCGCTCAGTCTCTCAGTCTCGTGTATCAGTCGCTCAGTCTCTCACTGTCTCAGTGTCTCAGTGTCTCAGTGTCTCAGGGTCTCAGGGCCTTAGTGTGTCAGTGTCTCAGGGTCTCAGGGTCTCAGTGTCTCAGTGTCTCAGGTTCTTAGTCTCTCAGTCTCTCTGTGTCTCAGTCTCTCAGTCTCTCAGTCTCTCAGTGTCTCAGGCTCTCTGGGTCTCTGGGTCTCAGTCTCTCAGTCTCTCACTGTCTCAGGATCTCAGGGTCTCAGGGTCTCAGGGTCTCAGTGTCTCAGTGTCTCATTGTCTCAGGGTCTCAGTGTCTCAGGGTCTCAGGGTCTCAGAGTCTCAGGGTCTCAGAGTCTCAGGGTCTCAGGGTCTTATTCTCTCAGTCACTCAGTCTCCCAGTGTCTCAGTCTCTCGGTGTCTCAGTGTCTCAGAGTCTCTGGGTCTCAGTCTCTCAGTCTCTCAGTGTCTCAGGGTCTCAGTGTCTCAGTGCCTCAGGGTCTCAAGGTCTTAGGGTCTCAGGGTCTCAGAATCTCAGGGTCTCAGTCTCTAAGCGTCTCAATCCCTCAGTCTCTCAGAATCTCAGTCTCTCATTCTCTCAGGGTCTCAGTGTCTCAGTGTCTCAGCCTCTCAGTCTCTCAGTGTCTCAGTGTCTCAGTCTCTCAGTCTCTCACTGTCTCAGGATCTCAGGGTCTCAGTGTCTCAGTGTCTCATTGTCTCAGGATCTAAGTGTCTCAGGGTCTCAGGGTCTCAGAGTCTCAGGGTCTCAGTCTCTCAGCGTCTCAATCCCTCAGTCTCTCAGTCTCTCAGTCTCTCATTCTCTCGGGGTCTCAGTGTCTCAGTCTCTCAGTCTCTCAGGGTATCAGTGCCTCAGTCTCTCAGTTTCTGAGTCGCTCAGTCTCTCAGTCTCAGACTCTCAGTGTCTCAGTGTCTCAGGGTCTCAGTGTCTCAGTGTCTCAGCCTCTCAGTCTCTCAGTGTCTCAGTGTCTCAGTCACTCAGTCTCTCAGTGTCTCAGTGTCCCAGGGTCTCAGTGTCTCAGTGTCTCAGTGCCTCAGGGTCTCAAGGTCTTAGGGTTTCAGGGTCTCAGAGTCTCAGGGTCTCAGTCTCTCAGCGTCTCAATCCCTCAGTCTCTCATTCTCTCGTGGTCTCAGTGTCTCAGTGTCTCAGTCTCTCAGGGTATCAGTGCCTCAGTCTCTCAGTTTCTGAGTCGCTCAGTCTCTCAGTCTCAGTCTCTCAGTGACTCAGTGTCTCAGTGTCTCAGGGTCTCAGTGTCTCAGTCTCTCAGTCTCTCAGACTCTCAGTCTCTCAGGTTCTCAGTGGCTCAGTGTCTCGGTGTCTCAGGGTCTCAGTGTCTCAGGGTCTCAGTCTCTGAGTGTCTCAGACTCTCAGTGTCTCAGTCTCTCAATCTCTCAGTGTCTCAGTTTTTCAGTGTTTCAGTCTCTCAGTCACTCAGTCTCTCAGTCTCTGAGTCGCTCAGTCTCTCAGTCTCGTGTATCAGTCGCTCAGTCTCTCACTGTCTCAGTGTCTCAGTGTCTCAGGGTCTCAGGGCCTCAGTGTGTCAGTGTCTCAGGGTCTCAGGGTCTCAGTGTCTCAGTGTCTCAGGTTCTTAGTCTCTCAGTCTCTCAGTGTCTCAGTCTCTCAGTCTCTCAGTCTCTCAGTCTCTCAGTCTCTCAGTGTCTCAGGCTCTCTGTGTCTCTGGGTCTCAGTCTCTCAGTCTCTCACTGTCTCAGGATCTCAGGGTCTCAGGGTCTCAGTGTCTCAGTGTCTCATTGTCTCAGGGTTTCAGTGTCTCAGGGTCTCAGGGTCTCAGTGTCTCAGGGTCTCAGGGTCTTATTCTCTCAGTCACTCAGTCTCTCAGTGTCTCAGTCTCTCAGTGTCTCAGTCTCTCGGTGTCACAGTGTCTCAGGGTCTCTGGGTCTCAGTCACTCAGTCTCTCAGTGTCTCAGTGTCCCAGGGTCTCAGTATCTCAGTGTCTCAGTGCCTCAGAGTCTCAAGGTCTTAGGGTCTCAGGGTCTCAGAGTCTCAGGGTCTCAGTCTCTCAGCGTCTCAATCCCTCAGTCTCTCATTCTCTCAGGGTCTCAGTGTCTCAGTCTCTCAGGGTATCAGTGCCTCAGTCTCTCAGTTTCTGAGTCGCTCAGTCTCTCAGTCTCACTCTCTCTGAGACTCAGTGTCTCAGTGTCTCAGGGTCTCAGTGTCTCAGTCTCTCAGTCTCTCAGACTCTCAGTCTCTCAGGTTCTCAGTGGCTCAGTGTCTCGGTGTCTCAGGGTCTCAGAGTCTCAGGGTCTCAGTCTCTGAGTGTCTCAGACTCTCAGTGTCTCAGTCTCTCAATCTCTCAGTGTCTCAGTTTTTCAGTGTTTCAGTCTCTCAGTCGCTCAGTCTCTCAGTCTCGTGTATCAGTCGCTCAGTCTCTCACTGTCTCAGTGTCTCAGTGTCTCAGTGTCTCAGGGTCTCAGGGCCTTAGTGTGTCAGTGTCTCAGGGTCTCAGGGTCTCAGTGTCTCAGTGTCTCAGGTTCTTAGTCTCTCAGTCTCTCTGTGTCTCAGTCTCTCAGTCTCTCAGTCTCTCAGTGTCTCAGGCTCTCTGGGTCTCTGGGTCTCAGTCTCTCAGTCTCTCACTGTCTCAGGATCTCAGGGTCTCAGGGTCTCAGGGTCTCAGTGTCTCAGTGTCTCATTGTCTCAGGGTCTCAGTGTCTCAGGGTCTCAGGGTCTCAGAGTCTCAGGGTCTCAGAGTCTCAGGGTCTCAGGGTCTTATTCTCTCAGTCACTCAGTCTCCCAGTGTCTCAGTCTCTCGGTGTCTCAGTGTCTCAGAGTCTCTGGGTCTCAGTCTCTCAGTCTCTCAGTGTCTCAGGGTCTCAGTGTCTCAGTGCCTCAGGGTCTCAAGGTCTTAGGGTCTCAGGGTCTCAGAATCTCAGGGTCTCAGTCTCTAAGCGTCTCAATCCCTCAGTCTCTCAGAATCTCAGTCTCTCATTCTCTCAGGGTCTCAGTGTCTCAGTGTCTCAGCCTCTCAGTCTCTCAGTGTCTCAGTGTCTCAGTCTCTCAGTCTCTCACTGTCTCAGGATCTCAGGGTCTCAGTGTCTCAGTGTCTCATTGTCTCAGGATCTAAGTGTCTCAGGGTCTCAGGGTCTCAGAGTCTCAGGGTCTCAGTCTGTCAGCGTCTCAATCCCTCAGTCTCTCAGTCTCTCAGTCTCTCATTCTCTCGGGGTCTCAGTGTCTCAGTCTCTCAGTCTCTCAGGGTATCAGTGCCTCAGTCTCTCAGTTTCTGAGTCGCTCAGTCTCTCAGTCTCAGACTCTCAGTGTCTCAGTGTCTCAGGGTCTCAGTGTCTCAGTCTCTCAGTCTCTCAGTCTCTCCGTCTCTCAGGGTCTCAGTGTCTCAATGTCTCAGTCTCTCAGTGTCTCAGGGTTTCCGTGTCTCAGTGTCTCGGGGTCTCAGGGTCTCAGAGTCTCAGGGTCTCAGTCTCTGAGTGTCTCAGTCTCTGAGTGTCTCAGTCTCTCAGTGTCTCAGTGTCTCAGTCTCTCAGTCGCTCAGTCTCTAAGTCGCTCAGTCTCTCAGTCTCTCAGTCTCTCAGTGTATCAGAGTCTCAGTGTCTCAGTGTCTCAGGGTCTCTGGGTCTCAGTCTCTCAGTCTCTCAGTGTCTCAGATTCTCAGTGTCTCAGTGTCTCAGAGCCTTAGTCTCTCATGCCCTCTGTCTCTCAGTCTCTCAGGCTCTCTGGGTCTCAGTCTCTCAGTCTCTCACTGTCTCAGGACCTCAGGCTCTCAGGGTCTCAGTGTCTCAGTGTCTCATTGTCTCAGGGTCTCAGGGTCTCAGGGTCTTTTTCTCTCAGTCACTCAGTCTCTCAGTGTCTCAGTCTCTCGGTGTCTCAGTGTCTCAGGGTCTCAGTGTCTCAGTGTCTCAGTGCCTCAGGGTCTCAAGGTCTTAGGGTCTCAGGGTCTCCGAGTCTCAGGGTCTCAGTCTCTCAGCGTCTCAATCCCTCAGTCTCTCAGACTCTCAGTCTCTCATTCTCTCAGGGTCTCTGTGTCTCTGAGTCTCTGGGTCTCAGTCACTCAGTCACTCAGTCACTCAGTGTCTCATTCTCTCAGTCTCTCAGTGTCTCAGGCTCTCTGGGTCTCTGGGTCTCAGTCTCTCAGTCTCTCACTGTCTCAGGATCTCAGGGTCTCAGGGTCTCAGGGTCTCAGTGTCTCATTGTCTCATGGTCTCAGTGTCTCAGTCTCTCAGGGTATCAGTGCCTCAGTCTCTCAGTTTCTGAGTCGCTCAGTCTCTCAGTCTCAGACTCTCAGTGTCTCAGTGCCTCAGTGTCTCAGGGTCTCAGTGTTTCAGTCTCTCAGTCTCTCAGTCTCTCAGGGTCTCAGTGTCTCAATGTCTCAGTCTCTCAGTGTCTCAGGGTCTCCGTGTCTCAGTGTCTCGGGGTCTCAGGGTCTCAGAGTCTCAGGGTCTCAGTCTCTGAGTGTCTCAGTCTCTCAGTGTCTCAGTGTCTCAGTCTCCCAGTCGCTCAGTCTCTAAGTCGCTCAGTCTCTCAGTCTCTCAGTCTCTCAGTGTATCAGAGTCTCAGTGTCTCAGTGCCTCAGGGTCTCTGGGTCTCAGTCTCTCAGTCTCTCAGTGTCTCAGAGTCTCAGTGTCTCAGTGTCTCAGGGTCTCAGAGCCTTAGTCTCCCAGGCCCTCAGTCTCTCAGTCTCTCAGGCTCTCTGGGTCACTGGGTCTCACTCTCTCAGTCTCTCACTGTCTCAGGACCTCAGGGTCCCAGGGTCTCAGGGTCTCAGTGTCTCAGTCTCTCGGTGTCTCAGTGTCTCAGGCTCTCTGGATCTCTGGGTCTCAGGCTCTCAGTCTCTCACTGTCACAGAATCTCAGGGTCTCAGGGTCTCAGTGTCTCAGTGTCTCAGGGTCTCAGTGTCTCAGGGTCTCAGGGTCTCAGTGTCTCAGGGTCTCAGAGACTCAGGGTCTCAGTGTCTTATTCTCCCAGTCACTCAGTCTCTCAGTGTCTCAGTCTCTCGGTGTCTCAGTGTCTCAGGGTCTCTGGGTCTCAGTCTATCTGTCTCTCAGTCTCTCAGACTCTCAGTCTCTCAGGTTCACAGTGTCTCAATGTCTCAGTCTCTCAGTGTCTCAGGGTCTCCGTGTCTCAATTTCTCGGGGTCTCAGGGTCTCAGAGTCTCAGGGCCTCAGTCTCTGAGTGTCTCAGTCTCTCAGTGTCTCAGTCTCTCAGTCTCTCAGTGTCTCAGTGTTTCAGTGTTTCAGTCTCTCAGTCACTCAGTCTCTCAGTCTCTGAGTCTCTCAGTCTTGTGTATCAGTCGCTCAGTCTCTCAGTGTCTCAGTGTCTCAGGGTCTCAGGGCCTCAGTGTGTCAGTGTCTCAGGGTCTCAGGGTCTCAGTGTCTCAGTGTCTCAGGTTCTTAGTCTCTCATTCTCTCAGTCTCTCAGTGTCTCAGTCTCTCAGTCTCTCAGTGTGTCAGTGTCTCAGGCTCTCTGGGTCTCTGGGTCTCAGTCTCTCAGTCTCTCACTGTCTCAGGATCTCAGGGTCTCAGGGTCTCAGTGTTTCAGTGTCTCATTGTCTCAGGGTCTCAGTGTCTCAGGGTCTCTGGGTCTCAGTGTCTCAGGGTCTCAGGTTCTCAGGGTCTCAGGGTCTTATTCTCTCAGTCACTCAGTCTCTCAGTGTCTCAGTCTCTCGGTGTCTCAGTGTCTCATGGTCTCTGGGTCTCAGTCTCTCAGTGTCTCAGTGTCTCAGTGCCTCAGAGTCTCAAGGTCTTAGGGTCTCAGGGTCTCCGAGTCTCAGGGTCTCAGTCTCTCAGCGTCTCAATCCCTCAGTCTCTCAGACTCTCAGTCTCTCATTCTCTGAGGGTCTCTGGGTCTCTGAGTCTCTGGGTCTCAGTCACTCAGTCTCCCAGTCACTCAGTGTCTCAGTCTCTCAGTGTCTCAGTGTCTCAGGCTCTCTGGGTCTCTGGGTCTCAGCCTCTCAGTCTCTCACTGTCTCAGGATCTCAGGGTCTCAGGGTTTCAGGGTCTCAGTGTCTCATTGTCTCAGGGTCTCAGTGTCTCAGGGTCTCAGGGTCTCAGTGTCTCAGGGTCTCAGGGTCTTACTCTCTCAGTCACTCAGTCTCTCAGTGTCTCAGTCTCTCAGTGTCTCAGTCTCTCGGTGTCTCAGTGTCTCAGGGTCTCAAGGTCTTAGGGTCTCAGGGTCTCAGAGTCTCAGGGTCTCAGTCTCTCAGCGTCTCAATCCCTCAGTCTCTCATTCTCTCGGGGTCTCAGTGTCTCAGTCTCTCAGGGTATCAGTGCCTCAGTCTCTCAGTTTCTGAGTCGCTCAGTCTCTCAGTCTCAGTCTCTCAGTGACTCAGTGTCTCAGTGTCTCAGGGTCTCAGTGTCTCAGTCTCTCAGTCTCTCAGTCTCTCAGACTCTCAGTCTCTCAGGTTCTCAGTGGCTCAGTGTCTCGGTGTCTCAGGGTCTCAGAGTCTCAGGGTCTCAGTCTCTGAGTGTCTCAGACTCTCAGTGTCTCAGTCTCTCAATCTCTCAGTGTCTCAGTGTTTCAGTGTTTCAGTCTCTCAGTCACTCAGTCTCTCAGTCTCTGAGTCGCTCAGTCTCTCAGTCTCGTGTATCAGTCGCTCAGTCTCTCACTGTCTCAGTGTCTCAGTGTCTCAGGGTCTCAGGGCCTCAGTGTGTCAGTGTCTCAGGGTCTCAGGGTCTCAGTGTCTCAGTGTCTCAGGTTCTTAGTCTCTCAGTCTCTCAGTGTCTCAGTCTCTCAGTCTCTCAGTCTCTCAGTGTCTCAGGCTCTCTGGGTCTCTGGGTCTCAGTCTCTCAGTCTCTCACTGTCTCAGGATCTCAGGGTCTCAGGGTCTCAGGGTCTCAGTGTCTCAGTGTCTCATTGTCTCAGGGTCTCAGTGTCTCAGGGTCTCAGGGTCTCAGAGTCTCAGGGTCTCAGAGTCTCAGGGTCTCAGGGTCTTATTCTCTCAGTCACTCAGTCTCCCAGTGTCTCAGTCTCTCGGTGTCTCAGTGTCTCAGAGTCTCTGGGTCTCAGTCTCTCAGTCTCTCAGTGTCTCAGGGTCTCAGTGTCTCAGTGCCTCAGGGTCTCAAGGTCTTAGGGTCTCAGGGTCTCAGAATCTCAGGGTCTCAGTCTCTAAGCGTCTCAATCCCTCAGTCTCTCAGAATCTCAGTCTCTCATTCTCTCAGGGTCTCAGTGTCTCAGTGTCTCAGCCTCTCAGTCTCTCAGTGTCTCAGTGTCTCAGTCTCTCAGTCTCTCACTGTCTCAGGATCTCAGGGTCTCAGTGTCTCAGTGTCTCATTGTCTCAGGATCTAAGTGTCTCAGGGTCTCAGGGTCTCAGAGTCTCAGGGTCTCAGTCTCTCAGCGTCTCAATCCCTCAGTCTCTCAGTCTCTCAGTCTCTCATTCTCTCGGGGTCTCAGTGTCTCAGTCTCTCAGTCTCTCAGGGTATCAGTGCCTCAGTCTCTCAGTTTCTGAGTCGCTCAGTCTCTCAGTCTCAGACTCTCAGTGTCTCAGTGTCTCAGGGTCTCAGTGTCTCAGTGTCTCAGCCTCTCAGTCTCTCAGTGTCTCAGTGTCTCAGTCACTCAGTCTCTCAGTGTCTCAGTGTCCCAGGGTCTCAGTGTCTCAGTGTCTCAGTGCCTCAGGGTCTCAAGGTCTTAGGGTTTCAGGGTCTCAGAGTCTCAGGGTCTCAGTCTCTCAGCGTCTCAATCCCTCAGTCTCTCATTCTCTCGTGGTCTCAGTGTCTCAGTGTCTCAGTCTCTCAGGGTATCAGTGCCTCAGTCTCTCAGTTTCTGAGTCGCTCAGTCTCTCAGTCTCAGTCTCTCAGTGACTCAGTGTCTCAGTGTCTCAGGGTCTCAGTGTCTCAGTCTCTCAGTCTCTCAGACTCTCAGTCTCTCAGGTTCTCAGTGGCTCAGTGTCTCGGTGTCTCAGGGTCTCAGTGTCTCAGGGTCTCAGTCTCTGAGTGTCTCAGACTCTCAGTGTCTCAGTCTCTCAATCTCTCAGTGTCTCAGTTTTTCAGTGTTTCAGTCTCTCAGTCACTCAGTCTCTCAGTCTCTGAGTCGCTCAGTCTCTCAGTCTCGTGTATCAGTCGCTCAGTCTCTCACTGTCTCAGTGTCTCAGTGTCTCAGGGTCTCAGGGCCTCAGTGTGTCAGTGTCTCAGGGTCTCAGGGTCTCAGTGTCTCAGTGTCTCAGGTTCTTAGTCTCTCAGTCTCTCAGTGTCTCAGTCTCTCAGTCTCTCAGTCTCTCAGTCTCTCAGTCTCTCAGTGTCTCAGGCTCTCTGTGTCTCTGGGTCTCAGTCTCTCAGTCTCTCACTGTCTCAGGATCTCAGGGTCTCAGGGTCTCAGTGTCTCAGTGTCTCATTGTCTCAGGGTTTCAGTGTCTCAGGGTCTCAGGGTCTCAGTGTCTCAGGGTCTCAGGGTCTTATTCTCTCAGTCACTCAGTCTCTCAGTGTCTCAGTCTCTCAGTGTCTCAGTCTCTCGGTGTCACAGTGTCTCAGGGTCTCTGGGTCTCAGTCACTCAGTCTCTCAGTGTCTCAGTGTCCCAGGGTCTCAGTATCTCAGTGTCTCAGTGCCTCAGAGTCTCAAGGTCTTAGGGTCTCAGGGTCTCAGAGTCTCAGGGTCTCAGTCTCTCAGCGTCTCAATCCCTCAGTCTCTCATTCTCTCAGGGTCTCAGTGTCTCAGTCTCTCAGGGTATCAGTGCCTCAGTCTCTCAGTTTCTGAGTCGCTCAGTCTCTCAGTCTCACTCTCTCTGAGACTCAGTGTCTCAGTGTCTCAGGGTCTCAGTGTCTCAGTCTCTCAGTCTCTCAGACTCTCTGTCTCTCAGGTTCTCAGTGGCTCAGTGTCTCGGTGTCTCAGGGTCTCAGAGTCTCAGGGTCTCAGTCTCTGAGTGTCTCAGACTCTCAGTGTCTCAGTCTCTCAATCTCTCAGTGTCTCAGTTTTTCAGTGTTTCAGTCTCTCAGTCGCTCAGTCTCTCAGTCTCGTGTATCAGTCGCTCAGTCTCTCACTGTCTCAGTGTCTCAGTGTCTCAGTGTCTCAGGGTCTCAGGGCCTTAGTGTGTCAGTGTCTCAGGGTCTCAGGGTCTCAGTGTCTCAGTGTCTCAGGTTCTTAGTCTCTCAGTCTCTCTGTGTCTCAGTCTCTCAGTCTCTCAGTCTCTCAGTGTCTCAGGCTCTCTGGGTCTCTGGGTCTCAGTCTCTCAGTCTCTCACTGTCTCAGGATCTCAGGGTCTCAGGGTCTCAGGGTCTCAGTGTCTCAGTGTCTCATTGTCTCAGGGTCTCAGTGTCTCAGGGTCTCAGGGTCTCAGAGTCTCAGGGTCTCAGAGTCTCAGGGTCTCAGGGTCTTATTCTCTCAGTCACTCAGTCTCCCAGTGTCTCAGTCTCTCGGTGTCTCAGTGTCTCAGAGTCTCTGGGTCTCAGTCTCTCAGTCTCTCAGTGTCTCAGGGTCTCAGTGTCTCAGTGCCTCAGGGTCTCAAGGTCTTAGGGTCTCAGGGTCTCAGAATCTCAGGGTCTCAGTCTCTAAGCGTCTCAATCCCTCAGTCTCTCAGAATCTCAGTCTCTCATTCTCTCAGGGTCTCAGTGTCTCAGTGTCTCAGCCTCTCAGTCTCTCAGTGTCTCAGTGTCTCAGTCTCTCAGTCTCTCACTGTCTCAGGATCTCAGGGTCTCAGTGTCTCAGTGTCTCATTGTCTCAGGATCTAAGTGTCTCAGGGTCTCAGGGTCTCAGAGTCTCAGGGTCTCAGTCTGTCAGCGTCTCAATCCCTCAGTCTCTCAGTCTCTCAGTCTCTCATTCTCTCGGGGTCTCAGTGTCTCAGTCTCTCAGTCTCTCAGGGTATCAGTGCCTCAGTCTCTCAGTTTCTGAGTCGCTCAGTCTCTCAGTCTCAGACTCTCAGTGTCTCAGTGTCTCAGGGTCTCAGTGTCTCAGTCTCTCAGTCTCTCAGTCTCTCCGTCTCTCAGGGTCTCAGTGTCTCAATGTCTCAGTCTCTCAGTGTCTCAGGGTTTCCGTGTCTCAGTGTCTCGGGGTCTCAGGGTCTCAGAGTCTCAGGGTCTCAGTCTCTGAGTGTCTCAGTCTCTGAGTGTCTCAGTCTCTCAGTGTCTCAGTGTCTCAGTCTCTCAGTCGCTCAGTCTCTAAGTCGCTCAGTCTCTCAGTCTCTCAGTCTCTCAGTGTATCAGAGTCTCAGTGTCTCAGTGTCTCAGGGTCTCTGGGTCTCAGTCTCTCAGTCTCTCAGTGTCTCAGATTCTCAGTGTCTCAGTGTCTCAGAGCCTTAGTCTCTCATGCCCTCTGTCTCTCAGTCTCTCAGGCTCTCTGGGTCTCAGTCTCTCAGTCTCTCACTGTCTCAGGACCTCAGGCTCTCAGGGTCTCAGTGTCTCAGTGTCTCATTGTCTCAGGGTCTCAGGGTCTCAGGGTCTTTTTCTCTCAGTCACTCAGTCTCTCAGTGTCTCAGTCTCTCGGTGTCTCAGTGTCTCAGGGTCTCAGTGTCTCAGTGTCTCAGTGCCTCAGGGTCTCAAGGTCTTAGGGTCTCAGGGTCTCCGAGTCTCAGGGTCTCAGTCTCTCAGCGTCTCAATCCCTCAGTCTCTCAGACTCTCAGTCTCTCATTCTCTCAGGGTCTCTGTGTCTCTGAGTCTCTGGGTCTCAGTCACTCAGTCACTCAGTCACTCAGTGTCTCATTCTCTCAGTCTCTCAGTGTCTCAGGCTCTCTGGGTCTCTGGGTCTCAGTCTCTCAGTCTCTCACTGTCTCAGGATCTCAGGGTCTCAGGGTCTCAGGGTCTCAGTGTCTCATTGTCTCATGGTCTCAGTGTCTCAGTCTCTCAGGGTATCAGTGCCTCAGTCTCTCAGTTTCTGAGTCGCTCAGTCTCTCAGTCTCAGACTCTCAGTGTCTCAGTGCCTCAGTGTCTCAGGGTCTCAGTGTTTCAGTCTCTCAGTCTCTCAGTCTCTCAGGGTCTCAGTGTCTCAATGTCTCAGTCTCTCAGTGTCTCAGGGTCTCCGTGTCTCAGTGTCTCGGGGTCTCAGGGTCTCAGAGTCTCAGGGTCTCAGTCTCTGAGTGTCTCAGTCTCTCAGTGTCTCAGTGTCTCAGTCTCCCAGTCGCTCAGTCTCTAAGTCGCTCAGTCTCTCAGTCTCTCAGTCTCTCAGTGTATCAGAGTCTCAGTGTCTCAGTGCCTCAGGGTCTCTGGGTCTCAGTCTCTCAGTCTCTCAGTGTCTCAGAGTCTCAGTGTCTCAGTGTCTCAGGGTCTCAGAGCCTTAGTCTCCCAGGCCCTCAGTCTCTCAGTCTCTCAGGCTCTCTGGGTCACTGGGTCTCACTCTCTCAGTCTCTCACTGTCTCAGGACCTCAGGGTCCCAGGGTCTCAGGGTCTCAGTGTCTCAGTCTCTCGGTGTCTCAGTGTCTCAGGCTCTCTGGATCTCTGGGTCTCAGGCTCTCAGTCTCTCACTGTCACAGAATCTCAGGGTCTCAGGGTCTCAGTGTCTCAGTGTCTCAGGGTCTCAGTGTCTCAGGGTCTCAGGGTCTCAGTGTCTCAGGGTCTCAGAGACTCAGGGTCTCAGTGTCTTATTCTCCCAGTCACTCAGTCTCTCAGTGTCTCAGTCTCTCGGTGTCTCAGTGTCTCAGGGTCTCTGGGTCTCAGTCTATCTGTCTCTCAGTCTCTCAGACTCTCAGTCTCTCAGGTTCACAGTGTCTCAATGTCTCAGTCTCTCAGTGTCTCAGGGTCTCCGTGTCTCAATTTCTCGGGGTCTCAGGGTCTCAGAGTCTCAGGGCCTCAGTCTCTGAGTGTCTCAGTCTCTCAGTGTCTCAGTCTCTCAGTCTCTCAGTGTCTCAGTGTTTCAGTGTTTCAGTCTCTCAGTCACTCAGTCTCTCAGTCTCTGAGTCTCTCAGTCTTGTGTATCAGTCGCTCAGTCTCTCAGTGTCTCAGTGTCTCAGGGTCTCAGGGCCTCAGTGTGTCAGTGTCTCAGGGTCTCAGTGTCTCAGTGTCTCAGGTTCTTAGTCTCTCAGTCTCTCAGTCTCTCAGTGTCTCAGTCTCTCAGTCTCTCAGTGTGTCAGTGTCTCAGGCTCTCTGGGTCTCTGGGTCTCAGTCTCTCAGTCTCTCACTGTCTCAGGATCTCAGGGTCTCAGGGTCTCAGTGTTTCAGTGTCTCATTGTCTCAGGGTCTCAGTGTCTCAGGGTCTCTGGGTCTCAGTGTCTCAGGGTCTCAGGTTCTCAGGGTCTCAGGGTCTTATTCTCTCAGTCACTCAGTCTCTCAGTGTCTCAGTCTCTCGGTGTCTCAGTGTCTCATGGTCTCTGGGTCTCAGTCTCTCAGTGTCTCAGTGTCTCAGTGCCTCAGAGTCTCAAGGTCTTAGGGTCTCAGGGTCTCCGAGTCTCAGGGTCTCAGTCTCTCAGCGTCTCAATCCCTCAGTCTCTCAGACTCTCAGTCTCTCATTCTCTGAGGGTCTCTGGGTCTCTGAGTCTCTGGGTCTCAGTCACTCAGTCTCCCAGTCACTCAGTGTCTCAGTCTCTCAGTGTCTCAGTGTCTCAGGCTCTCTGGGTCTCTGGGTCTCAGCCTCTCAGTCTCTCACTGTCTCAGGATCTCAGGGTCTCAGGGTTTCAGGGTCTCAGTGTCTCATTGTCTCAGGGTCTCAGTGTCTCAGGGTCTCAGGGTCTCAGTGTCTCAGGGTCTCAGGGTCTTACTCTCTCAGTCACTCAGTCTCTCAGTGTCTCAGTCTCTCAGTGTCTCAGTCTCTCGGTGTCTCAGTGTCTCAGGGTCTCAAGGTCTTAGGGTCTCAGGGTCTCAGAGTCTCAGGGTCTCAGTCTCTCAGCGTCTCAATCCCTCAGTCTCTCATTCTCTCGGGGTCTCAGTGTCTCAGTCTCTCAGGGTATCAGTGCCTCAGTCTCTCAGTTTCTGAGTCGCTCAGTCTCTCAGTCTCAGTCTCTCAGTGACTCAGTGTCTCAGTGTCTCAGGGTCTCAGTGTCTCAGTCTCTCAGTCTCTCAGTCTCTCAGACTCTCAGTCTCTCAGGTTCTCAGTGGCTCAGTGTCTCGGTGTCTCAGGGTCTCAGAGTCTCAGGGTCTCAGTCTCTGAGTGTCTCAGACTCTCAGTGTCTCAGTCTCTCAATCTCTCAGTGTCTCAGTGTTTCAGTGTTTCAGTCTCTCAGTCACTCAGTCTCTCAGTCTCTGAGTCGCTCAGTCTCTCAGTCTCGTGTATCAGTCGCTCAGTCTCTCACTGTCTCAGTGTCTCAGTGTCTCAGGGTCTCAGGGCCTCAGTGTGTCAGTGTCTCAGGGTCTCAGGGTCTCAGTGTCTCAGTGTCTCAGGTTCTTAGTCTCTCAGTCTCTCAGTGTCTCAGTCTCTCAGTCTCTCAGTGTCTCAGGCTCTCTGGGTCTCTGGGTCTCAGTCTCTCAATCTCTCACTGTCTCAGGATCTCAGGGTCTCAGGGTCTCAGTGTCTCAGTCTCTCAGTGTCTCAGTCTCTCGGTGTCTCAGTGTCTCAGGGTCTCTGGGTCTCAGTCTCTCAGTCTCTCAGTGTCTCAGGGTCTCAGGGTCTCATTGTCTCAGTACCTCAGGGTCTCAAGGTCTTAGGGTCTCAGGGTCTCCGAGTCTCAGGGTCTCAGTCTCTCAGCGTCTAAAATCCCTCAGTCTCTCAGACTCTCAGTCTCTCATTCTCTCAGGGTCTCAGTGTCTCAGTGTCTCAGCCTCTCAGTCTCTCAGTGTCTCAGTGTCTCAGTCTCTCAGTCTCTCACTGTCTCAGGATCTCAGGGTCTCAGTGTCTCAGTGTCTCATTGTCTCAGGATCTAAGTGTCTCAGGGTCTCAGGGTCTCAGAGTCTCAGGGTCTCAGTCTCTCAGCGTCTCAATCCCTCAGTCTCTCAGTCTCTCATTCTCTCGGGGTCTCAGTGTCTCAGTGTCTCAGTCTCTCAGGGTATCAGTGCCTCAGTCTCTCAGTTTCTGAGTCGCTCAGTCTCTCAGTCTCAGACTCTCAGTGTCTCAGTGTCTCAGGGTCTCAGGGTCTCAGTGTCTCAGTGTCTCAGTCTCTCAGTCTCTCAGGGTCTCAGTGTCTCAATGTCTCAGTATCTCAGTGTCTCAGGGTCTCCGTGTCTCAGTGTCTCGGGGTCTCAGAGTCTCAGGGTCTCAGTGTCTCAGTGTCTCAGGTTCTTAGTCTCTCAGTCTCTCAGTGTCTCAGTCTCTCAGTCTCTCAGTCTCTCAGTGTCTCAGGCTCTCTGGGTCTCTGGGTCTCAGTCTCTCAGTCTCTCACTGTCTCAGGATCTCAGGGTCTCAGGGTCTCAGTGTCTCAGTGTCTCATTGTCTCAGGGTTTCAGTGTCTCAGGGTCTCAGGGTCTCAGTGTCTCAGGGTCTCAGGGTCTTATTCTCTCAGTCACTCAGTCTCTCAGTGTCTCAGTCTCTCAGTGTCTCAGTCTCTCGGTGTCTCAGTGTCTCAGGGTCTCTGGGTCTCAGTCACTCAGTCTCTCAGTGTCTCAGTGTCCCAGGGTCTCAGTGTCTCAGTGTCTCAGTGCCTCAGGGTCTCAAGGTCTTAGGGTTTCAGGGTCTCAGAGTCTCAGGGTCTCAGTCTCTCAGCGTCTCAATCCCTCAGTCTCTCATTCTCTCGTGGTCTCAGTGTCTCAGTGTCTCAGTCTCTCAGGGTATCAGTGCCTCAGTCTCTCAGTTTCTGAGTCGCTCAGTCTCTCAGTCTCAGTCTCTCAGTGACTCAGTGTCTCAGTGTCTCAGGGTCTCAGTGTCTCAGTCTCTCAGTCTCTCAGACTCTCAGTCTCTCAGGTTCTCAGTGGCTCAGTGTCTCGGTGTCTCAGGGTCTCAGTGTCTCAGGGTCTCAGTCTCTGAGTGTCTCAGACTCTCAGTGTCTCAGTCTCTCAATCTCTCAGTGTCTCAGTTTTTCAGTGTTTCAGTCTCTCAGTCACTCAGTCTCTCAGTCTCTGAGTCGCTCAGTCTCTCAGTCTCGTGTATCAGTCGCTCAGTCTCTCACTGTCTCAGTGTCTCAGTGTCTCAGGGTCTCAGGGCCTCAGTGTGTCAGTGTCTCAGGGTCTCAGGGTCTCAGTGTCTCAGTGTCTCAGGTTCTTAGTCTCTCAGTCTCTCAGTGTCTCAGTCTCTCAGTCTCTCAGTCTCTCAGTCTCTCAGTGTCTCAGGCTCTCTGGGTCTCTGGGTCTCAGTCTCTCAGTCTCTCACTGTCTCAGGATCTCAGGGTCTCAGGGTCTCAGTGTCTCAGTGTCTCATTGTCTCAGGGTTTCAGTGTCTCAGGGTCTCAGGGTCTCAGTGTCTCAGGGTCTCAGGGTCTTATTCTCTCAGTCACTCAGTCTCTCAGTGTCTCAGTCTCTCAGTGTCTCAGTCTCTCGGTGTCACAGTGTCTCAGGGTCTCTGGGTCTCAGTCACTCAGTCTCTCGGTGTCTCAGTGTCCCAGGGTCTCAGTATCTCAGTGTCTCAGTGCCTCAGGGTCTCAAGGTCTTAGGGTCTCAGGGTCTCAGAGTCTCAGGGTCTCAGTCTCTCAGCGTCTCAATCCCTCAGTCTCTCATTCTCTCAGGGTCTCAGTGTCTCAGTCTCTCAGGGTATCAGTGCCTCAGTCTCTCAGTTTCTGAGTCGCTCAGTCTCTCAGTCTCAGTCTCTCAGTGACTCAGTGTCTCAGTGTCTCAGGGTCTCAGTGTCTCAGTCTCTCAGTCTCTCAGACTCTCAGTCTCTCAGGTTCTCAGTGGCTCAGTGTCTCGGTGTCTCAGGGTCTCAGAGTCTCAGGGTCTCAGTCTCTGAGTGTCTCAGACTCTCATTGTCTCAGTCTCTCAATCTCTCAGTGTCTCAGTTTTTCAGTGTTTCAGTCTCTCAGTCGCTCAGTCTCTCAGTCTCGTGTATCAGTCGCTCAGTCTCTCACTGTCTCAGTGTCTCAGTGTCTCAGTGTCTCAGGGTCTCAGGGCCTCAGTGTGTCAGTGTCTCAGGGTCTCAGGGTCTCAGTGTCTCAGTGTCTCAGGTTCTTAGTCTCTCAGTCTCTCTGTGTCTCAGTCTCTCAGTCTCTCAGTCTCTCAGTGTCTCAGGCTCTCTGGGTCTCTGGGTCTCAGTCTCTCAGTCTCTCACTGTCTCAGGATCTCAGGGTCTCAGGGTCTCAGGGTCTCAGTGTCTCAGTGTCTCATTGTCTCAGGGTCTCAGTGTCTCAGGGTCTCAGGGTCTCAGAGTCTCAGGGTCTCAGAGTCTCAGGGTCTCAGGGTCTTATTCTCTCAGTCACTCAGTCTCCCAGTGTCTCAGTCTCTCGGTGTCTCAGTGTCTCAGAGTCTCTGGGTCTCAGTCTCTCAGTCTCTCAGTGTCTCAGGGTCTCAGTGTCTCAGTGCCTCAGGGTCTCAAGGTCTTAGGGTCTCAGGGTCTCAGAATCTCAGGGTCTCAGTCTCTAAGCGTCTCAATCCCTCAGTCTCTCAGAATCTCAGTCTCTCATTCTCTCAGGGTCTCAGTGTCTCAGTGTCTCAGCCTCTCAGTCTCTCAGTGTCTCAGTGTCTCAGTCTCTCAGTCTCTCACTGTCTCAGGATCTCAGGGTCTCAGTGTCTCAGTGTCTCAGTGTCTCATTGTCTCAGGATCTAAGTGTCTCAGGGTCTCAGGGTCTCAGAGTCTCAGGGTCTCAGTCTGTCAGCGTCTCAATCCCTCAGTCTCTCAGTCTCTCAGTCTCTCATTCTCTCGGGGTCTCAGTGTCTCAGTCTCTCAGTCTCTCAGGGTATCAGTGCCTCAGTCTCTCAGTTTCTGAGTCGCTCAGTCTCTCAGTCTCAGACTCTCAGTGTCTCAGTGTCTCAGGGTCTCAGTGTCTCAGTCTCTCAGTCTCTCAGTCTCTCCGTCTCTCAGGGTCTCAGTGTCTCAATGTCTCAGTCTCTCAGTGTCTCAGGGTTTCCGTGTCTCAGTGTCTCGGGGTCTCAGGGTCTCAGAGTCTCAGGGTCTCAGTCTCTGAGTGTCTCAGTCTCTGAGTGTCTCAGTCTCTCAGTGTCTCAGTGTCTCAGTCTCTCAGTCGCTCAGTCTCTAAGTCGCTCAGTCTCTCAGTCTCTCAGTCTCTCAGTGTATCAGAGTCTCAGTGTCTCAGTGTCTCAGGGTCTCTGGGTCTCAGTCTCTCAGTCTCTCAGTGTCTCAGATTCTCAGTGTCTCAGTGTCTCAGGGTCTCAGAGCCTTAGTCTCTCATGCCCTCTGTCTCTCAGTCTCTCAGGCTCTCTGGGTCTCAGTCTCTCAGTCTCTCACTGTCTCAGGACCTCAGGCTCTCAGGGTCTCAGTGTCTCAGTGTCTCATTGTCTCAGGGTCTCAGGGTCTCAGGGTCTTTTTCTCTCAGTCACTCAGTCTCTCAGTCTCTCAGGCTCTCTGGGTCACTGGGTCTCACTCTCTCAGTCTCTCACTGTCTCAGGACCTCAGGGTCCCAGGGTCTCAGGGTCTCAGTGTCTCAGTCTCTCGGTGTCTCAGTGTCTCAGGCTCTCTGGATCTCTGGGTCTCAGGCTCTCAGTCTCTCACTGTCACAGAATCTCAGGGTCTCAGGGTCTCAGTGTCTCAGTGTCTCAGGGTCTCAGTGTCTCAGGGTCTCAGGGTCTCAGTGTCTCAGGGTCTCAGAGACTCAGGGTCTCAGGGTCTTATTCTCCCAGTCACTCAGTCTCTCAGTGTCTCAGTCTCTCGGTGTCTCAGTGTCTCAGGGTCTCTGGGTCTCAGTCTATCTGTCTCTCAGTCTCTCAGACTCTCAGTCTCTCAGGTTCTCCGTGTCTCAATGTCTCAGTCTCTCAGTGTCTCAGGGTCTCCGTGTCTCAGTGTCTCGGGGTCTCAGGGTCTCAGAGTCTCAGGGCCTCAGTCTCTGAGTGTCTCAGTCTCTCAGTGTCTCAGTCTCTCAGTCTCTCAGTGTCTCAGTGTTTCAGTGTTTCAGTGTTTCAGTCTCTCAGTCACTCAGTCTCTCAGTCTCTGAGTCGCTCAGTCTCTCAGTCTTGTGTATCAGTCGCTCAGTCTCTCAGTGTCTCAGTGTCTCAGGGTCTCAGGGCCTCAGTGTGTCAGTGTCTCAGGGTCTCAGGGTCTCAGTGTCTCAGTGTCTCAGTGTCTCAGGTTCTTAGTCTCTCAGTCTCTCAGTCTCTCAGTGTCTCAGTCTCTCAGTCTCTCAGTGTGTCAGTGTCTCAGGCTCTCTGGGTCTCTGGGTCTCAGTCTCTCAGTCTCTCACTGTCTCAGGATCTCAGGGTCTCAGGGTCTCAGTGTCTCAATGTCTCATTGTCTCAGGGTCTCAGTGTCTCAGGGTCTCTGGGTCTCAGTGTCTCAGGGTCTCAGGTTCTCAGGGTCTCAGGGTCTTATTCTCTCAGTCACTCAGTCTCTCAGTGTCTCAGTCTCTCGGTGTCTCAGTGTCTCATGGTCTCTGGGTCTCAGTCTCTCAGTGTCTCAGTGTCTCAGTGCCTCAGAGTCTCAAGGTCTTAGGGTCTCAGGGTCTCCGAGTCTCAGGGTCTCAGTCTCTCAGCGTCTCAATCCCTCAGTCTCTCTGACTCTCAGTCTCTCATTCTCTGAGGGTCTCTGGGTCTCTGAGTCTCTGGGTCTCAGTCACTCAGTCTCCCAGTCACTCAGTGTCTCAGGCTCTCTGGGTCTCTGGGTCTCAGCCTCTCAGTCTCTCACTGTCTCAGGATCTCAGGGTCTCAGGGTTTCAGGGTCTCAGTGTCTCATTGTCTCAGGGTCTCAGTGTCTCAGGGTCTCAGGGTCTCAGTGTCTCAGGGTCTCAGGGTCTTACTCTCTCAGTCACTCAGTCTCTCAGTGTCTCAGTCTCTCAGTGTCTCAGTCTCTCGGTGTCTCAGTGTCTCAGGGTCTCAAGGTCTTAGGGTCTCAGGGTCTCAGAGTCTCAGGGTCTCAGTCTCTCAGCGTCTCAATCCCTCAGTCTCTCATTCTCTCGGGGTCTCAGTGTCTCAGTCTCTCAGGGTATCAGTGCCTCAGTCTCTCAGTTTCTGAGTCGCTCAGTCTCTCAGTCTCAGTCTCTCAGTGACTCAGTGTCTCAGTGTCTCAGGGTCTCAGTGTCTCAGTCTCTCAGTCTCTCAGTCTCTCAGACTCTCAGTCTCTCAGGTTCTCAGTGGCTCAGTGTCTCGGTGTCTCAGGGTCTCAGAGTCTCAGGGTCTCAGTCTCTGAGTGTCTCAGACTCTCAGTGTCTCAGTCTCTCAATCTCTCAGTGTCTCAGTGTTTCAGTGTTTCAGTCTCTCAGTCACTCAGTCTCTCAGTCTCTGAGTCGCTCAGTCTCTCAGTCTCGTGTATCAGTCGCTCAGTCTCTCACTGTCTCAGTGTCTCAGTGTCTCAGTGTCTCAGGGTCTCAGGGCCTCAGTGTGTCAGTGTCTCAGGGTCTCAGGGTCTCAGTGTCTCAGTGTCTCAGGTTCTTAGTCTCTCAGTCTCTCAGTGTCTCAGTCTCTCAGTCTCTCAGTGTCTCAGGCTCTCTGGGTCTCTGGGTCTCAGTCTCTCAGTCTCTCACTGTCTCAGGATCTCAGGGTCTCAGGGTCTCAGTGTCTCAGTCTCTCAGTGTCTCAGTCTCTCGGTGTCTCAGTGTCTCAGGGTCTCTGGGTCTCAGTCTCTCAGTCTCTCAGTGTCTCAGGGTCTCAGGGTCTCATTGTCTCAGTACCTCAGGGTCTCAAGGTCTTAGGGTCTCAGGGTCTCCGAGTCTCAGGGTCTCAGTCTCTCAGCGTCTAAAATCCCTCAGTCTCTCAGACTCTCAGTCTCTCATTCTCTCAGGGTCTCAGTGTCTCAGTGTCTCAGCCTCTCAGTCTCTCAGTGTCTCAGTGTCTCAGTCTCTCAGTCTCTCACTGTCTCAGGATCTCAGGGTCTCAGTGTCTCAGTGTCTCATTGTCTCAGGATCTAAGTGTCTCAGGGTCTCAGGGTCTCAGAGTCTCAGGGTCTCAGTCTCTCAGCGTCTCAATCCCTCAGTCTCTCAGTCTCTCATTCTCTCGGGGTCTCAGTGTCTCAGTGTCTCAGTCTCTCAGGGTATCAGTGCCTCAGTCTCTCAGTTTCTGAGTCGCTCAGTCTCTCAGTCTCAGACTCTCAGTGTCTCAGTGTCTCAGGGTCTCAGTGTCTCAGTGTCTCAGTCTCTCAGTCTCTCAGGGTCTCAGTGTCTCAATGTCTCAGTATCTCAGTGTCTCAGGGTCTCCGTGTCTCAGTGTCTCGGGGTCTCAGGGTCTCAGAGTCTCAGGGTCTCAGTGTCTCAGTGTCTCAGGTTCTTAGTCTCTCAGTCTCTCAGTGTCTCAGTCTCTCAGTCTCTCAGTCTCTCAGTGTCTCAGGCTCTCTGGGTCTCTGGGTCTCAGTCTCTCAGTCTCTCACTGTCTCAGGATCTCAGGGTCTCAGGGTCTCAGTGACTCAGTGTCTCATTGTCTCAGGGTTTCAGTGTCTCAGGGTCTCAGGGTCTCAGTGTCTCAGGGTCTCAGGGTCTTATTCTCTCAGTCACTCAGTCTCTCAGTGTCTCAGTCTCTCAGTGTCTCAGTCTCTCGGTGTCTCAGTGTCTCAGGGTCTCTGGGTCTCAGTCACTCAGTCTCTCAGTGTCTCAGTGTCCCAGGGTCTCAGTGTCTCAGTGTCTCAGTGCCTCAGGGTCTCAAGGTCTTAGGGTTTCAGGGTCTCAGAGTCTCAGGGTCTCAGTCTCTCAGCGTCTCAATCCCTCAGTCTCTCATTCTCTCGTGGTCTCAGTGTCTCAGTGTCTCAGTCTCTCAGGGTATCAGTGCCTCAGTCTCTCAGTTTCTGAGTCGCTCAGTCTCTCAGTCTCAGTCTCTCAGTGACTCTGTGTCTCAGTGTCTCAGGGTCTCAGTGTCTCAGTCTCTCAGTCTCTCAGACTCTCAGTCTCTCAGGTTCTCAGTGGCTCAGTGTCTCGGTGTCTCAGGGTCTCAGTGTCTCAGGGTCTCAGTCTCTGAGTGTCTCAGACTCTCAGTGTCTCAGTCTCTCGGTGTCTCAGTGTCTCAGGGTCTCTGGGTCTCAGTCACTCAGTCTCTCAGTGTCTCAGTGTCCCAGGGTCTCAGTGTCTCAGTGTCTCAGTGCCTCAGGGTCTCAAGGTCTTAGGGTTTCAGGGTCTCAGAGTCTCAGGGTCTCAGTCTCTCAGCGTCTCAATCCCTCAGTCTCTCATTCTCTCGTGGTCTCAGTGTCTCAGTGTCTCAGTCTCTCAGGGTATCAGTGCCTCAGTCTCTCAGTTTCTGAGTCGCTCAGTCTCTCAGTCTCAGTCTCTCAGTGACTCTGTGTCTCAGTGTCTCAGGGTCTCAGTGTCTCAGTCTCTCAGTCTCTCAGACTCAGTCTCTCAGGTTCTCAGTGGCTCAGTGTCTCGGTGTCTCAGGGTCTCAGTGTCTCAGGGTCTCAGTCTCTGAGTGTCTCAGACTCTCAGTGTCTCAGTCTCTCAATCTCTCAGTGTCTCAGTTTTTCAGTGTTTCAGTCTCTCAGTCACTCAGTCTCTCAGTCTCTGAGTCGCTCAGTCTCTCAGTCTCGTGTATCAGTCGCTCAGTCTCTCAGTGTCTCAGTGTCTCAGGGTCTCAGGGCCTCAGTGTGTCAGTGTCTCAGGGTCTCAGGGTCTCAGTGTCTCAGTGTCTCAGGTTCTTAGTCTCTCAGTCTCTCAGTGTCTCAGTCTCTCAGTCTCTCAGTCTCTCAGTGTCTCAGGCTCTCTGGGTCTCTGGGTCTCAGTCTCTCAGTCTCTCACTGTCTCAGGATCTCAGGGTCTCAGGGTCTCAGTGTCTCAGTGTCTCATTGTCTCAGGGTTTCAGTGTCTCAGGGTCTCAGGGTCTTAGTGTCTCAGGGTCTCAGGGTCTTATTCTCTCAGTCACTCAGTCTCTCAGTGTCTCAGTCTCTCAGTGTCTCAGTCTCTCGGTGTCTCAGTGCCTCAGGGTCTCAAGGTCTTAGGGTCTCAGGGTCTCAGAGTCTCAGGGTCTCAGTCTCTCAGCGTCTCAATCCCTCAGTCTCTCATTCTCTCAGGGTCTCAGTGTCTCAGTCTCTCAGGGTATCAGTGCCTCAGTCTCTCAGTTTCTGAGTCGCTCAGTCTCTCAGTCTCAGTCTCTCAGTGACTCAGTGTCTCAGTGTCTCAGGGTCTCAGTGTCTCAGTCTCTCAGTCTCTCAGACTCTCAGTCTCTCAGGTTCTCAGTGGCTCAGTGTCTCGGTGTCTCAGGGTCTCAGAGTCTCAGGGTCTCAGTCTCTGAGTGTCTCAGACTCTCAGTGTCTCAGTCTCTCAATCTCTCAGTGTCTCAGTTTTTCAGTGTTTCAGTCTCTCAGTCACTCAGTCTCTCAGTCTCTGAGTCGCTCAGTCTCTCAGTCTCGTGTATCAGTCGCTCAGTCTCTCAGTGTCTCAGTGTCTCAGGGTCTCAGGGCCTCAGTGTGTCAGTGTCTCAGGGTCTCAGGGTCTCAGTGTCTCAGTGTCTCAGGTTCTTAGTCTCTCAGTCTCTCAGTGTCTCAGTCTCTCAGTCTCTCAGTCTCTCAGTGTCTCAGGCTCTCTGGGTCTCTGGGTCTCAGTCTCTCAGTCTCTCACTGTCTCAGGATCTCAGGGTCTCAGGGTCTCAGTGTCTCAGTGTCTCATTGTCTCAGGGTTTCAGTGTCTCAGGGTCTCAGGGTCTCAGTGTCTCAGGGTCTCAGGGTCTTATTCTCTCAGTCACTCAGTCTCTCAGTGTCTCAGTCTCTCAGTGTCTCAGTCTCTCGGTGTCTCAGTGCCTCAGGGTCTCAAGGTCTTAGGGTCTCAGGGTCTCAGAGTCTCAGGGTCTCAGTCTCTCAGCGTCTCAATCCCTCAGTCTCTCATTCTCTCAGGGTCTCAGTGTCTCAGTCTCTCAGGGTATCAGTGCCTCAGTCTCTCAGTTTCTGAGTCGCTCAGTCTCTCAGTCTCAGTCTCTCAGTGACTCAGTGTCTCAGTGTCTCAGGGTCTCAGTGTCTCAGTCTCTCAGTCTCTCAGACTCTCAGTCTCTCAGGTTCTCAGTGGCTCAGTGTCTCGGTGTCTCAGGGTCTCAGAGTCTCAGGGTCTCAGTCTCTGAGTGTCTCAGACTCTCAGTGTCTCAGTCTCTCAATCTCTCAGTGTCTCAGTTTTTCAGTGTTTCAGTCTCTCAGTCGCTCAGTCTCTCAGTCTCGTGTATCAGTCGCTCAGTCTCTCACTGTCTCAGTGTCTCAGTGTCTCAGTGTCTCAGGGCCTCAGTGTCTCAGGCTCTCTGGGTCTCTGGGTCTCAGTCTCTCAGTCTCTCACTGTCTCAGGATCTCAGGGTCTCAGGGTCTCAGGGTCTCAGTGTCTCAGTGTCTCATTGTCTCAGGGTCTCAGTGTCTCAGGGTCTCAGGGTCTCAGAGTCTCAGGGTCTCAGAGTCTCAGGGTCTCAGGGTCTTATTCTCTCAGTCACTCTGTCTCCCAGTGTCTCAGTCTCTCGGTGTCTCAGTGTCTCAGAGTCTCTGGGTCTCAGTCTCTCAGTCTCTCAGTGTCTCAGGGTCTCAGTGTCTCAGTGCCTCAGGGTCTCAAGGTCTTAGGGTCTCAGGGTCTCAGAATCTCAGGGTCTCAGTCTCTAAGCGTCTCAATCCCTCAGTCTCTCAGAATCTCAGTCTCTCATTCTCTCAGGGTCTCAGTGTCTCAGTGTCTCAGCCTCTCAGTCTCTCAGTGTCTCAGTGTCTCAGTCTCTCAGTCTCTCACTGTCTCAGGATCTCAGGGTCTCAGTGTCTCAGTGTCTCATTGTCTCAGGATCTAAGTGTCTCAGGGTCTCAGAGTCTCAGGGTCTCAGTCTCTCAGCGTCTCAATCCCTCAGTCTCTCAGTCTCTCAGTCTCTCATTCTCTCGGGGTCTCAGTGTCTCAGTCTCTCAGTCTCTCAGGGTATCAGTGCCTCAGTCTCTCAGTTTCTGAGTCGCTCAGTCTCTCAGTCTCAGACTCTCAGTGTCTCAGTGTCTCAGGGTCTCAGTGTCTCAGTCTCTCAGTCTCTCAGTCTCTCCGTCTCTCAGGGTCTCAGTGTCTCAATGTCTCAGTCTCTCAGTGTCTCAGGGTTTCCGTGTCTCAGTGTCTCGGGGTCTCAGGGTCTCAGAGTCTCAGGGTCTCAGTCTCTGAGTGTCTCAGTCTCTGAGTGTCTCAGTCTCTCAGTGTCTCAGTGTCTCAGTCTCTCAGTCGCTCAGTCTCTAAGTCGCTCAGTCTCTCAGTCTCTCAGTCTCTCAGTGTATCAGAGTCTCAGTGTCTCAGTGTCTCAGGGTCTCTGGGTCTCAGTCTCTCAGTCTCTCAGTGTCTCAGATTCTCAGTGTCTCAGTGTCTCAGGGTCTCAGAGCCTTAGTCTCTCATGCCCTCTGTCTCTCAGTCTCTCAGGCTCTCTGGGTCTCAGTCTCTCAGTCTCTCACTGTCTCAGGACCTCAGGCTCTCAGGGTCTCAGTGTCTCAGTGTCTCATTGTCTCAGGGTCTCAGGGTCTCAGGGTCTTTTTCTCTCAGTCACTCAGTCTCTCAGTGTCTCAGTCTCTCGGTGTCTCAGTGTCTCAGTGAAAGTAATAGGGTAATTGTTATGGGGGACTTTAACTTTACTCATGTAGATTGGAATTGCTACTGCTCTGGCTCGTTAGAGGGGACAGTTTTTGTTCAAAGTGTGCAAGAAGGTTTTTTGACTCAGTATGTAGATAGGCCGACGAGAGGTGAGGCTATATTGGATTTGGTGCTCGGTAATGAGCCAGACCAGGTGCTAGACTTGGAAGTTGGTGTACAGTTTGGGGATAGTGATCACAATTCGATTACGTTCACCTTAGTGATGGAAAGGGATAGGCATGAACCTCGGGTCAGTAGTTTCAGCTGGGGGAAGGGTAATTATGAGGCTATTAGGAGAGAATTAGGAAGCATTGGTTGGAATGGGAGATTACAGGGACTGGGAACATCCGAGATGTGGAGATTTTTCAAGGAGCAGCTATTGCGGGTCTGTGATAAGTATATCCCTGTCAGGCAAGGAGGATTTGGTAGGCCCAGGGAACCGTGGTGCACCAAAAAAGTTGATTCGTTGGTTAGGAAGAAAAAGGAGGCTTATGTTCGGATGAGGCTTGAGGGCTCAGGTAGTGCATTAGAAAGTTTTAGATTGGCTAGGAGGGAGTTGAAGAGGGAGTTAAGAAGGGCCAAAAGAGGGCATGAGATGATTTTGGCTGATAGGATTAAGGAGAACCCTAAGGCGTTTTACAGGTATGTCAAGAACAGAAGGTTGGTTAGGACAAGATTAGGGCCAGTTACAGACAGTAGAGGGAAGTTGTGTGTGGAACCGGAGGAGATTGGAGAGGCGTTGAACCAATATTTCTCTTCGGTGTTCACGCAAGGGGACAGGAATGTAGCTGAGGAGGACACTGGGGTGCAGGGGTGTGAAATAGATAGTATTGCAGTTGATACGGGGGATGTGCTGGATATTTTAGAGGGTTTGAAAATAGATAAGTCCCCTGGTCCAGATGGGATTTACCCTAGGATTCTTTGGGAGGCAAGAGGGGTGATTGCGGAGCCTCTGGCTCTGATCTTCAGGTCGTCGTTAGTCTCTGGTATAGTACCAGAAGATTGGAGGACAGCAAATGTTGTCCCATTGTTTAAGAAGGGGAGAAGGGACTTCCCTGGGAATTATAGACCGGTGAGTCTTACTTCTGTGGTGGGTAAGGTTTTGGAAAGGATTATTAGAGACAGGATTTATAGTTATTTGGAAAGTAATGAGTTGATTAGAGATAGTCAGCACGGTTTTGTAGCGGGTAGGTCATGCCTTACTAACCTTATCGAGTTCTTTGAGAAAGTGACCAAAGAGGTGGATAGGGGTAAGGCAGTTGATGTGGTGTATATGGATTTTAGCAAGGCGTTTGATAAGGTTCACCATGGTAGGCTTCTGCAGAAAATGCAGATGTATGGGATTGGGGGTGATCTAGGTAATTGGATCAGGAATTGGCTAGCAGATAGGAGACAGAGAGTGGTGGTTGATGGGAAATATTCGTCATGGAGTTCGGTTACAAGTGGTGTGCCTCAGGGATCTGTTTTGGGGCCACTGCTGTTTGTAATTTTTATTAATGATCTGGATGAGGGTATAGTTGGGTGGATTAGTAAGTTTGCTGATGACACCAAAGTCGGAGGTGTGGTAGATTGTGAGGAAGGGTGTCATAGTTTGCAGGATGACTTAGAAAGGTTGCAGAGCTGGGCTGAGAGGTGGCGAATGGAGTTTAATGTGGAGAAGTGTGAGGTAATTCATTTCGGTAGGAATAACAGATGTGTTGAGTATAGGGCTAACGGGAGGACTTTGAATAGTGTGGAGGAGCAGAGGGATCTAGGTGTATGTGTACATAGATCCCTGAAAGTTGGGAATCAAGTAGATAAAGTTGTTAAGAAGGCATACGGAGTTTTGGCGTTTATTGGTAGGGGGATTGAATTTAGGAGTCGTAGCGTCATGATGCAACTGTACACATCTCTGGTGCGGCCGCACTTGGAGTTTTGTGTGCAGTTCTGGTCCCCACATTACAAGAAGGATGTAGAGGCTTTGGAGAGGGTGCAGAGGAGGTTTACCAGGATGTTGCCTGGTATGGAGGGGAGATCCTATGAGGAGAGATTGAGTGATTTGGGGTTGTTTTCGCTGGAAAGAAGGCGGCTGAGAGGGGATCTCATTGAAACATATAAGATGATTAGAGGTTTAGACAGGGTAGATAGTGATAGCCTTTTTCCTAGGATGGAGAAAGCTAACACGAGGGGGCACGATTTTAAATTAAGGGGGGGTAGTTATAGGACAGATGTCAGGGGTAGGTTCTTTACCCAGAGGGTGGTGAGGGACTGGAATGCCCTGCCAGCTGCAGTTGTAAATGCACCTAGTTTGGGGGCGTTTAAAAGATCTGTGGATAGGTTTATGGATGAAAAGGGATTGGTTTAGGCTAGTGGGTCATTGTTTTGTAACTGGTCGGCGCAACATCGTGGGCCGAAGGGCCTGTTCTGCGCTGTAATGTTCTATGTTCTATGTTCTATGTTCTCTGGATCTCTGGGTTTCAGGCTCTCAGTCTCTCACTGTCACAGAATCTCAGGGTCTCAGGGTCTCAGTGTCTCAGTGTCTCAGGGTCTCAGGGTCTCAGGGTCTCAGGTTCTCAGTGTCTCAGGTCTCAGAGACTCAGGGTCTCAGGGTCTTATTCTCCCAGTCACTCAGACTCTCAGTGTCTCAGTGTCTCTGGGTCTCAGTCTCTCTGTCTCTCAGTGTCTCAGAGTCTCAGGGTCTCATTGTCTCAGTGTCTCAGTGCCTCAGGCTCTCTGGGTCTCTGGGTCTCAGTCTCTCAGTCTCTCACTGTCTCAGGATCTCAGGGTCTCAGGGTCTCAGTGTCTCATTGTCTCTGGGTCTCAGTGTCTCAGAGTCTCAGGGTCTCAGGGTCTCAGGGTCTCAGGGTCTTATTCTCTCAGTCACTCAGTCTCTCAGTGTCTCAGTCTCTCAGTGTCTCAGTCTCTTGGTGTCTCAGTGTCTCAGAGTCTCTGGGTCTCAGTCTCTCAGTCTCTCAGTCTCTCAGTCTCTCAGTGTCTCAGTGTCCCAGGGTCTCAGTGTCTCAGTGTCTCAGTGCCTCAGGGTCTCAAGGTCTCAGGGTCTCAGGGTCTCAGAGTCTCAGGGTCTCAGTCTCTCAGCGTCTGAATCCCTCAGTCTCTCAGTCTCTCATTCTCTCGGGGTCTCAGTGTCTCAGTCTCTCAGGGTATCAGTGACTCAGTCTCTCAGTTTCTGAGTCGCTCAGTCTCTCAGTCTCAGTCTCTCAGTGTCTCAGTGTCTCAGGGTCTCAGTGTCTCAGTCTCTCAGTCTCTCAGACTCTCAGTCTCTCAGGTTCTCAGTGTCTCAATGTCTCAGTCTCTCAGTGTCTCAGTGTCTCCGTGTCTCAATGTCTCGGGGTCTCAGGGTCTCAGAGTCTCAGGGTCTCAGTCTCTGAGTGTCTCAGTCTCTCAGTCTTGTGTATCAGTCGCTCAGTCTCTCAGTGTCTCAGTGTCTCAGGGTCTCAGGGCCTCAGTGTGTCAGTGTCTCAGGGTCTCAGGGTCTCAGTGTCTCAGTGTCTCAGGTTCTTAGTCTCTCAGTCTCTCAGTCTCTCTGTGTCTCAGTGTCTCAGGCTCTCTGGGTCTCTGGGTCTCAGTCTCTCAGTCTCTCACTGTCTCAGTATCTCAGGGTCTCAGGGTCTCAGGGTCTCAGTGTCTCAGTGTCTCATTGTCTCAGGTTCTCAGTGTCTCAGGGTCTCAGGGTCTCAGTGTCTCAGGGTCTCAGGTTCTCAGGGTCTCAGGGTCTTATTCTCTCAGTCACTCAGTCTCTCAGTGTCTCAGTCTCTCGGTGTCTCAGTGTCTCATGGTCTCTGGGTCTCAGTCTCTCAGTCTCTCAGTGTCTCAGTGCCTCAGGGTCTCAAGGTCTAAGGGTCTCAGGGTCTCCGAGTCTCAGGGTCTCAGTCTCTCAGCGTCTCAATCCCTCAGTCTCTCAGACTCTCAGTCTCTCATTCTCTCAGGGTCTCAGTGTCTCAGTGTCTCAGTGAATCAGTCTCTCAGTGTCTCAGTGTCTCAGTCTCTCAGTCTCTCACTGTCTCAGGATCTCAGGTTCTCAGGGTCTCAGGGTCTCAGTGTCTCAGTGTCTCATTGTCTCAGGATCTATGTGTCTCAGTGTCTCAGGGTCTCAGTCTCTCAGGGTCTCAGGGTGTCAGGGTATTATTCTCTCAGTCACTCAGTCTCTCAGTGTCTCAGTCTAACGGTGTCTCAGTGTCTCAGGGTCTCTGGGTCTCAGTCTCTCAGTCTCTCAGTTTCTCAGTGTCTCAGGGTCTCAGTGTCTCAGTGACTCAGTGTCTCAGTGCCTCAGGGTCTCAAGTTCTTAGGGTCTCAGGGTCTCAGAGTCTCAGGGTCTCAGTCTCTCAGCGTCTCAATCCATCAGTCTCTCAGTCTCTCATTCTCTCGGGGTCTCAGTGTCTCAGTGTCTCAGTCTCTCAGGGTATCAGTGCCTCAGTCTCTCAGTTTCTGAGTCGCTCAGTCTCTCAGTCTCAGTCTCTCAGTGTCTCAGAGTCTCAGTGTCTCAGTGTCTCAGTCTCTCAGTCTCTCAGTCTCTCAGTCTCTCAGGTTCTCAGTCTCTCAGTGTCTCAGTCTCTCAGTGTCTCAGTCTCCCGGTGTCTCAGCATCTCAGGGTCTCTGGGTCTCAGTCACTCTGTCTCTCAGTGTCTCAGTGTCCCAGGGTCTCAGTGTCTCAGTGTCTCAGTGCCTCAGGGTCTCAAGGTCTTAGGGTCTCAGGGTCTCAGAGTCTCAGGGTCTCATTCTCTCAGCGTCTCAATCCCTCAGTCTCTCATTCTCTCGGGGTCTCAGTGTCTCAGTGTCTCAGTCTCTCAGGGTATCAGTGCCTCAGTCTCTCAGTTTCTGAATCGCTCAGTCTCTCAGTCTCAGTCTCTCAGTGACTCAGTGTCTCAGTGTCTCAGGGTCTCAGTGTCTCAGTCTCTCAGTCTCTCAGACTCTCAGTCTCTCAGGTTCTCAGTGGCTCAGTGTCTCGGTGTCTCAGGGTCTCAGAGTCTCAGGGTCTCAGTCTCTGAGTGTCTCAGACTCTCAGTGTCTCAGTCTCTCAATCTCTCAGTGTCTCAGTGTTTTAGTGTTTCAGTCTCTCAGTCACTCAGTCTCTCAGTCTCTGAGTCGCTCAGTCTCTCAGTCTCGTGTATCAGTCGCTCAGTCTCTCACATTCTCAGTGTCTCAGTGTCTCAGTGTCTCATGGTCTCAGGGCCTCAGTGTGTCGGTGTCTCAGGGTCTCAGGGTCTCAGTGTCTCAGTGTTTCAGTGTCTCAGGTTCTTAGTCTCTCAGTCTCTCAGTGTCTCAGTCTCTCAGTCTCTCAGTCTCTCAGTGTCTCAGGCTCTCTGGGTCTCTGGGTCACAGTCTCTCAGTCTCTCACTGTCTCAGGATCTCAGTCTCTCAGTGTCTCAGTGTCTCAGTGTCTCATTGTCTCAGGGTCTCAGTGTCTCAGGGTCTCAGGGTCTCAGAGTCTCAGGGTCTCAGAGTCTCAGGGTCTCAGGGTCTTATTCTCTCAGTCACTCAGTCTCTCAGTGTCTCAGTCTCTCGGTGTCTCAGTGTCTCAGGGTCTCTGGGTCTCAGTCTCTCAGTCTCTCAGTGTCTCAGGGTCTCAGGGTCTCAGTGTCTCAGTGCCTCAGGGTCTCAAGGTCTAAGGGTCTCAGGGTCTCCGAGTCTCAGGGTCTCAGTCTCTCAGCGTCTCAATCCCTCAGTCTCTCAGACTCTCAGTCTCTCATTCTCTCAGGGTCTCAGTGTCTCAGTGTCTCAGTGAATCAGTCTCTCAGTGTCTCAGTGTCTCAGTCTCTCACTGTCTCAGGATCTCAGGGTCTCAGGGTCTCTTGGTCTCAGTGTCTCAGTGTCTCATTGTCTCAGGATCTAAGTGTCTCAGTGTCTCAGGGTCTCAGTCTCTCAGGGTCTCAGGGTATCAGGGTATTATTCTCTCAGTTACTCAGTCTCTCAGTGTCTCAAGGTCTCAAGGTCTTAGGGTTTCAGGGTCTCCGAGTCTCAGGGTCTCAGTCTCTCAGCGTCTAAAATCCCTCAGTCTCTCATTCTCTCAGGGTCTCAGTGTCTCAGTGTCTCAGTCTCTCAGTCTCTCACTGTCTCAGGATCTCAGGGTCTCAGGGTCTCAGTGTCTCAGGATCTAAGTGTCTCAGGGTCTCAGGGTCTCAGAGTCTCAGGGTCTCAGTCTCTCAGCGTCTCAATCCATCAGTCTCTCAGTCTCTCACTCTCTCGGGGTCTCAGTGTCTCAGTCTCTCAGGGTATCAGTGCCTCAGTCTCTCAGTTTCTGAGTCGCTCAGTCTCTCAGTCTCAGACTCTCAGTGTCTCAGTGTCTCAGTGTCTCAGGGTCTCAGTGTCTCAGTCTCTCAGTCTCTCCGTCTCTCAGTCTCTCAGGGTTTCAGTGTCTCAATGTCTCAGTGTCTCAGGGTCTCCGTGTCTCAGTGTCTCGGGGTCTCAGGGTCTCAGAGTCTCAGGGTCTCAGTCTCTGAGTGTCTCAGTCTCTGAGTGTCTCAGTCTCTCAGTGTCTCAGTGTCGCAGTCTCTCAGTCGCTCAGTCTCTAAGTCGCTCAGTCTCTCAGTGTATCAGAGTCTCAGTGTCTCAGTGTCTCAGGTCTCTGGGTCTCAGTCTCTCAGTCTCTCAGTGTCTCAGAGTCTCAGTGTCTCAGTGTCTCAGGGTCTCAGAGCCTTAGTCTCTCAGGCCCTCAGTCTCTCAGTCTCTCAGGCTCTCTGGGACTCTGGGTCTCAGTGTCTCATTGTCTCAGGGTCTCAGGGTCTCAGGGTCTCAGGGTCTTTTTCTCTCAGTCACTCAGTCTCTCAGTGTCTCAGTCTCTCGGTGTCTCAGTGTCTCAGGCTCTCTGGATCTCTGGGTCTCAGGCTCTCAGTCTCTCACTGTCACAGAATCTCAGGGTCTCAGGGTCTCAGTGTCTCAGTGTCTCAGGGTCTCAGGGTCTCAGGGTCTCAGTGTCTCAGGGTCTCAGAGACTCAGGGTCTCAGGGTCTTATTCTCCCAGTCACTCAGTCTCTCAGTGTCTCAGTCTCTCGGTGTTTCAGTGTCTCAGGGTCTCTGGGTCTCAGTCTCTCTGTCTCTCAGTGTCTCAGAGTCTCAGGGTCTCATTGTCTCAGTGTCTCAGTGCCTCAGGCTCTCTGGGTCTCTGGGTCTCAGTCTCTCAGTCTCTCACTGTCTCAGCATCTCAGGGTCTCAGGGTCTCAGTGTCTCATTGTCTCTGGGTCTCAGTGTCTCAGAGTCTCAGGGTCTCAGGGTCTCAGGGTCTCAGGGTCTCAGGGTCTTATTCTCTCAGTCACTCAGTCTCTCAGTGTCTCAGTCTCTCAGTGTCTCAGTCTCTCGGTGTCTCAGTATCTCAGAGTCTCTGGGTCTCAGTCTCTCAGTCTCTCAGTGTCTCAGTGTCCCAGGGTCTCAGTGTCTCAGTGTCTCAGTGCCTCAGGGTCTCAAGGTCTCAGGGTCTCAGGGTCTCAGAGTCTCAGGGTCTCAGTCTCTCAGCGTCTCAATCCCTCAGTCTCTCAGTCTCTCATTCTCTCGGGGTCTCAGTGTCTCAGGCTCTCAGGGTATCAGTGACTCAGTCTCTCAGTTTCTGAGTCGCCCAGTCTCTCAGTCTCAGTCTCTCAGTGTCTCAGTGTCTCAGTGTCTCAGGGTCTCAGTGTCTCAGTCTCTCAGTCTCTCAGTCTCTCAGACTCTCAGTCTCTCAGGTTCTCAGTGTCTCAATGTCTCAGTGTCTCAGTGTCTCAGGGTCTCCGTGTCTCAATGTCTCGGGGTCTCAGGGTCTCAGTGTCTCAGGGTCTCAGTCTCTGAGTGTCTCAGTGTCTCAATGTCTCAGTCTCTCAGTGTCTCAGGGTCTCCGTGTCTCAATGTCTCGGGGTCTCAGGGTCTCAGTGTCTCAGGGTCTCAGTCTCTGAGTGTCTCAGTCTCTCAGTCTCTCAGTCACTCAGTCTCTCAGTCTCTGAGTCGCTCAGTCTCTCAGTCTTGTGTATCAGTCGCTCAGTCTCTCAGTGTCTCAGTGTCTCAGGGTCTCAGGGCCTCAGTGTGTCAGTGTCTCAGGGTCTCAGGGTCTCAGTGTCTCAGTGTCTCAGGTTCTTAGTCTCTCAGTCTCTCAATGTCTCAGTCTCTCAGTCTCTCAGTGTCTCAGTGTCTCAGGCTCTCTGGGTCTCTGGGTCTCAGTCTCTCAGTCTCTCACTGTCTCAGGATCTCAGGGTCTCAGGGTCTCAGGGTCTTAGTGTCTCAGTGTCTCATTGTCTCAGGTTCTCAGTGTCTCAGGGTCTCAGGGTCTCAGTGTCTCAGGGTCTCAGGTTCTCAGGGTCTCAGTGTCTTATTCTCTCAGTCACTCAGTCTCTCAGTGTCTCAGTCTCTCGGTGTCTCAGTGTCTCATGGTCTCTGGGTCTCAGTCTCTCAGTCTCTCAGTGTCTCAGTGCCTCAGGGTCTCAAGGTCTAAGGGTCTCAGGGTCTCCGAGTCTCAGGGTCTCAGTCTCTCAGCGTCTCAATCCCTCAGTCTCTCAGACTCTCAGTCTCTCATTCTCTCAGGGTCTCAGTGTCTCAGTGTCTCAGTCTCTCAGAGTGTCAGTGTCTCAGTGTCTCAGTCTCTCAGTCTCTCACTCTCTCAGGATCTCAGGGTCTCAGGGTCTCATGGTCTCAGTGTCTCATTGTCTCAGGATCTAAGTGTCTCAGTGTCTCAGGGTCTCAGTCTCTCAGGGTCTCAGGGTATCTGGGTATTATTCTCTCAGTCACTCAGTCTCTCAGTGTCTCAGTCTAACGGTGTCTCAGTGTCTCAGGGTCTCTGGGTCTCAGTCTCTCAGTCTCTGAGTTTCTCAGTGTCTCAGGGTCTCAGTGTCTCAGTGACTCAGTGTCTCAGTGCCTCAGGGTCTCAAGGTCTTAGGGTCTCAGGGTCTCAGAGTCTCAGGGTCTCAGTCTCTCAGCGTCTCAATCCATCCGTCTCTCAGTCTCTCATTCTCTCGGGGTCTCAGTGTCTCAGTGTCTCAGTCTCTCAGGGTATCAGTGCCTCAGTCTCTCAGTTTCTGAGTCGCTCAGTCTCTCAGTCTCAGCCTCTCAGAGTCTCAGTGTCTCAGGGTCTCAGTGTCTCAGTCTCTCAGTCTCTCAGTCTCTCAGTCTCTCAGGTTCTCAGTGTCTCAATGTCTCAGTCTCTCAGTGTCTCAGGGTCTCCTTGTCTCAGTGTCTCGGGGTCTCAGGGTCTGAGAGTCTCAGGGTCTCAGTCTCTGAGTGTCTCAGTCTCTGAGTGTCTCAGTCTCTCAGTGTCTCAGTGTCTCAGTCTCTCAGTCGCTCAGTCTCTGAGTCGCTCAGTCTCTCAGTCTCTCAGTCTCTCAGTGTATCAGTCGCTCAGTCTCTCAGTGTCTCAGTGTCTCAGTGTCCCAGTGTCACAGTGTCTCAGGGTCTCAGGGACTCAGTGTCTCAGTGTCTCAGGGTCTCAGTGTCTCATGGTCTTAGTCTCTCAGTCTCTCAGTCTCTCAGTGTCTCAGTGTCACAGTCTCTCAATCTCTCAGTGTCTCAGTGTCTCAGGCTCTGTGGGTCTCTGGGTCTCAGTCTCTGAGTCTCTCACTGTCTCAGGATCTCAGGGTCTCAGGGTCTCATGGTCTCAGTGTCTCAGTGTCTCATTGTCTCAGTGTCTCAGGGTCTCAGGGTCTTATTCTCTCAGTCACTCAGTCTCTCAGTGTCTCAGTCTCTCGGTGTCTCAGTGTCTCAGGCTCTCTGGGTCTCAGTCTCTCAGTCTCTCACTGTCACAGGATCTCAGGGTCTCAGGGTCTCAGTTTCTCAGGGTCTCAGAGTCTCAGGGTCTCAGGGTCATATTCTCACAGTTACTCAGTCTCTCAGTGTCTCAGTCTCTCAGTGTCTCAGTGTCTCAGTGTCTCAGGGTCTCAGGGTCTCAATGTCTCAGTGTCTCAGTGCCTCAGGGTCTCAAGGTCTTAGGGTCTCTGGGTCTCAGAGTCTCAGGGTGTCAGTCTCTCAGCGTCTCAATCCCTCCGTCTCTCAGACTCTCAGTCTCTCATTCTCTCAGGGTCTCAATGTCTCAGTGCCTCAGTGTCTCAGTCTCTCAGTCTCTCAGTGTCTCAGTGTCTCAGTCTCTCAGTCGCTCAGTCTCTGAGTCGCTCAATCTCTCAGTGTATCAGTCGCACAGTCTCTCAGTGTCTCAGTGTCTCAGTGTCCCAGTGTCACAGTGTCTCAGGGTCTCAGGGACTCAGTGTCTCAGTGTCTCAGGGTCTCAGGGTCTCAGTGTCTCAGGGTCTTAGTCTCTCAGTCTCTCAGTCTCTCAGTGTCACAGTCCCTCAATCTCTCAGTGTCTCAGGCTCTCTGGGTCTCTGGGTCTCAGTCTCTCAGTCTCTCACTGTCTCAGGATCTCAGGGTCTCAGGGTCCCATTGTCTCAGGGTCTCAGGGTCTTATTCTCTCAGTCACTCAGTCTCTCAGTGTCTCAGTCTCTCAGTGTCTCAGTGTCTCAGGCTCTCTGGGTCTCTGGGTCTCAGTCTCTCAGTCTCTCACTGTCACAGGATCTCAGGATCTCAGGGTCTCAGTGTCTCATTGTCTCAGGGTCTCAGTGTCTCAGGGTCTCAGGGTCTCAGTGTCTCAGGGTCTCAGAGTCTCAGGGACTCAGGGTCTTATTCTCACAGTCACTCAGTCTCTCAGTGTCTCAGACTCTCGGTGTCTCAGTGTCTCAGTGTTTCAGTGTCTCAGGTTCTTAGTCTCTCAGTCTCTCAGTGTCTCAGTCTCTCAGTCTCTCAGTCTCTCAGTGTCTCAGGCTCTCTGGGTCTCTGGGTCACAGTCTCTCAGTCTCTCACTGTCTCAGGATCTCAGTCTCTCAGTGTCTCAGTGTCTCAGTGTCTCATTGTCTCAGGGTCTCAGTGTCTCAGGGTCTCAGGGTCTCAGAGTCTCAGGGTCTCAGAGTCTCAGGGTCTCAGGGTCTTATTCTCTCAGTCACTCAGTCTCTCAGTGTCTCAGTCTCTCGGTGTCTCAGTGTCTCAGGGTCTCTGGGTCTCAGTCTCTCAGTCTCTCAGTGTCTCAGGGTCTCAGGGTCTAAGGGTCTCAGGGTCTCCGAGTCTCAGGGTCTCAGTCTCTCAGCGTCTCAATCCCTCAGTCTCTCAGACTCTCAGTCTCTCATTCTCTCAGGGTCTCAGTGTCTCAGTGTCTCAGTGAATCAGTCTCTCAGTGTCTCAGTGTCTCAGTGTCTCAGTCTCTCACTGTCTCAGGATCTCAGGGTCTCAGGGTCTCAGTGTCTCAGTGTCTCATTGTCTCAGGATCTAAGTGTCTCAGTGTCTCAGGGTCTCAGTCTCTCAGGGTCTCATGGTATCAGGGTATTATTCTCTCAGTTACTCAGTCTCTCAGTGTCTCAGGGTCTCAAGGTCTTAGGGTTTCAGGGTCTCCGAGTCTCAGGGTCTCAGTCTCTCAGCGTCTAAAATCCCTCAGTCTCTCATTCTCTCAGGGTCTCAGTGTCTCAGTGTCTCAGTCTCTCAGTCTCTCACTGTCTCAGGATCTCAGGGTCTCAGGGTCTCAGTGTCTCAGGATCTAAGTGTCTCAGGGTCTCAGGGTCTCAGAGTCTCAGGGTCTCAGTCTCTCAGCGTCTCAATCCATCAGTCTCTCAGTCTCTCACTCTCTCGGGGTCTCAGTGTCTCAGTCTCTCAGGGTATCAGTGCCTCAGTCTCTCAGTTTCTGAGTCGCTCAGTCTCTCAGTCTCAGACTCTCAGTGTCTCAGTGTCTCAGTGTCTCAGGGTCTCAGTGTCTCAGTCTCTCAGTCTCTCCGTCTCTCAGTCTCTCAGGGTTTCAGTGTCTCAATGTCTCAGTCTCTCAGTGTCTCAGGGTCTCCGTGTCTCAGTGTCTCGGGGTCTCAGGGTCTCAGAGTCTCAGGGTCTCAGTCTCTGAGTGTCTCAGTCTCTGAGTGTCTCAGTCTCTCAGTGTCTCAGTGTCGCAGTCTCTCAGTCGCTCAGTCTCTAAGTCGCTCAGTCTCTCAGTGTATCAGAGTCTCAGTGTCTCAGTGTCTCAGGTCTCTGGGTCTCAGTCTCTCAGTCTCTCAGTGTCTCAGAGTCTCAGTGTCTCAGTGTCTCAGGGTCTCAGAGCCTTAGTCTCTCAGGCCCTCAGTCTCTCAGTCTCTCAGGCTCTCTGGGTCTCTGGGTCTCAGTGTCTCATTTTCTCAGGGTCTCAGGGTCTCAGGGTCTCAGGGTCTTTTTCTCTCAGTCACTCAGTCTCTCAGTGTCTCAGTCTCTCGGTGTCTCAGTGTCTCAGGCTCTCTGGATCTCTGGGTCTCAGGCTCTCAGTCTCTCACTGTCACAGAATCTCAGGGTCTCAGGGTCTCAGTGTCTCAGTGTCTCAGGGTCTCAGGGTCTCAGGGTCTCAGTGTCTCAGGGTCTCAGAGACTCAGGGTCTCAGGGTCTTATTCTCCCAGTCACTCAGTCTCTCAGTGTCTCAGTCTCTCGGTGTTTCAGTGTCTCAGGGTCTCTGGGTCTCAGTCTCTCTGTCTCTCAGTGTCTCAGAGTCTCAGGGTCTCATTGTCTCAGTGTCTCAGTGCCTCAGGCTCTCTGGGTCTCTGGGTCTCAGTCTCTCAGTCTCTCACTGTGTCAGCATCTCAGGGTCTCAGGGTCTCAGTGTCTCATTGTCTCTGGGTCTCAGTGTCTCAGAGTCTCAGGGTCTCAGGGTCTCAGGGTCTCAGGGTCTTATTCTCTCAGTCACTCAGTCTCTCAGTGTCTCAGTCTCTCAGTGTCTCAGTCTCTCGGTGTCTCAGTATCTCAGAGTCTCTGGGTCTCAGTCTCTCAGTCTCTCAGTGTCTCAGTGTCCCAGGGTCTCAGTGTCTCAGTGTCTCAGTGCCTCAGGGTCTCAAGGTCTCAGGGTCTCAGGGTCTCAGAGTCTCAGGGTCTCAGTCTCTCAGCGTCTCAATCCCTCAGTCTCTCAGTCTCTCATTCTCTCGGGGTCTCAGTGTCTCAGGCTCTCAGGGTATCAGTGACTCAGTCTCTCAGTTTCTGAGTCGCTCAGTCTCTCAGTCTCAGTCTCTCAGTGTCTCAGTGTCTCAGTGTCTCAGGGTCTCAGTGTCTCAGTCTCTCAGTCTCTCAGTCTCTCAGACTCTCAGTCTCTCAGGTTCTCAGTGTCTCAATGTCTCAGTCTCTCAGTGTCTCAGGGTCTCCGTGTCTCAATGTCTCGGGGTCTCAGGGTCTCAGTGTCTCAGGGTCTCAGTCTCTGAGTGTCTCAGTGTCTCAATGTCTCAGTCTCTCAGTGTCTCAGGGTCTCCGTGTCTCAATGTCTCGGGGTCTCAGGGTCTCAGTGTCTCAGGGTCTCAGTCTCTGAGTGTCTCAGTCTCTCAGTCTCTCAGTCACTCAGTCTCTCAGTCTCTGAGTCGCTCAGTCTCTCAGTCTTGTGTATCAGTCGCTCAGTCTCTCAGTGTCTCAGTGTCTCAGGGTCTCAGGGCCTCAGTGTGTCAGTGTCTCAGGGTCTCAGGGTCTCAGTGTCTCAGTGTCTCAGGTTCTTAGTCTCTCAGTCTCTCAATGTCTCAGTCTCTCAGTCTCTCAGTGTCTCAGTGTCTCAGGCTCTCTGGGTCTCTGAGTCTCAGTCTCTCAGTCTCTCACTGTCTCAGGATCTCAGGGTCTCAGGGTCTCAGGGTCTTAGTGTCTCAGTGTCTCATTGTCTCAGGTTCTCAGTGTCTCAGGGTCTCAGGGTCTCAGTGTCTCAGGGTCTCAGGTTCTCAGGGTCTCAGTGTCTTATTCTCTCAGTCACTCAGTCTCTCAGTGTCTCAGTCTCTCGGTGTCTCAGTGTCTCATGGTCTCTGGGTCTCAGTCTCTCAGTCTCTCAGTGTCTCAGTGCCTCAGGGTCTCAAGGTCTAAGGGTCTCAGGGTCTCCGAGTCTCAGGGTCTCAGTCTCTCAGCGTCTCAATCCCTCAGTCTCTCAGACTCTCAGTCTCTCATTCTCTCAGGGTCTCAGTGTCTCAGTGTCTCAGTTTCTCAGAGTGTCAGTGTCTCAGTGTCTCAGTCTCTCAGTCTCTCACTGTCTCAGGATCTCAGGGTCTCAGGGTCTCAGGGTCTCAGTGTCTCATTGTCTCAGGATCTAAGTGTCTCAGTGTCTCAGGGTCTCAGTCTCTCAGGGTCTCAGGGTATCTGGGTATTATTCTCTCAGTCACTCAGTCTCTCAGTGTCTCAGTCTAACGGTGTCTCAGTGTCTCAGGGTCTCTGGGTCTCAGTCTCTCAGTCTCTGAGTTTCTCAGTGTCTCAGGCTCTCAGTGTCTCAGTGACTCAGTGTCTCAGTGCCTCAGGGTCTCAAGGTCTTAGGGTCTCAGGGTCTCAGAGTCTCAGGGTCTCAGTCTCTCAGCGTCTCAATCCATCCGTCTCTCAGTCTCTCATTCTCTCGGGGTCTCAGTGTCTCAGTGTCTCAGTCTCTCAGGGTATCAGTGCCTCAGTCTCTCAGTTTCTGAGTCGCTCAGTCTCTCAGTCTCAGCCTCTCAGAGTCTCAGTGTCTCAGGGTCTCAGTGTCTCAGTCTCTCAGTCTCTCAGTCTCTCAGTCTCTCAGGTTCTCAGTGTCTCAATGTCTCAGTCTCTCAGTGTCTCAGGGTCTCCTTGTCTCAGTGTCTCGGGGTCTCAGGGTCTGAGAGTCTCAGGGTCTCAGTCTCTGAGTGTCTCAGTCTCTGAGTGTCTCAGTCTCTCAGTGTCTCAGTGTCTCAGTCTCTCAGTCGCTCAGTCTCTGAGTCGCTCAGTCTCTCAGTCTCTCAGTCTCTCAGTGTATCAGTCGCTCAGTCTCTCAGTGTCTCAGTGTCTCAGTGTCCCAGTGTCACAGTGTCTCAGGGTCTCAGGGACTCAGTGTCTCAGTGTCTCAGGGTCTCAGTGTCTCATGGTCTTAGTCTCTCAGTCTCTCAGTGTCTCAGTGTCACAGTCTCTCAATCTCTCAGTGTCTCAGTGTCTCAGGCTCTGTGGGTCTCTGGGTCTCAGTCTCTGAGTCTCTCACTGTCTCAGGATCTCAGGGTCTCAGGGTCTCATGGTCTCAGTGTCTCAGTGTCTCATTGTCTCAGTGTCTCAGGGTCTCAGGGTCTTATTCTCTCAGTCACTCAGTCTCTCAGTGTCTCAGTCTCTCGGTGTCTCAGTGTCTCAGGCTCTCTGGGTCTCTGGGTCTCAGTCTCTCAGTCTCTCACTGTCACAGGATCTCAGGGTCTCAGGGTCTCAGTTTCTCAGGGTCTCAGAGTCTCAGGGTCTCAGGGTCATATTCTCACAGTTACTCAGTCTCTCAGTGTCTCAGTCTCTCAGTGTCTCAGTGTCTCAGTGTCTCAGGGTCTCAGGGTCTCAATGTCTCAGTGTCTCAGTGCCTCAGGGTCTCAAGGTCTTAGGGTCTCTGGGTCTCAGAGTCTCAGGGTGTCAGTCTCTCAGCGTCTCAATCCCTCCGTCTCTCAGACTCTCAGTCTCTCATTCTCTCAGGGTCTCAATGTCTCAGTGTCTCAGTGTCTCAGTCTCTCAGTCTCTCAGTGTCTCAGTGTCTCAGTCTCTCAGTCGCTCAGTCTCTGAGTCGCTCAGTCTCTCAGTGTATCAGTCGCACAGTCTCTCAGTGTCTCAGTGTCTCAGTGTCCCAGTGTCACAGTGTCTCAGGGTCTCAGGGACTCAGTGTCTCAGTGTCTCAGGGTCTCAGGGTCTCAGTGTCTCAGGGTCTTAGTCTCTCAGTCTCTCAGTCTCTCAGTGTCACAGTCTCTCAATCTCTCAGTGTCTCAGGCTCTCTGGGTCTCTGGGTCTCAGTCTCTCAGTCTCTCACTGTCTCAGGATCTCAGGGTCTCAGGGTCCCATTGTCTCAGGGTCTCAGGGTCTTATTCTCTCAGTCACTCAGTCTCTCAGTGTCTCAGTCTCTCAGTGTCTCAGTGTCTCAGGCTCTCTGGGTCTCTGGGTCTCAGTCTCTCAGTCTCTCACTGTCACAGGATCTCAGGATCTCAGGGTCTCAGTGTCTCATTGTCTCAGGGTCTCAGTGTCTCAGGGTCTCAGGGTCTCAGTGTCTCAGTGTCTCAGGGTCTCAGAGTCTCAGGGTCTCAGGGTCTTATTCTCACAGTCACTCAGTCTCTCAGTGTCTCAGACTCTCGGTGTCTCAGTGTCTCAGGGTCTCTGGGTCTCAGTGTCTCAGTGTCTCAGTGCCTCAGGGTCTCAAGGTCTTAGGGTCTCTGGGTCTCTGGGTCTCAGAGACTCAGGGTCTCAGTCTCTCAGCGTCTCAATCCCTCAGACTCTCAGTCTCTCATTCTCTCAGGGTCTCAGTGTCTCAGTGTCTCAGTGTCTCAGTCTCTCAGTCTCTCAGTGTCTCAGTGTCTCAGTCTCTCAGTCGCTCAGTCTCTCACTGTCTCAGGATCTCAGGGTCTCAGGGTCTCAGTGTCTCAGTGTCTCATTGTCTCAGGGTCTCAGTGTCTCAGGGTCTCAGGGTCTCAGTGTCTCAGGGTCTCAGGGTCTTATTCTCTCAGTCCCTCATAGAACATAGAACATAGAACATTACAGCACAAACAGGCCCTTCGGCCCTCGAGTTGCGCCGATCGCATCAACCCCACCAATCTATAGACCTATCTATAACCCCCAATCCCATTAAACCCCATATACTCATCCAGAAGTCTTTTAAAAGACCCCAGCGAGTTCGCCTCCACCACCGACGACGGCAGCCGATTCCAATCACTCACCACCCTCTGAGTGAAAAACTTACCCCTAACATCACCTCTGTACCTCCCTCCCCGCACCTTAAATCTGTGTCCCCTCGTAGCGACCATTTCAACCCGGGGAAATAGCCTCTGAGAGTCCACCCTATCTATTCCTCTCAACATTTTATAAACTTCTATCAGGTCGCCTCTCAACCTTCGCCTCTCCAGGGAAAAGAGTCCCAGCTCCCTCAACCTATCTTCATAAGGTATGCCTCCCAGTCCAGGCAACATCCTTGTAAATCTCCTCTGCACCCTTTCAATAGCTTCTACATCTTTCCTATAGTGAGGCGACCAGAACTGCGCACAGTACTCCAAATGAGGCCTGACAAGGGTCCTGTAAAGTTGCAGCATTACCTCCCGACTCCTAAACTCAATCCCTCGATTAATGAAGGCCAGTACACCATACGCCTTCTTGACCACCTCCTCCACCTGCGAGGCCGATTTAAGAGTCCTGTGAACCCGGACCCCGAGATCCTTCTGCTCTTCAACGCTACTAAGACCCCTGCCCTTAATAGTGTACTCGTTCATCCCGTTGGTTCTGCCGAAATGGACTACTACACATTTATCCGCGTTGAAGTCCATCTGCCACTTCTCCGCCCATTCCTGCATCCTATCTATGTCCTGCTGCAACTTTTGACATCCTTCCAGACCATCCACAACACCGCCGACCTTCGTGTCATCAGCGAACTTGCTAACCCATCCCTCCACTTCCTCATCCAGGTCATTTATGAAAATGACAAACAACAAGGGTCCCAGAACAGATCCCTGGGGCACCCCACTGGTGACTGACCTCCATTCCGAAAAAGACCCATCCACAACCACTCTCTGCCTTCTGCAGGCAAGCCAGTTCTGGATCCACAAGGCCAAAGGCCCTTGGATCCCATGCCCTCTCACCTTCTCAAGAAGTCTTGCATGGGGGACCTTATCAAAAGCCTTGCTGAAGTCCATGTACACTACGTCCACGGCACTTCCTTCGTCAATGTGTTCAGTCACATTATCGAAGAACTCAACTAGGCTCGTAAGGCACGACCTGCCCTTGACAAATCCATGCTGACTATTCCTGATCATGTCAAACCTCTCCAAATGGTCGTAAATCTTGTCCCTCAGAAGCCTCTCCATCAGCTTACCAACCACTGAGGTCAGACTCACCGGGCGGTAATTTCCCGGGCTATCTCTGTTCCCTTTCTTGAAAATAGGGACTACATCCGCAATCCTCCAATCTTCCGGAACCTCTCCCGTCTCCATTGACGACGCAAAGATCATCGCCAAGGGCTCTGCAATCACTTCCCTGGCCTCCCACAGTATCCTGGGGTACATCCCATCTGGTCCCGGCGACTTATCTACCTTGATAGAATTCAAAAGTTCTAACACATCCTCCTCTTTAATGTCCACGTACTCAATCTTTTCCACCTGCTGCAAGTCCATAGCAAGATCTCCCAAATCAGCTTCCACTGTGAATACTGATGCAAAGTACTCATTAAGCACCTCCGCCATTTCTTCTGGTTCTACACAGACCTTTCCCCCTTCATCTTTTATAGGTCCTATCCTTTCCCTTCTCACCCTTTTACCTTTCACATACTTATAGAAGGCCTTGGGATTTTCTTTAATCTTACCCGCCAAGGTCTTCTCATGACCCCTTCTGGCTCTCCTAATTTCCCTTTTAACCTCCTTTCTACAGTCCTTATATTCTTCAAGATCCTTAACCTCTCCTAGTTCCCTGAACCTTTTGTATACCTTCCTTTTCCTCCTGACTAGGTTCAACACAGCCTTCGTGCACCACGGTTCCCGCGACCTACCAAAACCCCCTTGCCTTATCGGAACATTGTCATGCAGAGCGCTAGACAAACATTCCTTGAATATCCGCCACCTTCCTTCGGTACTCTTCCCTAAGAATGCCTCCTTCCAGTTTATTTGTCCAGTCTCTCAGTGTCTCAGTCTCTCGGTGTCTCAGTGTCTCAGAGTCTCAGTGTCTCAGTGTCTCAGGGTCTCAGAGCCTTAGACTCTCAGGCCCTCAGTCTCTCAGTCTCTCAGTCTCTCAGGCTCTCTGGGTCTCTGGGTCTCAGTCTCTCAGTCTCTCACTGTCTCAGGATCTCAGGGTCTCAGGGTCTCAGTGTCTCAGTGTCTCATTGTCTCAGGGTCTCAGGGTCTTATTCTCTCAGTCACTCAGTCTCTCAGTGTCTCAGTCTCTCGGTGTCTCAGTGTCTCAGGCTCTCTGGGTCTCTGGGTCTCAGTCTCTCAGTCTCTCACTGTCACAGGATCTCAAGGTCTCAGGGTCTCAGGGTCTCAGTGTCTCAGTGTCTCATTGTCTCAGGGTCTCCGTGTCTCAGGGTCTCAGGGCCTCAGTGTCTCAGGGTCTCAGAGACTCAGGGTCTCAGGGTCTTATTCTCCCAGTCACTCAGTCTCTCAGTGTCTCAGTCTCTCGGTGTCTCAATGTCTCAGGGTCTCTGGGTCTCAGACTCTCAGTTTCTCAGTGTCTCAGTGTCTCAGTGCCTCAGGCTCTCTGGGTCTCGTGGTCTCAGTCTCTCAGTCTCTCACTGTCTCAGGATCTCAGGGTCTCAGGGTCTCAGTGTCTCATTGTCTCAGGGTCTCAGTGTCTCAGGGTCTCAGGGTCTCAGTGTCTCAGGGTCTCAGGGTCTCAGGGTCTTATTCTCTCAGTCACTCAGTCTCTCAGTGTCTCAGTCTCTCAGTGTCTCAGTCTCTCGGTGTCTCAGTGTCTCAGGGTCTCTGGGTCTCAGTCTCTCAGTCTCTCAGTCTCTCAGTCTCTCAGTCTCTCAGTGTCCCAGGGTCTCAGTGTCTCAGTGTCTCAGTGCCTCATGGTCTCAAGGTCTTAGCGTGCAGTGTCGCAGAGTCTCAGGGTCTCAGACTCTCAGCGTCTGAATCCCTCAGTCTCTCAGTCTCTCATTCTCTCGGGGTCTCAGTGTCTCAGTCTCTCAGGGTATCAGTGCCTCAGTCTCTCAGTTACTGAGTCGCTCAGTCTCTCAGTCTCAGTCTCTCAGTGTCTCAGTGTCTCAGTGACTCAGTGTCTCAGTCTCTCAGTCTCTCAGTCTCTCAGACTCTCAGTCTCTCAGGTTCTCAGTGTCTCAATGTCTCAGTCTCTCAGTGTCTCTGGGTCTCCGTGTCTCAGTGTCTCGGGGTCTCAGGGTCTCAGAGTCTCAGGGCCTCAGTCTCTCAGTCTCTCAGTGTCTCAGTGTTTCAGTCTCTCAGTCTCTGAGACGCTCAGTCTCTCAGTCTCGTGTATCAGTCGCTCAGTCTCTCAGTGTCTCAGTGTCTTAGGGTCTCAGGGCCTCAGTGTGTCAGTGTCTCAGGGTCTCAGGGTCTCAGTGTCTCATTGTCTCAGGTTCTTTGTCTCTCAGTCTCTCAGTCTCTCAGTGTCTCAGTCTCTCAGTCTCTCAGTGTCTCAGTGCCTCAGGTTCTCTGGGTCTCTGGGTCTCAGTCTCTCAGTCTCTCACTGTCTCAGGATCTCAGGGTCTCAGGGTCTCAGGGTCTCAGTTTCTCAGTGTCTCATTGTCTCAGGTTCTCAGTGTCTCAGGGTCTCAGGGTCTTATTCTCTCAGTCACTCAGTCTCTCAGTGTCTCAGTCTCTCGGTGTCTCAGTGTCTCAGGGTCTCTGGATCTCAGTCCCTCAGTTTCTCAGTGTCACAGGGTCTCAGTGTCTCAGTGTCTCAGTGCCTCAGGGTCTCAAGGTCTTAGGGTCTCAGGGTCTCAGAGTCTCAGGGTCTCAGTCTCTCAGCGTCTCAATCCCTCAGTCTCTCAGTCTCTCAGTCTCTCATTCTGTCGGGGTCTCAGTGTCTCAGTGTCTCAGTCTCTCAGGGTATCAGTGCCTCAGTCTCTCAGTTTCTGAGTCGCTCAGTCTCTCAGTCTCAGTCTCTCAGTCTCAGTCTCTCAGTGTCTCAGTGTCTCAGTGTCTCAGTGTCTCAGTGTCTCAGTGTCTCAGTGTCTCAGTGTCTCAGGGTCTCAGTGTCTCATTCTCTCAGTCTCTCAGTCTGTCAGTCTCTCAGGGTCTCAGTGTCTCAATGTCTCAGTCTCTCAGTGTCTCAGGGTCTCCGTGTCTCAGTGCCTCGGGGTCTCAGGGTCTCAGAGTCTCAGGGTCGCAGTCTCTGAGTGTCTCAGTGTCTCAGTCTCTCAGTCCCTCAGCCTCTGATTCGCTCACTCTCTCAGTCTCTCAGTGTATCAGTCTCTCGGTGTCTCAGTGTCTCAGGGTCTCTGGGTCTCAGTCTCTCAGCCTCTCAGTGTCTCAGAGTCTCAGTGTCTCAGGGTCTCAGAGCCTTAGTCTCTTAGGCCCTCAGTCTCTCAGTCTCTCAGGCTCTCTGGGTCTCGTGGGCTCAGTCTCTCAGTCTCTCACTGTCTCAGGATCTCAGGGTCTCAGTGTCTCATTGTCTCAGGGTCTCAGTGTCTCAGGGTCTTAGGGTCTCATTGTCTCAGGGTCTCAGGGTCTTATTCTCTCAGTCACTCAGTCTCTCAGTGTCTCAGTGTCTCAGTGTCTCAGGGTCTCAGTGTCTCAGTCTCTCAGTCTCTCAGTCTTTCAGACTCTCAGTCTCTCAGTGTCTCAGTCTCTCGGTGTCTCAGTGTCTCAGAGTCTCAGTGTCTCAGTGTCTCAGGGTCTCAGAGCCTTAGTCTCTCAGGCCCTCAGTCTCTCAGTCTCTCAGGCTCTCTGGGTCTCTGGGTCTCAGTCTCTCAGTCTCTCACTGTCTCAGGATCTCAGGGTCTCAGGGTCTCAGTGTCTCAGTGTCTCATTGTCTCAGGGTCTCAGGGTCTTATTCTCTCAGTCACTCAGTCTCTCAGTGTCTCAGTGTCTCAGTGTCTCAGGGTCTCAGTGTCTCAGTCTCTCCGTCTCTCAGTCTCTCAGACTCTCAGTCTCTCAGGTTCTCAGTGTCTCAATGTCTCAGTCTCTCAGTGTCTCAGGGTCTCCGTGTCTCAGTGTCTCGGGGTCTCAGGGTCTCAGAGTCTCAGGGTCTCAGTCTCTGAGTGTCTCAGTCTCTCAGTGTCTCAGTCTCTCAGTCTCTCAGTGTCTCAGTGTTTCAGTGTTTCAGTCTCTCAGTCACTCAGTCTCTCAGTCTCTGAGTCGCTCAGTCTCTCAGTCTCGTGTATCAGTGGCTCAGTCTCTCAGTATCTCAGTGTCTCAGGGTCTCAGGGCCTCAGTGTGTCAGTGTCTCAGGGTCTCAGGGTCTCAGTGTCCCAGTGTCTCAGGTTCTTAGTCTCTCAGTCTCTCAGTGTCTCAGTGTCTCAGGCTCTCAGGGTCTCAGGGTCTCAGTGTCTCAGTGTCTCATTGTCTCAGGGTCTCAGTGTCTCAGTCTCTCAGGGTATCATTGCCTCAGTCTCTCAGTTTCTGAGTCGCTCAGTCTCTCAGTCTCAGTCTCTCAGTGTCTCAGTGTCTCAGGGTCTCAGTGTCTCAGTCTCTCAGTCTCTCAGTCTCTCAGGGTCTCAGTGCCTCAATGTCTCAGTCTCTCACTGTCTCAGGGTCCCCGTGTCTCAGTGTCTCGGGGTCTCAGAGTCTCAGAGTCTCAGGGTCTCAGTCTCTGAGTGTCTCAGTCTCTGAGTGTCTCAGTCTCTCAGTCTCTCAGTGTCTCAGTGTCTCAGTCTCTCAGTCGCTCAGTCTCTGAGTCGCTCAGTCTCTCAGTCTCTCAGTGTATCAGTCGCTCAGTCTCTCAGTGTCTCAGTGTCTCAGTGTCCCAGTGTCACAGTGTCTCAGGGTCTCAGGGACTCATTGTCTCAGTGTCTCAAGGTCTCAGGGTCTCAGGGTCTTAGTCTCTCAGTCTCTCAGTCTCTCAGTGTCACAGTCTCTCAATCTCTCAGTGTCTCAGTGTCTCAGGCTCTCTGGGTCTCTGGGTCTCAGTCTCTCAGTCTCTCACATTCTCAGTCTCTCAGGCTCTCTGGGTCTCTGGGTCTCAGTCTCTCAGTCTCTCACTGTCTCAGGATCTCAGGGTCTCAGGGTCTCAGTGTCTCAGTGTCTCATTGTCTCAGGGTCTCAGGGTCTTATTCTCTCAGTCACTCAGTCTCTCAGTGTCTCAGTCTCTCGGTGTCTCAGTGTCTCAGGCTCTCTGGGTCTCTGGGTCTCAGTCTCTCAGTCTCTCAGTGTCTCAGGGTCTCAGGGTCTCAGGGTCTCAGGGTCTCAGTGTCTCAGTGTCTCATTGTCTCAGGGTCTCCGTGTATCAGGGTCACAGGGCCTCAGTGTCTCAGGGTCTCAGAGACTCAGGGTCTCAGGGTCTTATTCTCCCAGTCACTCAGTCTCTCAGTGTCTCAGTCTCTCGGTGTCTCAATGTCTCAGGGTCTCTGGGTCTCAGACTCTCAGTTTCTCAGTGTCTCAGTGTCTCAGGGTCTCAGTGTCTCTGTGTCTCAGTGCCTCAGGCTCTCTGGGTCTCGTGGTCTCAGTCTCTCAGTCTCTCACTGTCTCAGGATCTCAGGGTCTCAGGGTCTCAGTGTCTCATTGTCTCAGGGTCTCAGTGTCTCAGGGTCTCAGGGTCTCAGTGTCTCAGGGTCTCAGGGTCTCAGGGTCTTATTCTCTCAGTCACTCAGTCTCTCAGTGTCTCAGTCTCTCAGTGTCTCAGTCTCTCGGTGTCTCAGTGTCTCAGGGTCTCTGGGTCTCAGTCTCTCAGTCTCTCAGTCTCTCAGTCTCTCAGTGTCCCAGGGTCTCAGTGTCTCAGTGTCTCAGTGCCTCAGGGTCTCAAGGTCTTAGCGTGCAGTGTCGCAGAGTCTCAGGGTCTCAGACTCTCAGCGTCTGAATCCCTCAGTCTCTCAGTCTCTCATTCTCTCGGGGTCTCAGTGTCTCAGTCTCTCAGGGTATCAGTGCCTCAGTCTCTCAGTTACTGAGTCGCTCAGTCTCTCAGTCTCAGTCTCTCAGTGTCTCAGTGTCTCAGTGACTCAGTGTCTCAGTCTCTCAGTCTCTCAGACTCTCAGTCTCTCAGGTTCTCAGTGTCTCAATGTCTCAGTCTCTCAGTGTCTCAGGGTCTCCGTGTCTCAGTGTCTCAGTCTCTCGGTGTCTCAGTGTCTCAGGCTCTCTGGGTCTCTGGGTCTCAGTCTCTCAGTCTCTCACTGTCACAGGATCTCAGGGTCTCAGGGTCTCAGAGTCTCAGGGCCTCAGTCTCTCAGTCTCTCAGTGTCTCAGTGTTTCAGTCTCTCAGTCACTCAGTCTCTCAGTCTCTGAGACGCTCAGTCTCTCAGTCTCGTGTATCAGTCGCTCAGTCTCTCAGTGTCTCAGTGTCTTAGGGTCTCAGGGCCTCAGTGTGTCAGTGTCTCAGGGTCTCAGGGTCTCAGTGTCTCATTGTCTCAGGTTCTTTGTCTCTCAGTCTCTCAGTCTCTCAGTGTCTCAGTCTCTCAGTCTCTCAGTGTCTCAGTGCCTCAGGGTCTCAGGGTCTCAGTTTCTCAGTGTCTCATTGTCTCAGGTTCTCAGTGTCTCAGGGTCTCAGTGTCTCAGGGTCTTATTCTCTCAGTCACTCAGTCTCTCAGTGTCTCAGTCTCTCGGTGTCTCAGTGTCTCAGGGTCTCTGGATCTCAGTCCCTCAGTTTCTCAGTGTCACAGGGTCTCAGTGTCTCAGTGTCTCAGTGTCTCAGTGTCTCAGTGCCTCAGGGTCTCAAGGTCTTAGGGTCTCAGGGTCTCAGAGTCTTAGGGTCTCAGTCTCTCAGCGTCTCAATCCCTCAGTCTCTCAGTCTCTCAGTCTCTCATTCTCTCGGGGTCTCAGTGTCTCAGTGTCTCAGTCTCTCAGGGTATCAGTGCCTCAGTCTCTCAGTTTCTGAGTCGCTCAGTCTCTCAGTCTCAGTCTCTCAGTCTCAGTGTCTCAGTGTCTCAGTGTCTCAGTGTCTCAGGGTGTCAGTGTCTCAGTCTCTCAGTCTTTCAGACTCTCAGTCTCTCAGTCTCTCAGTGTCTCAATCTCTCGGTGTCTCAGTGTCTCAGAGTCTCAGTGTCTCCGTGTCTCAGGGTCTCAGAGCCTTAGTCTCTCAGGCCCTCAGTCTCTCAGTCTCTCAGGCTCTCTGGGTCTCTGGGTCTCAGTCTCTCAGTCTCTCACTGTCTCAGGATCTCAGGGTCTCAGGGTCTCAGTGTCTCAGTGTCTCATTGTCTCAGGGTCTCAGGGTCTCAGGGTCTTATTCTCTCAGTCACTCAGTCTCTCAGTGTCTCAGTGTCTCAGTGTCTCAGTGTCTCAGGGTCTCAGTGTCTCAGTCTCTCCGTCTCTCAGTCTCTCAGACTCTCAGTCTCTCAGGTTCTCAGTGTCTCAATGTCTCAGTCTCTCAGTGTCTCAGGGTCTCCGTGTCTCAGTGTCTCGGGGTCTCAGGGTCTCAGAGTCTCAAGGTCTCAGTCTCTGAGTGTCTCAGTCTCTCAGTGTCTCAGTCTCTCAGTCTCTCAGTGTCTCAGTGTTTCAGTGTTTCAGTCTCTCAGTCACTCAGTCTCTCAGTCTCTGAGTCGCTCAGTCTCTCAGTCTCGTGTATCAGTGGCTCAGTCTCTCAGTATCTCAGTGTCTCAGGGCCTCAGTGTGTCAGTGTCTCAGGGTCTCAGGGTCTCAGTGTCCCAGTGTCTTAGGTTCTTAGTCTCTCAGTCTCTCAGTGTCTCAGTGTCTCAGGCTCTCTGGGTCTCTGGGTCTCAGTCTCTCAGTCTCTCACTGTCTCAGGGTCTCAGGGTCTCAGGGTCTCAGTGTCTCAGTGTCTCATTGTCTCAGGGTCTCAGTGTCTCAGGGTCTCAGTGTCTCAGGGTCTCAGGTTCTCATGGTCTCAGGGTCTTATTCTCTCAGTCACTCAGTCTCTCAGTGTCTCAGTCTCTCGGTGTCTCAGTGTCTCATGGTCTCTGGGTCTCAGTCTCTCAGTGCCTCAGGGACTCAAGGTCTTAGGGTCTCAGGGTCTCCGAGTCTCAGGGTCTCAGTCTCTCAGCGTCTTAATCCCTCAGTCTCTCAGACACTCAGTCTCTCATTCTCTCAGGGTCTCAGTGTCTCAGTGTCTCAGTCTCTCAGTGTCTCAGTGTCTCAGTCTCTCAGTCTCTCACTGTCTCAGGATCTCAGGGTCTCAGGGTCTCAGGGTCTCAGTGTCTCAGTGTCTCATTGTCTCAGGATCTAAGTGTCTCAGGGTCTCAGGGTCTCTTTCTCTCAGGGTCTCAGGGTATCAGGGTATTATTCTCTCAGTCACTCAGTCTCTCAGTGTCTCAGTCTAACGGTGTCTCAGTGTCTCAGGGTCTCTGGGTCTCAGTCTCTCAGTCTCTCAGTTTCTCAGTGTCTCAGGGTCTCAGTGTCTCAGTGACTCAGATTCTCAGTGCCTCAGGGTCTCAAGGTCTTAGGGTCTCAGGGTCTCAGAGTCTCAGGGTCTCAGTCTCTCAGCGTCTCAATCCATCAGTCTCTCATTCTCTCGGGGTCTCAGTGTCTCAGTCTCTCAGGGTATCATTGCCTCAGACTCTCAGTTTCTGAGTCGCTCAGTCTCTCAGTCTCAGTCTCTCAGTGTCTCAGTGTCTCAGTGTCTCAGGGTCTCAGTGTCTCAGTCTCTCAGTTTCTCAGTCTCTCAGGGTCTCAGTGCCTCAATGTCTCAGTCTCTCCCTGTCTCAGGGTCTCCGTGTCTCAGTGTCTCGGGGTCTCAGAGTCTCAGAGTCTCAGGGTCTCAGTCTCTGAGTGTCTCAGTCTCTGAGTGTCTCAGTCTCTCAGTCTCTCAGTGTCTCAGTGTCTCAGTCTCTCAGTCGCTCAGTCTCTGAGTCGCTCAGTCTCTCAGTCTCTCAGTGTATCAGTCGCTCAGTCTCTCAGTGTCTCAGTGTCTCAGTGTCCCAGTGTCACAGTGTCTCAGGGTCTCAGGGACTCATTGTCTCAGTGTCTCAGGGTCTCAGGGTCTCAGTGTCTCAGGGTCTTAGTCTCTCAGTCTCACAGTCTCTCAGTGTCACAGTCTCTCAATCTCTCAGTGTCTCAGTGTCTCAGGCTCTCTGGGTCTCTGGGTCTCAGTCTCTCAGTCTCTCACATTCTCAGGATCTCAGGGTCTCAGGGTCTCATGGTCTCAGTGTCTCAGTGTCTCATTGTTTCATGGTCTCAGTGTCTCAGGGTCTCAGGGTCTCAGAGTCTCAGGGTCTCAGTGTCTCAGGGTCTCAGTGTCTCAGGGTCTCTGGGTCTCAGTCTCTCAATCTCTCAGTGTCTCAGTGTCTCAGTGTCTCAGGGTATCAGTGTCTCACTGTCTCAGGATCTCAGGGTCTCAGGGTCTCAGGGTCTTAGTGTCTCAGTGTCTCATTGTCTCAGGTTCTCAGTGTCTCAGGGTCTCAGTGTCTCAGGGTCTCTGGGTCTCAGTCTCTCAGTGTCTCAGTGCCTCAGGGTCTCAAGGTCTAAGGGTCTCAGGGTCTCCGAGTCTCAGGGTCTCAGTCTCTCAGCGTCTCAATCCCTCAGTCTCTCAGACTCTCAGTCTCTCATTCTCTCAGGGTCTCAGTGTCTCAGTGTCTCAGTGTCTCAGTCTCTCAGTGTCTCAGTGTCTCAGTGTCTCAGTGTCTCAGTCTCTCAGTCTCTCACTGTCTCAGGATCTCAGGGTCTCAGGGTCTCAGGGTCTCAGTGTCTCAGTGTCTCATTGTCTCAGGATCTAAGTGTCTCAGTGTCTCAGGGTCTCAGTCTCTCAGGGTCTCAGGGTATGTGGGTATTATTCTCTCAGTCACTCAGTCTCTCAGTGTCTCACTGTCTCAGGATCTCAGGGTCTCAGGGTCTCAGGGTCTCAGTTTCTCAGTGTCTCATTGTCTCAGGTTCTCAGTGTCTCAGGGTCTTAGGGTCTCAGGGTCTTATTCTCTCAGTCACTCAGTCTCTCAGTGTCTCAGTCTCTCATTCTCTCAGGGTCTCAGTGTCTCAGTGTCTCAGTGTCTCAGTCTCTCAGTGTCTCAGTGTCCCAGGGTCTCAGTGTCTCAGTGTCTCAGTGCCTCAGGGTCTCAAGGTCTCAGGGTCTCAGGGTCTCAGAGTCTCAGGGTCTCAGTCTCTCAGCGTCTCAATCCCTCAGTCTCTCAGTCTCTCATTCTCTCGGGGTCTCAGTGTCTCAGTCTCTCAGGGTATCAGTGACTCAGTCTCTCAGTTTCTGAGTCGCTCAGTCTCTCAGTCTCAGTCTCTCAGTGTCTCAGTGTCTCAGTGTCTCAGTGTCTCAGGGTCTCAGTGTCTCAGTCTCTCAGTCTCTCAGTCTCTCAGACTCTCAGTCTCTCAGGTTCTCAGTGTCTCAATGTCTCAGTCTCTCAGTGTCTCAGTGTCTCCGTGTCTCAATGTCTCGGGGTCTCAGGGTCTCAGTGTCTCAGGGTCTCAGTCTCTGAGTGTTTCAGTCTCTCAGTGTCTCAGTCTCTCAGTCTCTCAGTGTCTCAGTGTTTCAGTGTTTCAGTCTCTCAGTCACTCAGTCTCTCAGTTTCTGAGTCGCTCAGTCTCTCAGTCTTGTGTATCAGTCGCTCAGTCTCTCAGTGTCTCAGTGTCTCAGGGTCTCAGGGCCTCAGTGTGTCAGTGTCTCAGGGTCTCAGTGTCTCAGTGTCTCAGGTTCTTAGTCTCTCAGTCTCTCAGTGTCTCAGTCTCTCAGTCTCTCAGTGTCTCAGTGTCTCAGGCTCTCTGGGTCTCTGGGTCTCAGTCTCTCAGTCTCTCACTGTCTCAGGATCTCAGGGTCTCAGGGTCTCAGGGTCTTAGTGTCTCAGTGTCTCATTGTCTCAGGTTCTCAGTGTCTCAGGGTCTCAGGGTCTCAGTGTCTCAGGGTCTCAGGTTCTCAGGGTCTCAGTGTCTTATTCTCTCAGTCACTCAGTCTCTCAGTGTCTCAGTCTCTCGGTGTCTCAGTGTCTCATGGTCTCTGGGTCTCAGTCTCTCAGTCTCTCAGTGTCTCAGTGCCTCAGGGTCTCAAGGTCTAAGGGTCTCAGGGTCTCCGAGTCTCAGGGTCTCAGTCTCTCAGCGTCTCAATCACTCAGTCTCTCAGACTCTCAGTCTCTCATTCTCTCAGTGTCTCAGTGTCTCAGTGTCTCAGTCTCTCAGTGTCTCAGTGTCTCAGTCTCTCAGTCTCTCACTGTCTCAGGATCTCAGGGTCTCAGGGTCACAGGGTCTCAGTGTCTCAGTGTCTCATTGTCTCAGGATCTACGTGTCTCAGTGTCTCAGGGTCTCAGTCTCTCAGGGTCTCAGGGTATCTGGGTATTATTCTCTCAGTCACTCAGTCTCTCAGTGTCTCAGTCTAACGGTGTCTCAGTGTCTCAGGGTATCTGGGTCTCAGTCTCTCAGTCTCTCAGTTTCTCAGTGTCTCAGGGTCTCAGTGTCTCAGTGACTCAGTGTCTCAGTGCCTCAGGGTCTCAAGGTCTTAGGGTCTCAGGGTCTCAGAGTCTCAGGGTCTCAGTCTCTCAGCGTTTCAATCCCTCAGTCTCTCAGTCTCTCATTCTCTCGGGGTCTCAGTGTCTCAGTGTCTCAGTCTCTCAGGGTATCAGTGCCTCAGTCTCTCAGTTTCTGAGTCGCTCAGTCTCTCAGTCTCAGCCTCTCAGTGTCTCAGTGTCTCAGGGTCTCAGTGTCTCAGTCTCTCAGTCTCTCAGACTCTCAGTCTCTCAGGTTCTCAGTGTCTCAATGTCTCAGTCTCTCAGTGTCTCAGGGTCTCCTTGTCTCAGTGTCTCGGGGTCTCAGGGTCTGAGAGTCTCAGGGTCTCAGTCTCTGAGTGTCTCAGTCTCTGAGTGTCTCAGTCTCTCAGTCTCTCAGTGTCTCAGTGTCTCAGTCTCTCAGTCGCTCAGTCTCTGAGTCGCTCAGTCTCCCAGTCTCTCAGTCTCTCAGTGTATCAGTCGCTCAGTCTCTCAGTGTCTCAGTGTCTCAGTGTCCCAGTGTCACAGTGTCTCAGGGTCTCAGGGACTCAGTGTCTCAGTGTCTCAGGGTCTCAGGGTCTCAGTGTCTCATGGTCTTAGTCTCTCAGTCTCTCAGTCTCTCAGTCTCTCAGTGTCACAGTCTCTCAATCTCTCAGTGTGTCAGTGTCTCAGGCTCTCTGGGTTTCTGGGTCTCAGTCTCTGAGTCTCTCACTGTCTCAGGATCTCAGGTTCTCAGGGTCTCATGGTCTCAGTGTCTCAGTGTCTCATTGTCTCAGTGTCTCAGGGTCTCAGGGTCTTATTCTCTCAGTCACTCAGTCTCTCAGTGTCTCAGTCTCTCGGTGTCTCAGTGTCTCAGGCTCTCTGGGTCTCAGTCTCTCAGTCTCTCACTGTCACAGGATCTCAGGGTCTCAGGGTCTCATGGTCTCAGTGTCTCAGTGTCTCATTGTCTCAGTGTCTCATGGTCTCAGGGTCTTATTCTCACAGTCACTCAGTCTCTCAGTGTCTCAGTCTCTCAATCTCTCAGTGTCTCAGTGTCTCAGGCTCTCTGGGTCTCTGGGTCTCAGTCTCTGAGTCTCTCACTGTCTCAGGATCTCAGGGTCTCAGGGTCTCATGGTCTCAGTGTCTCAGTGTCTCATTGTCTCAGTGTCTCAGGGTCTCAGGGTCTTATTCTCTCAGTCACTCAGTCTCTCAGTGTCTCAGTCTCTCGGTGTCTCAGTGTCTCAGGCTCTCTGGGTCTCTGGGTCTCAGTCTCTCAGTGTCTCACTGTCACAGGATCTCAGGGTCTCAGGGTCTCAGTGTCTCAGGGTCTCAGAGTCTCAGGGTCTCAGGGTCATATTCTCACAGTCACTCAGTCTCTCAGTGTCTCAGTCTCTCAGTGTCTCAGTGTCTCAGTGTCTCAGGGTCTCAATGTGTCAGTGTCTCAGTGCCTCGGGGTCTCAAGGTCTTAGGGTCTCTGGGTCTCAGAGTCTCAGGATCTCTGTCTCTCAGCGTCTCAATCCCTCCGTCTCTCAGACTCTCAGTCTCTGATTCTCTCAGGGTCTCAATGTCTCAGTGTCTCAGTCTCTCAGTCTCTCAGTGTCTCAGTGTCTCAGTCTCTCAGTCGCTCAGTCTCTGAGTCGCTCAGTCTCTCAGTCTCTCAGTGTATCAGTCGCTCAGTCTCTCAGTGTCTCAGTGTCTCAGTGTCCCAGTGTCACAGTGTCTCAGTTTCTCAGGGACTCAGTGTCTCAGTGTCTCAGGGTCTCAGGGTCTCAGTGTCTCAGGGTCTTAGTCTCTCAGTCTCTCAGTCTCTCAGTCTCTCAGTGTCACAGTCTCTCAATCTCTCAGTGTCTCAGGCTCTCTGGGTCTCTGGGTCTCAGTCTCTCAGTCTCTCACTGTCTCAGGATCTCAGGGTCTCAGGGTCTCATGGTCTCAGTGTCTCAGTGTCTCATTGTCTCAGGGTCTCAGGGTCTCAGGGTCTTATTCTCTCAGTCACTCAGTCTCTCAGTGTCTCAGTCTCTCAGTGTCTCAGTGTCTCAGGCTCTCTGGGTCTCTGGGTCTCAGTCTCTCAGTCTCTCACTGTCACAGGATCTCAGGATCTCAGGGTCTCAGTGTCTCAGTGTCTCATTGTCTCAGGGTCTCAGTGTCTCAGGGTCTCAGGGTCTCAGTGTCTCAGGGTCTCAGAGTCTCAGGGTCTCAGGGTCTTATTCTCACAGTCACTCAGTCTCTCAGTGTCTCAGTCTCTCGGTGTCTCAGTGTCTCAGGGTCTCTGGGTCTCAGTGTCTCAGTGTCTCAGTGTCTCAGTGCCTCAGGGTCTCAAGGTCTTAGGGTCTCTGGGTCTCAGAGACTCAGGGTCTCAGTCTCTCAGCGTCTCAATCCCTCAGTCTCTCAGACTCTCAGTCTCTCATTCTCTCAGGGTCTCAGTGTCTCAGTGTCTCAGTGTCTCAGTCTCTCAGTCTCTCAGTGTCTCAGTGTCTCAGTCTCTCAGTCGCTCAGTCTCTCACTGTCTCAGGATCTCAGGGTCTCAGGGTCTCAGTGTCTCAGTGTCTCATTGTCTCAGGGTCTCAGTGTCTCAGGGTCTCAGGGTCTCAGTGTCTCAGGGTCTCAGGGTCTCAGGGTCTTATTCTCTCAGTCCCTCAGTCTCTCAGTGTCTCAGTCTCTCGGTGTCTCAATGTCTCAGAGTCTCAGTGTCTCAGTGTATCAGGGTCTCAGAGCCTTAGACTCTCAGGCCCTCAGTCTCTCAGTCTCTCAGGCTCTCTGGGTCTCTGGGTCTCAGTCTCTCAGTCTCTCACTGTCTCAGGATCTCAGGGTCTCAGGGTCTCAGTGTCTCAGTGTCTCATTGTCTCAGGGTCTCAGGGTCTTATTCTCTCAGTCACTCAGTCTCTCAGTGTCTCAGTCTCTCGGTGTCTCGGAGTCTCAGGCTCTCTGGGTCTCTGGGTCTCAGTCTCTCAGTCTCTCACTGTCACAGGATCTCAGGGTCTCAGGGTCTCAGGGTCTCAGTGTCTCAGTGTCTCATTGTCTCAGGGTCTCAGTGTCTCAGGGTCTCAGGGCCTCAGTGTCTCAGGGTCTCAGAGAAACAGGGTCTCAGGGTCTTATTCTCCCAGTCACTCAGTCTCTCAGTGTCTCAGTCTCTCGGTGTCTCAGTGTCTCAGGCTCTCTGGGTCTCTGGGTCTCAGTCTCTCAGTCTCTCACTGTCACAGGATCTCAGGGTCTCAGGGTCTCAGGGTCTCAGTGTCTCAGTGTCTCATTGTCTCAGGGTCTCAGTGTCTCAGGGTCTCAGGGCCTCAGTGTCTCAGTGTCTCATTGTCTCAGGGTCTCAGGGTCTTATTCTCTCAGTCACTCAGTCTCTCAGTGTCTCAGTCTCTCGGTGTCTCAGTGTCTCAGGCTCTCTGGGTCTCTGGGTCTCAGTCTCTCAGTCTCTCACTGTCTCAGTGTCTCAGGGTCTCTGGGTCTCAGACTCTCAGTTTCTCAGTGTCTCAGTGTCTCAGGGTCTCAGTGTCTCAGTGCCTCAGGCTCTCTGGGTCTCGTGGTCTCAGTCTCTCACTGTCTCAGGATCTCAGGGTCTCAGGGTCTCAGTGTCTCATTGTCTAAGGGTCTCAGTGTCTCAGGGTCTCAGGGTCTCAGTGTCTCAGGGTCTCAGGGTCTCAGGGTCTTATTCTCTCAGTCACTCAGTCTCTCAGTGTCTCAGTCTCTCAGTGTCTCAGTCTCTCGGTGTCTCAGTGTCTCAGGGTCTCTGGGTCTCAGTCTCTCAGTCTCTCAGTCTCTCAGTCTCTCAGTCTCTCAGTCTCTCAGTGTCCCAGGGTCTCAGTGTCTCAGTGTCTCAGTGTCTCAGTGCCTCAGGTTCTCAAGGTCTTAGCGTGCAGTGTCGCAGAGTCTCAGGGTCTCAGTCTCTCAGCGTCTGAATCCCTCAGTCTCTCAGTCTCTCATTTTCTCGGGGTCTCAGTGTCTCAGTCTCTCAGGGTATCAGTGCCTCAGTCTCTCAGTTACTGAGTCGCTCAGTCTCTCAGTCTCAGTCTCTCAGTGTCTCAGTGTCTCAGTGACTCAGTGTCTCAGTCTCTCAGTCTCTCAGTCTCTCAGACTCTCAGTCTCTCAGTTTCTCAGTGTCTCAATGTCTCAGTCTCTCAGTGTCTCAGGGTCTCCGTGTCTCAGTGTCTCGGGGTCTCAGGGTCTCAGAGTCTCAGGGCCTCAGTCTCTCAGTTTCTCAGTGTCTCAGTGTTTCAGTGTTTCAGTCTCTCAGTCACTCAGTCTCTCAGTCTCTGAGTCGCTCAGTTTCTCAGTCTCGTGTATCAGTCGCTCAGTCTCTCAGTGTCTCAGTGTCTCAGTGTCTTAGGGTCTCAGGGCCTCAGTGTGTCAGTGTCTCAGGGTCTCAGGGTCTCAGTGTCTCATTGTCTCAGGTTCTTTGTCTCTCAGTCTCTCAGTCTCAAGTGTCTCAGTCTCTCAGTCTCTCAGTGTCTCAGTGCCTCAGGTTCTCTGGGTCTCTGGGTCTCAGTCTCTCAGTCTCTCACTGTCTCAGGATCTCAGGGTCTCAGGGTCTCAGGGTCTCAGTTACTCAGTGTCTCATTGTCTCAGGTTCTCAGTGTCTCAGGGTCTCAGGGTCTCAGGGTCTTATTCTCTCAGTCACTCAGTCTCTCAGTGTCTCAGTCTCTCGGTGTCTCAGTGTCTCAGGGTCTCTGGATCTCAGTCTCTCAGTCTCTCAGTTTCTCAGTGTCACAGGGTCTCAGTGTCTCAGTGTCTCAGTGTCTCAGTGCCTCAGGGTCTCAAGGTCTTAGGGTCTCAGGGTCTCAGAGACTCAGGGTCTCAGTCTCTCAGCGTCTCAATCCCTCAGTCTCTCAGTCTCTCATTCTCTCGGGGTCTCAGTGTCTCAGTGTCTCAGTCTCTCAGGGTATCAGTGCCTCAGTCTCTCAGTTTCTGAGTCGCTCAGTCTCTCAGTCTCAGTCTCTCAGTCTCAGTCTCTCAGTGTCTCAGTGTCTCAGTGTCTCAGGGTCTCAGTGTCTCATTCTCTCAGTCTCTCAGTCTCTCAGTCTCTCAGTCTCTCAGGGTCTCAGTGTCTCAATGTCTCAGTCTCTCAGTGTCTCAGGGTCTCCGTGTCTCAGTGTCTCGGGGTCTCAGGGTCTCAGAGTCTCAGGGTCGCAGTCTCTGAGTGTCTCAGTGTCTCAGTCTCTCAGTCCCTCAGTCTCTGAGTCGCTCAGTCTCTCAGTCTCTCAGTGTATCAGTCTCTCGGTGTCTCAGTCTCTCAGTGTCTCAGTCTCTCGGTGTCTCAGTGTCTCAGGGTCTCTGGGTCTCAGTCTCTCAGTCTCTCAGTGTCTCAGAGTCTCAGTGTCTCAGGGTCTCAGAGCCTTAGTCTCTTAGGCCCTCAGTCTCTCAGTCTCTCAGGCTCTCTGGGACTCGTGGGCTCAGTCTCTCAGTCTCTCACTGTCTCAGGATCTCAGGGTCTCAGGGACTCAGTGTCTCATTGTCTCAGGGTCTCAGTGTCTCAGGGTCTTAGGGTCTCAGTGTCTTAGGATCTCAGGGTCTCAGGGTCTCAGGGTCTTATTCTCTCAGTCACTCAGTCTCTCAGTGTCTCAGTGTCTCAGTGTCTCAGGGTCTCAGTGTCTCAGTCTCTCAGTCTCTCAGTCTCTCAGACTCTCAGTCTCTCAGTCTCTCAGTGTCTCAGTCTCTCGGTGTCTCAGTGTCTCAGAGTCTCAGTGTCTCAGTGTCTCAGGGTCTCAGAGCCTTACTCTCTCAGTCTCTCAGTCTCTCAGTGTCTCAGTGTTTCAGTGTTTCAGTCTCTCAGTCACTCAGTCTCTCAGTCTCTGAGTCGCTCAGTCTCTCAGTCTTGTGTATCAGTCGCTCAGTCTCTCAGTGTCTCAGTGTCTCAGGGTCTCAGGGCCTCAGTGTGTCAGTGTCTCAGGGTCTCAGTGTCTCAGTGTCTCAGGTTCTTAGTCTCTCAGTCTCTCAGTGTCTCAGTCTCTCAGTCTCTCAGTGTCTCAGTGTCTCAGGCTCTCTGGGTCTCTGGGTCTCAGTCTCTCAGTCTCTCACTGTCTCAGGATCTCAGGGTCTCAGGGTCTCAGGGTCTTAGTGTCTCAGTGTCTCATTGTCTCAGGTTCTCAGTGTCTCAGGGTCTCAGGGTCTCAGTGTCTCAGGGTCTCAGGTTCTCAGGGTCTCAGTGTCTTATTCTCTCAGTCACTCAGTCTCTCAGTGTCTCAGTCTCTCGGTGTCTCAGTGTCTCATGGTCTCTGGGTCTCAGTCTCTCAGTCTCTCAGTGTCTCAGTGCCTCAGGGTCTCAAGGTCTAAGGGTCTCAGGGTCTCCGAGTCTCAGGGTCTCAGTCTCTCAGCGTCTCAATCCCTCAGTCTCTCAGACTCTCAGTCTCTCATTCTTTCAGGGTCTCAGTGTCTCAGTGTCTCAGTCTCTCAGTGTCTCAGTGTCTCAGTGTCTCAGTGTCTCAGTCTCTCAGTCTCTAACTGTCTCAGGATCTCAGGGTCTCAGGGTCTCAGGGTCTCAGTGTCTCAGTGTCTCATTGTCTCAGGATCTACGTGTCTCAGTGTCTCAGGGTCTCAGTCTCTCAGGATCTCAGGGTATCTGGGTATTATTCTCTCAGTCACTCAGTCTCTCAGTGTCTCAGTCTAATGGTGTCTCAGTGTCTCAGGGTCTCTGGGTCTCAGTCTCTCAGTCTCTCAGTCTCTCAGTCTCTCAGTTTCTCAGTGTCTCAGGGTCTCAGTGTTTCAGTGACTCAGTGTCTCAGTGCCTCAGGGTCTCAAGGTCTTAGGGTCTCAGGGTCTCAGAGTCTCAGGGTCTCAGTCTCTCAGCGTTTCAATCCATCAGTCTCTCAGTCTCTCATTCTCTCGGGGTCTCAGTGTCTCAGTGTCTCAGTCTCTCAGGGTATCAGTGCCTCAGTCTCTCAGTTTCTGAGTCGCTCAGTCTCTCAGTCGTAGCCTCTCAGTGTCTCAGTGTCTCAGGGTCTCAGTGTCTCAGTCTCTCAGTCTCTCAGTCTCTCAGTCTCTCAGGTTCTCAGTGTCTCAATGTCTCAGTCTCTCAGTGTCTCAGGGTCTCCTTGTCTCAGTGTCTCGGGGTCTCAGGGTCTGAGAGTCTCAGGGTCTCAGTCTCTGAGTGTCTCAGTCTCTGAGTGTCTCAGTCTCTCAGTCTCTCAGTGTCTCAGTGTCTCAGTCTCTCAGTCGCTCAGTCTCTGAGTCGCTCAGTCTCTCAGTCTCTCAGTCTCTCAGTGTATCAGTCGCTCAGTCTCTCAGTGTCTCAGTGTCTCAGTGTCCCAGTGTCACAGTGTCTCAGGGTCTCAGGGACTCAGTGTCTCAGTGTCTCAGGGTCTCAGGGTCTCAGTGTCTCATGGTCTTAGTCTCTCAGTCTCTCAGTCTCTCAGTGTCACAGTCTCTCAATCTCTCAGTGTCTCAGTGTCTCAGGCTCTCTGGGTCTCTGGGTCTCAGTCTCTGAGTCTCTCACTGTCTCAGGATCTCAGGTTCTCAGGGTCTCATGGTCTCAGTGTCTCAGTGTCTCATTGTCTCAGTGTCTCAGGGTCTCAGGGTGTTATTCTCTCAGTCACTCAGGTTCTCAGTGTCTCAGTCTCTCGGTGTCTCAGTGTCTCAGGCTCTCTGGGTCTCAGTCTCTCAGTCTCTCACTGTCACAGGATCTCAGGGTCTCAGGGTCTTATGGTCTCAGTGTCTCAGTGTCTCATTGTCTCAGTGTCTCAGGGTCTCAGGGTCTTATTTTCACAGTCACTCAGTCTCTCAGTGTCTCAGTCTCTCAATCTCTCAGTGTCTCAGTGTCTCAGGCTCTCTGGGTCTCTGGGTCTCAGTCTCTGAGTCTCTCACTGTCTCAGGATCTCAGGGTCTCAGTGTCTCATGGTCTCAGTGTCTCAGTGTCTCATTGTCTCAGTGTCTCAGGGTCTCAGGGTCTTATTCTCTCAGTCACTCAGTCTCTCAGTGTCTCAGTCTCTCGGTGTCTCAGTGTCTCAGGCTCTCTGGGTCTCTGGGTCTCAGTCTCTCAGTCTCTCACTGTCACAGGATCTCAGGGTCTCAGGGTCTCAGTGTCTCAGGGTCTCAGAGTCTCAGGGTCTCAGGGTCATATTCTCACAGTCACTCAGTCTCTCAGTGTCTCAGTCTCTCGGTGTCTCAGTGTCTCAGGGTCTCTGGGTCTCAGTGTCTCAGTGTCTCAGTGCCTCAGGGTCTCAAGGTCTTAGGGTCTCTGGGTCTCAGAGACTCAGGGTCTCAGTCTCTCAGCGTCTCAATCCCTCAGTCTCTCAGACTCTCAGTCTCTCATTCTCTCAGGGTCTCAGTGTCTCAGTGTCTCAGTGTCTCAGTCTCTCAGTCTCTCAGTGTCTCAGTGTCTCAGTCTCTCAGTCGCTCAGTCTCTCACTGTCTCAGGATCTCAGGGTCTCAGGGTCTCAGTGTCTCAGTGTCTCATTGTCTCAGGGTCTCAGTGTCTCAGGGTCTCAGGGTCTCAGTGTCTCAGGGTCTCAGGGTCTCAGGGTCTTATTCTCTCAGTCCCTCAGTCTCTCAGTGTCTCAGTCTCTCGGTGTCTCAGTGTCTCAGAGTCTCAGTGTCTCAGTGTCTCAGGGTCTCAGAGCCTTAGACTCTCAGGCCCTCAGTCTCTCAGTCTCTCAGGCTCTCTGGGTCTCTGGGTCTCAGTCTCTCAGTCTCTCACTGTCTCAGGATCTCAGGGTCTCAGGGTCTCAGTGTCTCAGTGTCTCATTGTCTCAGGGTCTCAGGGTCTTATTCTCTCAGTCACTCAGTCTCTCAGTGTCTCAGTCTCTCGGTGTCTCAGTGTCTCAGGCTCTCTGGGTCTCTGGGTCTCAGTCTCTCACTGTCACAGGATCTCAGGGTCTCAGGGTCTCTGGGTCTCAGTCTCTCAGTCTCTCAGTGTCTCAGAGTCTCAGTGTCTCAGGGTCTCAGAGCCTTAGTCTCTTAGGCCCTCAGTCTCTCAGTCTCTCAGGCTCTCTGGGTCTCGTGGGCTCAGTCTCTCAGTCTCTCACTGTCTCAGGATCTCAGGGTCTCAGGGTCTCAGTGTCTCATTGTCTCAGGGTCTCAGTGTCTCAGGGTCTTAGGGTCTCAGTGTCTCAGGGTCTCAGGGTCTCAGGGTCTTATTCTCTCAGGGTCTCAGTGTCTCAGGGTCTTAGGGTCTCAGTGTCTCAGTGTCTCAGTGTCTCAGGGTCTCAGTGTCTCAGTCTCTCAGTCTCTCAGTGTCTCAGTCTCTCAGTGTCTCAGTGTCTCAGGGTCTCAGAGCCATAGTCTCTCAGGCCCTCAGTCTCTCAGTCTCTCAGGCTCTCTGGGTCTCTGGGTCTCAGTCTCTCAGTCTCTCACTGTCTCAGGATCTCAGGGTCTCAGTGTCTCAGTGTCTCATTGTCTCAGGGTCTCAGGGTCTTATTCTCTCAGTCACTCAGTCTCTCAGTGTCTCAGTGTCTCAGTGTCTCAGGGTCTCAGTGTCTCAGTCTCTCAGTCTCTCAGTCTCTCAGACTCTCAGTCTCTCAGGTTCTCAGTGTCTCAATGTCTCAGTCTCTCAGTGTCTCAGGGTCTCCGTGTCTCAGTGTCTCGGGGTCTCAGGGTCTCAGAGTCTCAGGGTCTCAGTCTCTGCGTGTCTCAGTCTCTCAGTGTCTCAGTCTCTCAGTCTCTCAGTGTCTCAGTGTTTCAGTGTTTCAGTCTCTCAGTCACTCAGTCTCTCAGTCTCTGAGTCGCTCAGTCTCTCAGTCTCGTGTATCAGTGGCTCAGTCTCTCAGTATCTCAGTGTCTCAGGGTCTCAGGGCCTCAGTGTGTCAGTGTCTCAGGGTCTCAGGGTCTCAGTGTCTCAGTGTCTCAGGTTCTTAGTCTCTCAGTCTCTCAGTGTCTCAGTGTCTCAGGCTCTCTGGGTCTCTGGGTCTCAGTCTCTCAGTCTCTCACAGTCTCAGGATCTCAGGGTGTCAGGGTCTCAGGGTCTCAGTGTCTCATTGTCTCAGGGTCTCAGTGTCTCAGGGTCTCAGTGTCTCAGGGTCTCAGGTTCTCATGGTCTCAGGGTCTTATTCTCTCAGTCACTCAGTCTCTCAGTGTCTCAGTCTCTCGGTGTCTCAGTGTCTCATGGTCTCTGGGTCTCAGTCTCTCAGTGTCTCAGTGCCTCAGGGTCTCAAGGTCTTAGGGTCTCAGGGTCTCCGAGTCTCAGAGTCTCAGTCTCTCAGCGTCTTAATCCCTCAGTCTCTCAGACACTCAGTCTCTCATTCTCTCAGGGTCTCAGTGTCTCAGTGTCTCAGTCTCTCAGTGTCTCAGTGTCTCAGTCTCTCAGTCTCTCACTGTCTCAGGATCTCAGGGTCTCAGGGTCTCAGGGTCTCCGTGTCTCAGGGTCTTAGTTTCTCAGTCTCTCAGTCTCTCAGTCTCTCAGTGTCACAGTCTCTCAATCTCTCAGTGTCTCAGTGTCTCAGGCTCTCTGGGTCTCTGGGTCTCAGTCTCTCAGTCTCTCACATTCTCAGGATTTCAGGGTCTCAGGGTCTCATGGTCTCAGTGTCTCAGTGTCTCATTGTTTCATGGTCTCAGTGTCTCAGGGTCTCAGGGTCTCAGTGTCTCAGGGTCTCAGTGTCTCAGGGTCTCTGGGTCTCAGTCTCTCAGTCTCTCAGTGTCTCAGTGTCTCAGTGTCTCAGGGTCTCAGTGTCTCAGTGCCTCAGGGTCTCAAGGTCTTAGGGTCTCTGGGTCTCAGAGTCTCAGGGTCTCAGTCTCTCAGCGTCTCAATCCCTCAGTCTCTCAGACCCTCAGTCTCTCATTCTCTCAGGGTCTCAGTGTCTCAGTGTCTCAGTCTCTCAGTCTCTCAGTGTCTCAGTCTCTCAGTCGCTCAGTCTCTCACTGTCTCAGGATCTCAGGGTCTCAGGGTCTCAGGGTCTCTTTCTCTCAGGGTCTCAGGGTATCAGGGTATTATTCTCTCAGTCACTCAGTCTCTCAGTGTCTCAGTCTAACGGTGTCTCAGTGTCTCAGGGTCTCTGGGTCTCAGTCTCTCAGTCTCTCAGTTTCTCAGTGTCTCAGGGTCTCAGTGTCTCAGTGACTCAGTGTCTCAGTGCCTCAGGGTCTCAAGGTCTTAGGGTCTCAGGGTCTCAGAGTCTCAGGGTCTCAGTCTCTCAGCGTCTCAATCCATCAGTCTCTCATTCTCTCGGGGTCTCAGTGTCTCAGTCTCTCAGGGTATCATTGCCTCAGTCTCTCAGTTTCTGAGTCGCTCAGTCTCTCAGTCTCAGTCTCTCAGTGTCTCAGTGTCTCAGTGTCTCAGGGTCTCAGTGTCTCAGTCTCTCAGTCTCTCAGTGTCTCAGTGTCTCAGTCTCTCAGTCGCTCAGTCTCTCACTGTCTCAGGATCTCAGGGTCTCAGGGTCTCAATGTCTCAGTCTCTCACTGTCTCATGGTCTCCGTGTCTCAGTGTCTCGGGGTCTCAGAGTCTCAGAGTCTCAGGGTCTCAGTCTCTGAGTGTCTCAGTCTCTGAGTGTCTCAGTCTCTCAGTCTCTCAGTGTCTCAGTGTCTCAGTCTCTCAGTCGCTCAGTCTCTGAGTCGCTCAGTCTCTCAGTCTCTCAGTGTATCAGTCGCTCAGTCTCTCAGTGTCTCAGTGTCCCAGTGTCACAGTGTCTCAGGGTCTCAGGGACTCAGTGTCTCAGTGTCTCAGGGTCTCAGGGTCTCAGTGTCTCAGGGTCTTAGTCTCTCAGTCTCTCAGTCTCTCAGTCTCTCAGTGTCACAGTCTCTCAATCTCTCAGTGTCTCAGTGTCTCAGGCTCTCTGGGTCTCTGGGTCTCAGTCTCTCAGTCTCTCACATTCTCAGGATCTCAGGGTCTCAGGGTCTCATGGTCTCAGTGTCTCAGTGTCTCATTGTTTCATGGTCTCAGTGTCTCAGGGTCTCAGGGTCTCAGTGTCTCAGGGTCTCAGTGTCTCAGGGTCTCTGGGTCTCAGTCTCTCAGTCTCTCAGTGTCTCAGTGTCTCAGTGTCTCAGGGTCTCAGTGTCTCAGTGCCTCAGGGTCTCAAGGTCTTAGGGTCTCTGAGTCTCAGAGTCTCAGGGTCTCAGTCTCTCAGCGTCTCAATCCCTCAGTCTCTCAGACTCTCAGTCTCTCATTCTCTCAGGGTCTCAGTGTCTCAGTGTCTCAGTGTCTCAGTGTCTCAGTGTCTCAGTCTCTCAGTCTCTCAGTGTCTCAGTGTCTCAGTCTCTCAGTCGCTCAGTCTCTCACTGTCTCAGGATCTCAGGGTCTCAGGGTCTCAGGGTCTCAGTGTCTCAGTGTCTCATTGTCTCAGGGTCTCAGTGTCTCAGGGTCTCAGGGTCTCAGTGTCTCAGGGTCTCAGGGTCTCAGGGTCTTATTCTCTCAGTCCCTCAGTCTCTCAGTGTCTCAGTCTCTCGGTGTCTCAGTGTCTCAGGGTCTCAGAGCCTTAGACTCTCAGGCCATCATTCTCTCAGTCTCTCAGGCTCTCTGGGTCTCTGGGTCTCAGTCTCTCAGTCTCTCACTGTCTCAGGATCTCAGGGTCTCAGGGTCTCAGTGTCTCAGTGTCTCATTGTCTCAGAGTCTCAGAGTCTCAGGGCCTCAGTCTCTCAGTGTCTCAGTGTTTCAGTGTTTCAGTCTCTCAATCACTCAGTCTCTCAGTCTCTGAGTCGCTCAGTCTCTCAGTCTCGTGTATCAGTCGCTCAGTCTCTCAGTGTCTCAGTCTCTCAGTGTCTCAGTCTCTCGGTGTCTCAGTGTCTCAGGGTCTCTGGGTCTCAGTCTCTCAGTCTCTCAGTCTCTCAGTCCCTCAGTGTCCCAGGGTCTCAGTGTCTCAGTGTCTCAGTGCCTCAGGGTCTCAAGGTCTTAGGGTGCAGTGTCTCAGAGTCTCAGGGTCTCAGTCTCTCAGCGTCTGAATCCCTCAGTCTCTCAGTCTCTCATTCTCTCGGGGTCTCAGTGTCTCAGTGTCTCAGTCTCTCAGGGTATCAGTGCCTCAGTCTCTCAGTTACTGAGTCGCTCAGTCTCTCAGTCTCAGTCTCTCAGTGTCTCAGTGTCTCAGTGACTCAGTGTCTCAGTCTCTCAGACTCTCAGTCTCTCAGACTCTCAGTCTCTCAGGTTCTCAGTGCCTCAATGTCTCAGTCTCTCAGTGTCTCAGGGTCTCCGTGTCTCAGTGTCTCGGGGTCTCAGGGTCTCAGAGTCTCAGGGTCTCAGTCTCTGAGTGTCTCAGTCTCTCAGTGTCTCAGTCTCTCAGTGTCTCAGTCTCTCAGTCTCTCAGTGTCTCAGTGTTTCAGTGTTTCAGTCTCTCAGTCACTCAGTCTCTCAGTCTCTGAGTCGCTCAGTCTCTCAGTCTCGTGTATCAGTGGCTCAGTCTCTCAGTGACTCAGTGTCTCAGGGTCTCAGGGCCTCAGTGTGCCAGTGTCTCAGGGTCTCAGGGTCTCAATGTCTCAGTGTCTCAGGTTCTCAGTCTCTCAGTCTCTCAGTCTCTCAGTCTCTCAGTCTCTCAGTGTCTCAGTGTCTCAGGCACTCTGGGTCTCAGTCTCTCAGTCTCTCACTGTCTCAGGATCTCAGGGTCTCAGTGTCTCAGTGTCTCAGTGTCTCATTGTCTCAGGGTATCAGTGTCTCAGGGTCTCAGGGTCACAGTGTCTCAGGGTCTCAGGTTCTCATGGTCTCAGGGTCTTATTCTCTCAGTCACTCAGTCTCTCAGTGTCTCAGTCTCTCGGTGTCTCAGTGTCTCATGGTCTCTGGGTCTCAGTCTCTCAGTCTCTCAGTGTCTCAGTGCCTCAGGGTCTCAAGGTCTTAGGGTCTCAGGGTCTCCGAGTCTCAGGGTCTCAGTCTCTCAGCGTCTCAATCCCTCAGTCTCTCAGACACTCAGTCTCTCATTCTCTCAGGGTCTCAGTGTCTCAGTGTCTCAGTCTCTCAGTGTCTCAGTCTCTCAGTCTCTCACTGTCTCAGGATCTCAGGGTCTCAGGGTCTCAGTGTCTCAGTGTCTCATTGTCTCAGGATCTAAGTGTCTCAGGGTCTCAGGGTCTCTTTCTCTCAGGGTCTCAGGGTGTCAGGGTATTATTCTCTCAGTCACTCAGTCTCTCAGTGTCTCAGTCTAACGGTGTCTCAGTGTCTCAGGGTCTCTGGGTCTCAGTCTCTCAGTCTCTCAGTTTCTCAGTGTTTCAGGGTCTCAGTGTCTCAGTGACTCAGTGTTTCAGTGCCTCAGGGTCTCAAGGTCTTAGGGTCTCAGGGTCTCAGGGTCTCAGGGTCTCAGTGTCTCACTGTCTCAGGTTCTTTGTCTCTCAGTCTCTCAGTCTCTCAGTGTCTCAGTCTCTCAGTCTCTCAGTGTCTCAGTGCCTCAGGTTCTCTGGGTCTCTGGGTCTCAGTCTCTCAGTCTCTCACTGTCTCAGGATTTCAGGGTCTCAGGGTCTCAGTTTCTCAGTGTCTCATTGTCTCAGGTTCTCAGTGTCTCAGGGTCTCAGGGTCTCAGGGTCTTATTCTCTCAGTCACTCAGTCTCTCAGTGTCTCAGTCTCTCAGTGTCTCAGTCTCTCGGTGTCTCAGTGTCTCAGGGTCTCTGGGTCTCAGTCTCTCAGTCTCTCAGTCTCTCAGTCTCTCAGTCTCTCAGTGTCTCAGTGTCTCAGGCACTCTGGGTCTCAGTCTCTCAGTCTCTCACTGTCTCAGGATCTCAGGGTCTCAGTGTCTCAGTGTCTCATTGTCTCAGGGTATCAGTGTCTCAGGGTCACAGTGTCTCAGGGTCTCAGGTTCTCATGGTCTCAGGGTCTTATTCTCTCAGTCACTCAGTCTCTCAGTGTCTCAGTCTCTCGGTGTCTCAGTGTCTCATGGTCTCTGGGTCTCAGTCTCTCAGTCTCTCAGTGTCTCAGTGCCTCAGGGTCTCAAGGTCTTAGGGTCTCAGGGTCTCCGAGTCTCAGGGTCTCAGTCTCTCAGCGTCTCAATCCCTCAGTCTCTCAGACACTCAGTCTCTCATTCTCTCAGGGTCTCAGTGTCTCAGTGTCTCAGTCTCTCAGTGTCTCAGTGTCTCAGTCTCTCAGTCTCTCACTGTCTCAGGATCTCAGGGTCTCAGGGTCTCAGGGTCTCAGTGTCTCAGTGTCTCATTGTCTCAGGATCTAAGTGTCTCAGGGTCTCAGGGTCTCTTTCTCTCAGGGTCTCAGGGTATCAGGGTATTATTCTCTCAGTCACTCAGTCTCTCAGTGTCTCAGTCTAACGGTGTCTCAGTGTCTCAGGGTCTCTGGGTCTCAGTCTCTCAGTCTCTCAGTTTCTCAGTGTCTCAGGGTCTCAGTGTCTCAGTGACTCAGTGTCTCAGTGCCTCAGGGTCTCAAGGTCTTAGGGTCTCAGGGTCTCAGAGTCTCAGGGTCTCAGTCTCTCAGCGTCTCAATCCATCAGTCTCTCAGTCTCTCATTCTCTCGGCGTCTCAGTGTCTCAGTGTCTCAGGGTATCATTGCCTCAGTCTCTCAGTTTCTGAGTCGCTCAGTCTCTCAGTCTCAGTCTCTCAGTGTCTCAGTGTCTCAGTCTCTCAGGGTCTCAGTGTCTCAATGTCTCAGTCTCTCACTGTCTCAGGGTCTCCGTGTCTCAGTGTCTCGGGGTCTCAGAGTCTCAGAGTCTCAGGGTCTCAGTCTCTGAGTGCCTCAGTCTCTGAGTGTCTCAGTCTCTCAGTCTCTCAGTGTCTCAGTGTCTCAGTCTCTCAGTCGCTCAGTCTCTGAGTCGCTCAGTCTCTCAGTCTCTCAGTGTATCAGTCGCTCAGTCTCTCAGTGTCTCAGTGTCTCAGTGTCCCAGTGTCACAGTGTCTCAGGGTCTCAGGGACTCAGTGTCTCAGTGTCTCAGGGTCTCAGGGTCTCAGTGTCTCAGGGTCTTAGTCTCTCAGTCTCTCAGTCTCTCAGTCTCTCAGTGTCACAGTCTCTCAATCTCTCAGTGTCTCAGTGTCTCAGGCTCTCTGGGTCTCTGGGTCTCAGTCTCTCAGTCTCTCACTGTCTCAGGATCTCAGGGTCTCAGGGTCTCATGGTCTCAGTGTCTCAGTGTCTCATTGTTTCATGGTCTCAGTGTCTCAGGGTCTCAGTGTCTCAGGGTCTCAGTGTCTCAGGGTCTCTGGGTCTCAGTCTCTCAGTCCCTCAGTGTCTCAGTGTCTCAGTGTCTCAGGGTCTCAGTGTCTCAGTGTCTCAGTGCCTCAGGGTCTCAAGGTCTTAGGGTCTCTGGGTCTCAGAGTCTCAGGGTCTCAGTCTCTCAGCGTCTCAATCCCTCAGTCTCTCAGACTCTCAGTCTCTCATTCTCTCAGGGTCTCAGTGTCTCAGTGTCTCAGTCTCTCAGGCTCTCAGTGTCTCAGTGTCTCAGTCTCTCAGTCGCTCAGTCTCTCACTGTCTCAGGATCTCAGGGTCTCAGGGTCTCAGGGTCTCAATGTCTCAGTGTCTCATTGTCTCAGGGTCTCAGTGTCTCAGAGTCTCAGGGTCTCTGTGTCTCAGGGTCTCAGGGTCTCAGGGTCTTATTCTCTCAGTCCCTCAGTCTCTCAGTGTCTCAGTCTCTCGGTGTCTCAGTGCCTCAGAGTCTCAGTGTCTCAGTGTCTCAGGGTCTCAGAGCCTTAGACTCTCAGGCCCTCAGTCTCTCAGTCTCTCAGGCTCTCTGGGTCTCTGGGTCTCAGTCTCTCAGTCTCTCACTGTCTCAGGATCTCAGGGTCTCAGGGTCTCAGTGTCTCAGTGTCTCATTGTCTCAGGGTCTCATGGTCTCAGTGTCTCAGTGTCTCATTGTCTCAGTGTCTCATGGTCTCAGGGTCATATTCTCACAGTCACTCAGTCTCTCAGTGTCTCAGTCTCTCAATCTCTCAGTGTCTCAGTGTCTCAGGCTCTCTGGGTCTCTGGGTCTCAGTCTCTGAGTCTCTCACTGTCTCAGGATCTCAGGGTCTCAGGGTCTCATGGTCTCAGTGTCTCAGTGTCTCATTGTCTCATTGTCTCAGGGTCTCAGGGTCTTATTCTCTCAGTCACTCAGTCTCTCAGTGTCTCAGTCTCTCGGTGTCTCAGTGTCTCAGGCTCTCTGGGTCTCTGGGTCTCAGTCTCTCAGTCTCTCACTGTCACAGGATCTCAGGGTCTCAGGGTCTCAGTGTCTCAGTGTCTCATTGTCTCAGGGTCTCAGTGTCTCAGGGTCTCAGGGCTTCAGTGTCTCAGGGTCTCAGAGACTCAGGGTCTCAGGGTCTTATTCTCCCAGTCACTCAGTCTCTCAGTGTCTCAGTCTCTCGGTGTCTCAGTGTCTCAGGGTCTCTGGGTCTCAGTCTCTCAGTTTCTCAGTGTCTCAGTGTCTCAGGATCTCAGTGTCTCAGTGTCTCAGTGCCTCAGGCTCTCTGGGTCTCGTGGTCTCAGTCTCTCAGTCTCTCACTATCTCAGTATCTCAGGGTCTCAGGGTCTCAGTGTCTCATTGTCTCAGGGTCTCAGTGTCTCAGGATCTCAGGGTCTCAGTGTCTCAGTGTCTCAGGGTCTCAGGGTCTCAGGGTCTTATTCTCTCAGTCACTCAGTCTCTCAGTATCTCAGTCTCTCAGTGTCTCAGTCTCTCGGTGTCTCAGTGTCTCAGTGTCCCAGGGTCTCAGTGTCTCAGTGTCTCAGTGCCTCAGGGTCTCAAGGACTTAGGGTGCAGTGTATCAGAGTCTCAGGGTCTCAGTCTCTCAGCGTCTGAATCCCTCAGTCTCTCGGTCTCTCATTCTCTCGGTGTCTCAGTGTCTCAGTGTCTCAGTCTCTCAGGGTATCAGTGCCTCAGTCTCTATGTTACTGAGTCGCTCAGTCTCTCAGTCTCAGTCTCTCAGTGTCTCAGTGTCTCAGGGACTCAGTGTCTCAGTCTCTCAGTCTCTCAGTCTCTCAGACTCTCATCTCTCAGGTACTCAGTGTCTCAATGTCTCAGTCTCTCAGTGTCTCAGGGTCTCCGTGTCTCAGTGTCTCGGAGTCTCAGGGTCTCAGAGTCTCAGGGTCTCAGTCTCTCAGTCTCTCAGTGTCTCAGTGTTTCAGTGTTTCAGTCTCTCAGTCACTCAGTCTCTCAGTCTCTGAGTCACTCACTCTCTCAGTCTCGTGTATCAGTCGCTCAGTCTCTCAGTGTCTCAGTGTCTCAGTGTCTCAGTGTCTCAGGGTCTCAGGGCCTCAGTGTGTCAGTGTCTCAGGGTCTCAGGGTCTCAGTGTCTCATTGTCTCAGATTCTTTGTCTCTCAGTCCCTCAGTCTCTCAGTGTCTCAGTCTCTCAGTCTCTCAGTGTCTCAGTGCCTCAGGTTCTCTGGGTCTCTGGGTCTCAGTCTCTCAGTCTCTCACTGTCTCAGGATCTCAGGGTCTCAGGGTCTCAGGGTCTCAGTTTCTCAGTGTCTCATTGTCTCAGGGTCTCAGTGTCTCAGGGTTTCTGTATCTCAGTCTCTCAGTCTCTCAGTTTCTCAGTGTCACAGGGTCTCAGTGTCTCAGTGTCTCAGTGTCTCAGTGCCTCAGGGTCTCAAGGTCTTAGGGTCTCAGGGTCTCAGAGTCTCAGGGTCTCAGTCTCTCAGCATCTCAATCCCTCAGTCTCTCAGTCTCTCATTCTCTCGGGGTCTCAGTGTCTCAGTCTCTCAGGGTATCAGTGCCTCAGTCTCTCAGTTTCTGAGTCGCTCAGCCGCTCAGTCTCAGTCTCTCAGTCTCAGTCTCTCAGTGTCTCAGTGTCTCAGTGTCTCAGGGTCTCAGTGTCTCAGTGTCTCATTCTCTTAGTCTCTCAGTCTCTCAGTCTCTCGGGTCTCAGTGTCTCAATGACTCAGTCTCTCAGTGTCTCAGGGTCTCCGTGTCTCAGTGTCTCGGGGTCTCAGGGTCTCAGAGTCTCAGGGTCGCAGTCTCTGAGTGTCTCAGTGTCTCAGTCACTCAGTCGCTCAGTCTCTGAGTCGCTCAGTCTCTCAGTCTCAGTGTCTCAGGGTCTCAGAGCCTTAGTCTCTCAGGCCCTCAGTCTCTCAGTCTCTCGGGCTCTCTGGGTCTCTGGGTCTCAGTCTCTCAGTCTCTCACTGTCTCAGGATCTCAGGGTCTCAGGGTCTCAGGTTCTCAGTGTCTCAGTGTCTCATTGTCTCAGGGTCTCAGGGTCTTATTCTCTCAGTCACTCAGTCTCTCAGTGTCTCAGTCTCTCGGTGCCTCAGTGTCTCAGGCTCTCTGGGTCTCTGGGTCTCAGTCTCTCAGTCTCTCACTGTCACAGAATCTCAGGGTCTCAGGGTCTCAGTGTCTCAGTGTCTCATTGTCTCAGGGTCTCAGGGTCTCAGTGTCTCAGGGTCTCAGAGACTCAGGGTCTCAGGGTCTTATTCTCCCAGTCACTCAGTCTCTCAGTGTTTCAGTCTCTCGGTGTCTCAGTGTCTCAGGGTCTCTGGGTCTCAGGGTCTCTGGGTCTCAGTCTCTCAGTCTCTCACTGTCTCAGGATCTCAGGGTCTCAGGGTCTCAGTGTCTCATTGTCTCAGGGTCTCAGGGTCTCAGTGTCTCAGGTTCTCAGGGTCTTATTCTCTCAGTCATTCAGTCTCTCAGTGTCTCAGTCTCTCAGTGTCTCAGTCTCTCGGTGTCTCAGTGTCTCAAGGTCTCTGGGTCTCAGTCTCTCAGTCTCTCAGTGTCTCAGAGTCCCAGGGTCTCAGTCTCTCAGCGTCTCAATCCCGCAGTCTCTCAGTCTCTCATTCTCTCGGGGTCTCAGTGTCTCAGTGTCTCAGTCTCTCAGGGTATCAGTGACTCAGTCTCTCAGTTTCGGAGTCGCTCAGTCTCTCAGTCTGTCTCTCAGTGTTTCAGTGTCTCAGTGTCTCAGTGTCTCAGGGTCTCAGTGTGTCAGTCTCTCAGTCTCTCAGACTCTCAGTCTCTGAGGTTCTCAGTGTCTCAATGTCTCAGTTTCTCAGTGTCTCAGGGTCTCAGTGTCTCAGTCTCTCGGTGTCTCAGTGTCTCAGGGTCTCTGGGTCTCAGTCTCTCAGTCTCTCAGTGTCTCAGTGTCTCAGGGTCTCAGGGTCTCAGTGTCTCAGTGCCTCAGGGTCTCAAGGTCTTAGGGTCTCTGGGTCTCAGCGTCTCAATCCCTCAGTCTCTCAGACTCTCAGTCTCTCATTCTCTCAGGGTCTCAGTGTCTCAGTGTCTCAGTGTCTCAGTGTCTCAGTGTCTCAGTGTCTCAGCGTCTCAGTGTCTCAGTCTCTCAGTCTCTCAGTGTCTCAGTCTCTCTGTCGCTCAGTCTCTCACTGTCTCAGGATCTCAGGGTCTCAGGGTCTCATGGTCTCAGTGTCTCAGTGTCTCATTGTCTCAGGGTCTCAGGGTCTTATTCTCTAAGTCACTCAGTCTCTCACTGTCTCAGGATCTCAGGGTCTCAGGGTCTCAGTGTCTCAGTGTCTCATTGTCTCAGGGTCTCAGTGTCTCAGGGTCTCAGTGTCTCAGGGTCTCAGTGTCTCAGGGTCTCTGGGTCTCAGTCTCTCAGTCTCTCAGTGTCTCAGTGTCTCAGTGTCTCAGGGTCTCAGTGTCTCAGTTTCTCAGTGCCTCAGGGTCTCAAGGTCTTAGGGTCTCTGGGTCTCAGAGTCTCAGGGTCTCAGTCTCTCAGCGTCTCAATCCCTCAGTCTCTCAGACTCTCAGTCTCTCATTCTCTCAGGGTCTCAGTGTCTCAGTGACTCAGTGTCTCAGTGTCTCAGTGTCTCAGTCTCTCAGTCTCTCAGTGTCTCAGTCTCTCAGTCGCTCAGTCTCTCACTGTCTCAGGATCTCAGGGTCTCAGGGTCTCAGTGTCTCAGTGTCTCATTGTCTCAGGGTCTCAGTGTCTCAGTCTCTCAGTCGCTCAGTCTCTCACTGTCTCAGGGTCTTATTCTCTCAGTCCCTCAGTCTCTCAGTGTCTCAGTCTCTCGGTGTCTCAGTGTCTCAGAGTCTCAGTGTCTCAGGGTCTCAGAGCCTTAGACTCTCAGGCCCTCAGTCTCTCAGTCTCTCAGGCTCTCTGGGTCTCTGGGTCTCAGTCTCTCAGTCTCTCACTGTCTCAGGATCTCAGGGTCTCAGGGTCTCAGTGTCTCAGTTTCTCATTGTCTCAGGGTCTCAGGGTCTTATTCTCTCAGTCACTCAGTCTCTCAGTGTCTCAGTCTCTCGGTGTCTCAGTGTCTCAGGCTCTCTGGGTCTCTGGGTCTCAGTCTCTCAGTCTCTCACTGTCACAGGATCTCAGGGTCTCAGGGTCTCAGTGTCTCAGTGTCTCATTGTCTCAGGGTTTCAGTGTCTCAGGGTCTCAGGGCCTCAGTGTCTCAGGGTCTCAGAGACTCAGGGTCTCAGGGTCTTATTCTCCCAGTCACTCAGTCTCTCAGTGTCTCAGTCTATCGGTGTCTCAGTGTCTCAGGGTCTCTGGGTCTCAGACTCTCAGTTTCTCAGTTTCTCAGTGTCTCAGGGTCTCAGTGTCTCAGGGTCTCAGGGTCTCAGGGTCTTATTCTCTCAGTCACTCAGTCTCTCAGTGTCTCAGTCTCTCAGTGTCTCAGTCTCTCGGTGTCTCAGTGTCTCAGGGTCTCTGGGTCTCAGTCTCTCAGTCTCTCAGTGTCCCAGGGTCTCAGTGTCTCAGTGTCTCAGTGCCTCAGGGTCTCAAGGTCTTAGGGTGCAGTGTCTCAGAGTCTCAGGATCTCAGTCTCTCAGCGTCTGAATCCCTCAGTCTCTCAGTATCTCATTCTCTCGGGGTCTCAGTGTCTCAGTGTCTCAGTCTCTCAGGGTATCAGTGCCTCAGTCTCTCAGTTACTGAGTCGCTCAGTCTCTTAGTCTCAGTCTCTCAGTGTCTCAGTGTCTCAGGGACTCAGTGTCTCAGTCTCTCAGTCTCTCAGTCTCTCAGACTCTCAGTCTCTCAGGTTCTCAGTGTCTCAATGTCTCAGTCTCTCAGTGTCTCAGGGTCTCCGTGTCTCAGTGTCTCGGGGTCTCAGGGTGTCACAGTCTCAGGGTCTCAGTCTCTTAGTCTCTCAGTGTCTCAGTGTTTCAGTGTTTCAGTCTCTCAGTCACTCAGTCTCTCAGTCTCTGAGTCGCTCAGTCTCTCAGTCTCGTGTATCAGTCGCTCAGTCTCTCAGTGTCTCAGTGTCTCAGTGTCTCAGGGTCTCAGGGCCTCAGTGTGTCAGTGTCTCAGGGTCTCAGGGTCTCAGTGTCTCATTGTCTCAGGTTCTTTGTCTCTCAGTCCCTCAGTCTCTCAGTGTCTCAGTCTCTCAGTCTCTCAGTGTCTCAGTGCCTCAGGTTCTCTGGGTCTCTGGGTCTCTGGGTCTCAGTCTCTCAGTCTCTCACTGTCTCAGGATCTCAGGGTCTCAGGGTCTCAGTTTCTCAGTGTCTCATTGTCTCAGGGACTCAGTGTCTCAGGGTCTCAGGGTCTCAGGGTCTTATTCTCTCAGTCACTCAGTCTCTCAGTGTCTCAGTCTCTCGGTGTCTCAGTGTCTCAGGGTTTCTGGATCTCAGTCTCTCAGTCTCTCAGTTTCTCAGTGTCACAGGGTTTCAGTGTCTCAGTGTCTCAGTGTCTCAGTGCCTCAGGGTCTCAAGGTCTTAGGGTCTCAGGGTCTCAGAGTCTCAGGGTCTCAGTCTCTCAGCGTCTCAATCCCTCAGTCTCTCAGTCTCTCAGTCTCTCATTCTCTCGGGGTCTCAGTGTCTCAGTCTCTCAGGGTATCAGTGCCTCAGTCTCTCAGTTTCTGAGTCGCTCAGTCTCTCAGTCTCAGTCTCTCAGTCTCTCATTCTCTCGGGGTCTCAGTGTCTCAGTGTCTCAGTCTCTCAGGGTATCAGTGACTCAGTCTCTCAGTTTCGGAGTCGCTCAGTCTCTCAGTCTCAGTCTCTCAGTGTTTCAGTGTCTCAGTGTCTCAGGGTCTCAGTGTGTCAGTCTCTCAGTCTCTCAGACTCTCAGTCTCTGAGGTTCTCAGTGTCTCAATGTCTCAGTTTCTCAGTGTCTCAGGGTCTCAGTGTCTCAGTCTCTCGGTGTCTCAGTGTCTCAGGGTCTCTGGGTCTCAGTCTCTCAGTCTCTCAGTCTCTCAGTGTCTCAGTGTCTCAGGGTCTCAGGGTCTCAGTGTCTCAGTGCCTCAGGGTCTCAAGGTCTTAGGGTCTCTGGGTCTCAGAGTCTCAGGGTCTCAGTCTCTCAGCGTCTCAATCCCTCAGTCTCTCAGACTCTCAGTCTCTCATTCTCTCAGGGTCTCAGTGTCTCAGTGTCTCAGTGTCTCAGTGTCTCAGTGTCTCAGTGTCTCAGTGTCTCAGTGTCTCAGTGTCTCAGTCTCTCAGTGTCTCAGTCTCTCTGTCGCTCAGTCTCTCACTGTCTCAGGATCTCAGGGTCTCAGGGTCTCATGGTCTCAGTGTCTCAGTGTCTCATTGTCTCAGGGTCTCAGGGTCTTATTCTCTAAGTCACTCAGTCTCTCACTGTCTCAGGATCTCAGGGTCTCAGGGTCTCAGTGTCTCAGTGTCTCATTGTCTCAGGGTCTCAGTGTCTCAGGGTCTCAGTGTCTAAGGGTCTCAGTGTCTCAGGGTCTCTGGGTCTCAGTCTCTCAGTCTCTCAGTGTCTCAGTGTCTCAGTGTCTCAGGGTCTCAGTGTCTCAGTTTCTCAGTGCCTCAGGGTCTCAAGGTCTTAGGGTCTCTGGGTCTCAGAGTCTCAGGGTCTCAGTCTCTCAGCGTCTCAATCCCTCAGTCTCTCAGACTCTCAGTCTCTCATTCTCTCAGGGTCTCAGTGTCTCAGTGTCTCAGTGTCTCAGTCTCTCAGTCTCTCAGTGTCTCAGTCTCTCAGTCGCTCAGTCTCTCACTGTCTCAGGATCTCAGGGTCTCAGGGTCTCAGTGTCTCAGTGTCTCATTGTCTCAGGGTCTCAGTGTCTCAGTCTCTCAGTCGCTCAGTCTCTCACTGTCTCAGGGTCTCAGGGTCTTATTCTCTCAGTCCCTCAGTCTCTCAGTGTCTCAGTCTCTCGGTGTCTCAGTGTCTCAGAGTCTCAGTGTCTCAGGGTCTCAGAGCCTTAGACTCTCAGGCCCTCAGTCTCTCAGTCTCTCAGGCTCTCTGGGTCTCTGGGTCTCAGTCTCTCAGTCTCTCACTGTCTCAGGATCTCAGGGTCTCAGGGTCTCAGTGTCTCAGTTTCTCATTGTCTCAGGGTCTCAGGGTCTTATTCTCTCAGTCACTCAGTCTCTCAGTGTCTCAGTCTCTCGGTGTCTCAGTGTCTCAGGCTCTCTGGGTTTCTGGGTCTCAGTCTCTCAGTCTCTCACTGTCACAGGATCTCAGGGTCTCAGGGTCTCAGTGTCTCAGTGTCTCATTGTCTCAGGGTTTCAGTGTCTCAGGGTCTCAGGGCCTCAGTGTCTCAGGGTCTCAGAGACTCAGGGTCTCAGGGTCTTATTCTCCCAGTCACTCAGTCTCTCAGTGTCTCAGTCTATCGGTGTCTCAGTGTCTCAGGGTCTCTGGGTCTCAGACTCTCAGTTTCTCAGTTTCTCAGTGTCTCAGGGTCTCAGTGTCTCAGGGTCTTAGGGTCTCAGAGTCTTATTCTCTCAGTCACTCAGTCTCTCAGTGTCTCAGTCTCTCAGTGTCTCAGTCTCTCGGTGTCTCAGTGTCTCAGGGTCTCTTGGTCTCAGTCTCTCAGTCTCTCAGTCTCTCAGTGTCCCAGGGTCTCAGTGTCTCAGTGTCTCAGTGCCTCAGGGTCTCAAGGTCTTAGGGTGCAGTGTCTCAGAGTCTCAGGGTCTCAGTCTCTCAGCGTCTGAATCCCTCAGTCTCTCAGTCTCTCATTCTCTCGGGGTCTCAGTGTCTCAGTGTCTCAGTCTCTCAGGGTATCAGTGCCTCAGTCTCTCAGTTACTGAGTCGCTCAGTCTCTTAGTCTCAGTCTCTCAGTGTCTCAGTGTCTCAGGGACTCAGTGTCTCAGTCTCTCAGTCTCTCAGTCTCTCAGACTCTCAGTCTCTCAGGTTCTCAGTGTCTCAATGTCTCAGTCTCTCAGTGTCTCAGGGTCTCCGTGTCTCAGTGTCTCGGGGTCTCAGGGTGTCACAGTCTAAGGGTCTCAGTCTCTTAGTCTCTCAGTGTCTCAGTGTTTCAGTGTTTCAGTCTCTCAGTCACTCAGTCTCTCAGTCTCTGAGTCGCTCAGTCTCTCAGTCTCGTGTATCAGTCGCTCAGTCTCTCAGTGTCTCAGTGTCTCAGTGTCTCAGGGTCTCAGGGCCTCAGTGTGTCAGTGTCTCAGGGTCTCAGGGTCTCAGTGTCTCATTGTCTCAGGTTCTTTGTCTCTCAGTCCCTCAGTCTCTCAGTGTCTCAGTCTCTCAGTGTCTCAGTGCCTCAGGTTCTCTGGGTCTCTGGGTCTCAGTCTCTCACTGTCTCAGGATCTCAGGGTCTCAGGGTCTCAGTTTCTCAGTGTCTCATTGTCTCAGGGACTAAGTGTCTCAGGGTCTCAGGGTCTTATTCTCTCAGTCACTCAGTCTCTCAGTGTCTCAGTCTCTCGGTGTCTCAGTGTCTCAGGGTTTCTGGATCTCAGTCTCTCAGTCTCTCAGTTTCTCAGTGTCACAGGGTTTCAGTCTCTCAGTGTCTCAGTGCCTCAGGGTCTCAAGGTCTTATGGTCTCAGGGTCTCAGAGTCTCAGTGTCTCAGTCTCTCAGCGTCTCAATCCCTCAGTCTCTCAGTCTCTCATTCTCTCGGGGTCTCAGTGTCTCAGTCTCTCAGGGTATCAGTGCCTCAGTCTCTCAGTTTCTGAGTCGCTCAGTCTCTCAGTCTCAGTCTCTCAGTCTCAGTCTCTCAGTGTCTCAGTGTCTCAGTGTCTCAGGGTCTCAGTGTCTCATTCTCTCAGTCTCTCAGTCTCTCAGGGTCTCAGTGTCTCAATGACCCAGTCTCTCAGTGTCTCAGGGTCTCCGTGTCTCAGTGTCTCGGGGTCTCAAGGTCTCAGAGTCTCAGGGTCGCAGTCTCTGAGTGTCTCAGTTTCTCAGTCTCTCAGTCGCTCAGTCTCTGAGTCCCTCAGTCTCTCAGTCTCTCAGTGTCTCAGTCTCTCGGTGTCTCAGTGTCTCAGGGTCTCAGTCTCTCAGTCTCTCAGTGTCTCAGAGTCTCAGTGTCTCAGGGTCTCAGAGCCTTAGTCTCTCAGGCCCTCAGTCTCTCAGTCTCTCAGGCTCTCTGGGTCTCTGGGTCTCAGTCTCTCAGTCTCTCACTGTCTCAGGATCTCAGGGTCTCAGGTTCTCAGTGTCTCAGTGTCTCATTGTCTCAGGGTCTCAGGGTCTCAGGGTTTTATTCTCTCAGTCACTCAGTCTCTCAGTGTCTCAGTCTCTCGTTGTCTCAGTGTCTCAGGCTCTCTGGGACTCTGGGTCTCAGTCTCTCAGTCTCGCACTGTCACAGAATCTCAGGGTCTCAGGATCTCAGTGTCTCAGTGTCTCATTGTCTCAGGGTCTCAGTGTCTCAGAGTCTCAGGGTCTCAGTGTCTCAGCGTCTCAGTCTCTCAGTCGCTCAGTCTCTGAGTCGCTCAGTCTCTCAGTCTCTCAGTCTCTCAGTGTATCAGTCTCTCGGTGTCTCAGTGTCTCAGGGTCTCTGGGTCTCAGTCTCTCAGTCTCTCAGTGTCTCAGAGTCTCAGTGTCTCAGGGTCTCAGAGCCTTAGTCTCTCAGGCCCTCAGTCTCTCAGTCTCTCAGGCTCTCTGGGTCTCTTGGTCTCAGTCTCTCAGTCTCTCACTGTCTCAGGATCTCAGGGTCTCAGGTTCTCAGTGTCTCAGTGTCTCATTGTCTCAGGGTCTCAGGGTCTCAGGGTCTTATTCTCTCAGTCACTCAGTCTCTCAGTGTCTCAGTCTCTCGGTGTCTCAGTGTCTCAGGCTCTCTGGGTCTCTGGGTCTCAGTCTCTCAGTCTCTCACAGTCTCTCACAGTCTCAGGGTCTCAGGGTCTCAGTGTCTCAGTGTCTCATTGTCTCAGGGTCTCAGTGTCTCAGGGTCTCAGGGTCTCAGTGTCTCAGGGTCTCAGAGACTCAGGGTCTCAGGGTCTTATTCTCCCAGTCACTCAGTCTCTCAGTGTCTCAGTCTCTCGGTGTCTCAGTGTCTCAGGGTCTCTGGGTCTCAGTCTCTCAGTCTCTCAGTGTCTCAGTGTCTCAGGGTCTCAGTGTCTCAGTGTCTCAGTGCCTCAGGCTCTCTGGGTCTCTGGGTCTCAGACTCTCAGTCTCTCACTGTCTCAGGATCTCAGGGTCTCAGTGTATCATTGTCTCAGGGTCTCAGGGTCTTATTCTCTCAGTCACTCAGTCTCTCAGTGTCTCAGTCTCTCGGTGTCTCAGTGTCTCAGGCTCTCTGGGTCTCTGGGTCTCAGTCTCTCAGTCTCTCACTGTCACAGAATCTCAGGGTCTCAGGGTCTCAGTGTCTCAGTGTCTCATTGTCTCAGGGTCTCAGTGTCTCAGGATCTCAGGGTCTCAGTGTCTCAGGGTCTCAGAGAATCAGGGTCTCAGGGTCTTATTCTCCCAGTCACTCTGTCTCTCAGTGTCTCCTTCTCTCGGTGTCTCAGTGTCTCAGGGTCTCTGGGTCTCAGTCTCTCAGTCTCTCAGTGTCTCAGTGTCTCAGGGTCTCAGTGTCTCAGTGTCTCAGTGCCTCAGGCTCTCTGGGTCTCTGGGTCTCAGTCTCTCAGTCTCTCACTGTCTCAGGATCTCAGGGTCTCAGGGTCTCAGTGTCTCATTGTCTCAGGGTCTCAGTGTCTCAGGGTCTCAGGGTCTCAGTGTCTCAGGGTCTAAGGGTCTTATTCTCTCAGTCATTCAGTCTCTCAGTGTCTCAGTCTCACAGTGTCTCAGTCTCTCGGTGTCTCAGTGTCTCAGGGTCCCTGGTCTCACTCTCTCAGTCTCTCAGTCTCTCAGTGTCTCAGTGTCACAGGGTCTCAGTGTCTCAGTGTCTCAGTGTCTCAGGGTCTCAAGGTCTCAGGGTCTCAGGGTCTCAGAGTCCCAGGGTCTCAGTCTCTCAGCGTCTCAATCCCGCAGTCTCTCAGTCTCTCATTCTCTCGGGGTCTCAGTGTCTCAGTGTCTCAGTCTCTCAGGGTATCAGTGACTCAGTCTCTCAGTTTCTGAGTCGCTCAGTCTCTCAGTCTCAGTCTCTCAGTGTTTCAGTGTCTCAGTCTCTCAGTGTCTCAGGGTCTCAGTGTCTCAGTCTCTCGGTGTCTCAGTGTCTCAGGGTCTCTGGGTCTCAGTCTCTCAGTCTCTCAGTGTCTCAGTGTCTCAGGGTCTCAGGGTCTCAGTGTCTCAGTGCCTCAGGGTCTCAAGGTCTTATGGTCTCAGGGTCTCCGAGTCTCAGGGTCTCAGTTTCTCAGCGTCTCAATCCCTCAGTCTCTCAGACTCTCAGTCTCTCATTCTCTCAGGGTCTCTAGGTCTCAGTCACTCAGTCTCTCAGTCACTCAGTGTCTCAGTCTCTCAGTCTCTCAGTGTCTCAGTGTCTCAGGCTCTCTGGGTCTCTGGGTCTCAGGTTCTCAGTGTCTCATTGTCTCAGGGTCTCAGTGTCTCAGGGTCTCAGTCTCTCAGTGTCTCAGTCTCTCAGTGTCTCAGTCTCTCGGTGTCTCAGTGTCTCAGGGTCTCTGGGTCTCAGTCACTCAGTCTCTCAGTGTCTCAGGGTCTCCGTGTCTCAGTGTCTCGGGGTCTCAGGGTGTCAGAGTCTCAGGGTCTCAGTCTCTCAGTGTCGCAGTGTTTCAGTGTTTCAGTCTCTCAGTCACTCAGTCTCTCAGTCTCTGAGTCGCTCAGTCTCTCAGTCTCGTGTATCAGTTGCTCAGTCTCTCAGTGTCTCAGTGTCTCAGGGTCTCAGTATTTCAGGGTCTCAGGGCCTCAGTGTGTCAGTGTCTCAGGGTCTCAGGGTCTCAGAGTCTCATTGTCTCAGGTTCTTTGTCTCTCAGTCCCTCAGTCTCTCAGTGTCTCAGTCTCTCAGTCTCTCAGTGTCTCAGTGCCTCAGGTTCTCTGGGTCTCTGGGTCTCAGTCTCTCAGTCTCTCACTGTCTCAGGATCTCAGGGTCTCAGGGTCTCAGGGTCTCAGTTTCTCAGTGTCTCATTGTCTCAGGGACTCAGTGTCTCAGGGTCTCAGGGTCTCAGGGTCTTATTCTCTCAGTCACTCAGACTCTCAGTGTCTCAGTCTCTCGGTGTCTCAGTGTCTCAGGGTTTCTGGATCTCAGTCTCTCAGTCTCTCAGTTTCTCAGTGTCACAGGGTCTCAGTGTCTCAGTGTCTCAGTGTCTCAGTGCCTCAGGGTCTCAAGGTCTTAGGGTCTCAGGGTCTCAGAGTCTCAGGGTCTCAGTCTCTCAGCGTCTCAATCCCTCAGTCTCTCAGTCTCTCAGTCTCTCATTCTCTCGGGGTCTCAGTGTCTCAGTCTCTCAGGGTATCAGTGCCTCAGTCTCTCAGTTTCTGAGTCGCTCAGTCTCTCAGTCTCAGTCTCTCAGTCTCAGTCTCTCAGTGTCTCAGTGTCTCAGGGTCTCAGTGTCTCAGGGTCTCTGGGTCTCAGTCTCTCAGTCTCTCAGTGTCTCAGAGTCTCAGTGTCTCAGGGTCTCAGAGCCTTAGTCTCTCTGGCCCTCAGTCTCTCAGTCTCTCAGGCTCTCTGGGTCTCTGGGTCTCAGTCTCTCAGTCTCTCACTGTCTCAGGATCTCAGGGTCTCAGGTTCTCAGGGTCTCAGTGTCTCATTGTCTCAGGGTCTCAGGGTCTCAGGGTCTTATTCTCTCAGTCACTCAGTCTCTCAGTGTCTCAGTCTCTCGGTGTCTCAGTGTCTCAGGCTCTCTGGGTCTCTGGGTCTCAGTCTCTCAGTCTCTCACTGTCACAGAATCTCAGGGTCTCAGGGTCTCAGTGTCTCAGTGTCTCATTGTCTCAGGGTCTCAGTGTCTCAGGGTCTCAGGGTCTCAGTGTCTCAGGGTCTCAGAGACTCAGGGTCTCAGGGTCTTATTCTCCCAGTCACTCAGTCTCTCAGTGACTCAGTCTCTCGGTGTCTCAGTGTCTCAGGGTCTCTGGGTCTCAGTCTCTCAGTCTCTCAGTGTCTCAGTGTCTCAGGGTCTCAGTGTCTCAGTGTCTCAGTGCCTCAGGCTCTCTGGGTCTCAGTCTCTCAGTCTCTCACTGTCTCAGGATCTCAGGGTCTCAGTGTCTCATTGTCTCAGGGTCTCAGGGTCTCAGGGTCTTATTCTCTCAGTCACTCAGTCTCTCAGTGTCTCAGTCTCTCGGTGTCTCAGTGTCTCAGGCTCTCTGGGTCTCTGGGTCTCAGTCTCTCAGTCTCTCACTGTCACAGAATCTCAGGGTCTCAGGGTCTCAGTGTCTCAGTGTCTCATTGTCTCAGGGTCTCAGTGTCTCAGGGTCTCAGTGTCTCAGGGTCTCAGAGACTCAGGGTCTCAGGGTCTTATTCTCCCAGTCACTCAGTCTCTCAGTGTCTCAGTCTCTCGGTGTCTCAGTGTCTCAGGGTCTCTGGGTCTCAGTCTCTCAGTCTCTCAGTGTCTCAGTGTCTCAGGGTCTCAGTGTCTCGTTGTCTCAGTGCCTCAGGCTCTCTGGGTCTCTGGGTCTCAGTCTCTCAGTCTCTCACTGTCTCAGGATCTCAGGGTCTCAGGGTCTCAGTGTCTCATTGTCTCAGGGTCTCAGTGTCTCAGGGTCTCAGGGTCTCAGTGTCACAGGGTCTAAGGGTCTTATTCTCTCAGTCATTCAGTCTCTCAGTGTCTCAGTCTCTCAGTGTCTCAGTCTCTCGGTGTCTCAGTGTCTCAGGGTCCCTGGTCTCACTCTCTCAGTCTCTCAGTCTCTCAGTGTCACAGTGTCCCAGGGTCTCAGTGTCTCAGTGTCTCAGTCCTCAGGGTCTCAAGATCTCAGGGTTTCAGGGTCTCAGAGTCCCAGGGTCTCAGTCTCTCAGCGTCTCAATCCCGCAGTCTCTCAGTCTCTCATTCTCTCGGGGTCTCAGTGTCTCAGTCACTCAGGGTATCAGTGACTCAGTCTCTCAGTTTCTGAGTCGCTCAGTCTCTCAGTCTCAGTCTCTCAGCGTTTCAGTGTCTCAGTGTCTCAGTGTCTCAGGGTCTCAGTGTGTCAGTCTCTCAGTCTCTCAGACTCTCAGTCACTGAGGTTCTCAGTGTCTCAATGTCTCAGTCTCTCAGTGTCTCAGGGTCTCAGTGTCTCAGTCTCTCGGTGTCTCAGTGTCTCAGGGTCTCTGGGTCTCAGTCTCTCAGTCTCTCAGTGTCTCAGTGTCTCAGGGTCTCAGTGTCTCAGTGCCTCAGGGTCTCAAGGTCTTAGGGTCTCAGGGTCTCCGAGTCTCAGGGTCTCAGTTTCTCAGCGTCTCAATCCCTCAGTCTCTCAGACTCTCAGTCTCTCATTCTCTCAGGGTTTCTAGGTCTCAGTAACTCAGTCTCTCAGTCACTCAGTGTCTCAGTCTCTCAGTCTCTCAGTGTCTCAGTGTCTCAGGCTCTCTGGGTCTCTGGGTCTCAGTCTCTCAGTCTCTCACTGTCTCAGGATCTCAGGGTCTCAGGGTCTCAGGTTCTCAGTGTCTCATTGTCTCAGGGTCTCAGTTTCTCAGGGTCTCAGACTCTCAGTGTCTCAGTCTCTCAGTGTCTCAGTCTCTCGGTGCCTCAGTGTCTCAGGGTCTCTGGGTCTCAGTCACTCAGTCTCTCAGTCTCTCAGTGTCTCAGGGTCTCCGTGTCTCAGTGTCTCGGGGTCTCAGGGTGTCAGAGTCTCAGGGTCTCAGTCTCTCAGTCTCTCAGTGTCTCAGTGTTTCAGTGTTTCAGTCTCTCAGTCACTCAGTCTCTCAGTCTCTGAGTCGCTCAGTCTCTCAGTCTCGTGTATCAGTCGCTCAGTCTCTCAGTGTCTCAGTGTCTCAGGGTCTCAGGGCCTCAGTGTGTCAGTGTCTCAGTGTCACACAGTGAGCACGTGA